>OX359246.1:65757234-66357234 GCA_947179485.1 Allacma fusca
AGAGCGAAGAAGCTTTTTTTCTAGGTATAATGGAAAATAAATTTGCTTTTTTTAATAAATGGTTTATCCCAAATTTTAGTCATGAATGAGGAGGTTTGTATTGTCAGTTCCTATTGGAAGTGATGAATTATTGAAAGGAATTGCGGTCTAAAAACCAGCCCCCTAGTAAGATACCCTTGTCCGTACGTCACGGATTTGTGTCGGGGACTTTGTTTACTCAAAAGGTTTTATCCGAAAGTAAAGACTACAACAATCTATAGTCAGAGTCCATTATAATTACATTTCAAATTGTAATCTAAAATATCGAGAACCTAAACAGGGTTGATGTAATAAGGATTCATTCCAGCGTATGTTATTCCTGGATGGAAAATGGAGTTGTCACAGATGTTGCACATCATACAACCACACACAATGACAAAATCATAATCATGTTAGTGAAAAGTATTTTGAGCTAAATACTTTATTTGAAATACATTTTACATGGCATATACTACATACTTTTGTACTTACACGCCTTTAAAATACAAGATACGAAAATAATACTACGTATAAATACTTACGTCTGAAAATACGTAATTTGAAACACTGTATTTGAAAATACTGCATATATAGCTCTGTCAATAGTATAATAATTCTATTAAAATGCAATTCCCTGATAAGTACGTACAATTTACATCATAGTAACTTCATGGTAATTTAAATATCACACTGGTGTAAATACTCATAATTGGTAATTAATGTCAAAATTAATACTTCAAATAAGCAATTATTTATATATCACCCTATGATGGAAATATTTCATTATTACCATTCCCATTTAATGGAATTAAATTAGCATAAGTCTTTAAACCAAAAAATACTATTTCAGAATCACGTATTCATAACATGCAAAATGTTCAAAATAAATTTTCTAAATTCAACATGTTAAATCTAGTGCAAATGTTCATCCCGTTGGTTTTAGCGGATGTGTGTAGTTATTTGCGATGTACATGGATTTCCTTTTTGCTTAGTTCCTTATTTTTTATCCATATCCTGGAAATCATATAAAAATAATTGAGGCAGAGATAGACATTCAATTCAGATCCCTAACTTGCTGGAAGAGTTACACTTCCAAGTCTACATTGCTGCAGACTTCAAATTAAACAGGATGACTTTAAGAAACATCTACAGTAAAACCTGTATATAGTGACCACCTATACAGTGGTCTCCTGTTCACAGTGGCCAGTATCATGTGTCCCCGTCATGCGCCCTATGATTTAACATTACGTTAACCCTGTATACAGTGGTTTTCTCTATAGTGGTCCCCTGTCAATAATGGACCCGGGCTTATGTCCATTCATTACGAAATGCATGCTTCGAACTCTGAATACAGTGGTCAGCATTAAAAACCATGTGCAGACGAAATCGTCGCTCATAATTTCTATAGATTTCTAAGAGTATCCTAGATTACGGTTTCTTAAATAAAGCATATTCCCGGAACCATACCTCTATACCACGCACAGTGCAAGAACACTTTGATTTCCATTTCGAAAAAATAGAGAATATTAGAATTATTGGAAGATCTCAAAGTGAAAGTGGTAGTCAGGATTGCCAGCAAGCAATGGTTGGATTGACTTGGAAGAAGAAACATTATATTTGTTTAAATTATATTTGCGGAGAATCTGCCAGCGTCAATAATAAAGTAATTTACGATAGTTGGTAGCTATTTCACGTAGTATTCAAAAACAATATTTAGAATTACTATATAGAATTATCGTTATACAGAATATCTTGCTCAACACAAGTTGAAAAATTTTAAACGGTCAAAAATTAGTTATATGTAAAAAATTGCGACCGTTTCAATTATGTCTTCTTAAATGCGTTAAAATATTCATTTAATATATGCACCCTATATAGTGCTCCATGACCACTTTACTGAGTATAGTGGTAACTGTACATAGTGGTCAAATATTAGGTTCCCTAGAGAAACCACTATATACAGGTTTTACTGTACCTTCAGCTTATTGTTAGCCACTTGCTGCTCCAATGATTGGATATAACGTTGCTGTATCAACAGCATTTGACGTTGAGCTGCTGCTTCCTTTTGCGCTAGATCTAAATTTTCAGCTAGCTCGGTACATTTTTCCTTCAGCCCATTAATTTCGGAATGTAAATCCTAAACCGAAAATTTGTAAACAGAGTAATTACACGTTAAAAATAATATGACTTTTGTAATAGCTACATACATTCATTACTCAGATATTAGCACGGATTTTCATATTTTCATATTTGGCTTTTTACTTTTTTTACTTTTTAAAATTCAGTAATTACTTACAGTACTCTCATTAGAGGATGATCGACGGACAACTTGAATCAGATTTTCCAGGATGTTTAACTCCAATTGTGCATAGGATCTCAAGGCATAGTTCTCTTCTCGGAGGTCGATATTTTGATCAATCTGCTAACATTGATAAAATAGTAAGATTAAATGTGTGTCGTTTAATTTTGTGTTTGGCTTGATCAAAAAATGACTTAAACAGGTGTTGTCCAAATTTATACCTCCTCTGAGTTCTCTTCAATCGTCGTTAAGTCAAAACTTGATTCGGAAAATTCCATTTTTGAGAATTGCAAAATTGTAACAAATTTTGAGGCAATCTCAAAACGTGGGGGTCTTGGCAGTTCACACAAAGGTTGAAGGGTTTACACAAAAACACCGGGGAACTATATGCTTCTACAGTTACTTGAGGAAACTTTGACTTGGAAAGAAGGGGAAGAGGAAGGAGATGTGGATAGAATGCGAATGTTAGAAGCAAACAAGATGAGAGAAGCGAGAGACTGTTTGTGAGGTAGAATCCTGTGATATCTCTATCACATCATGCATTATATGGAGCATCTCAAGGATGTACATGCTCATTTGACATACACTAGGCTGGAAGAGAAGCGAGAGGTGAGGGCAAGAGACGGGAGAGACAACTTATTGTGAGGTACAGGCCTGGGCTATCTGTAGTTCATTAGAGCATACATTATATTCGCAGATCATTTCAAGCATTTATGTGTATCCAAAGATTGACTCTGGATTTGCTTTGTAGTCCTCCAGGGATACATAGATACTAGAGGCCATTTGTAGATGTATCCGAAAATGGGATGAGTTTTCTCTATTCCAGTGTACACTTGTGCGTGTGACATTCTGATTTAAGTTACTTGAGTATCCACATGCCCCTATCTATAAGTATTTCCTTATAGCTCATACATACATTCTACACCCTAAGATCCTCCATTCTGCAGCTCCCAGGTGGTGGTATGTCTAGCACACAATTTTGACACGTGCATTCATTCCTACATCAGGAGTTAATATCAGGAAAATAATACGCATGACTTTATGCACCTATGCAGAAACTGCTCTAACCGATTTTTAGCACATTGGTCAAATGATATAAGCGAGTTTTTACAAAAGGGGAAAATACACTACCTTCGGCAAAAGTATATCTACAAGGAACTTGCACCAAAAACAAAAAGTCAACTTATATATCTGCATACTAATCGTGTGATGAGGTCCTTTTGCTTGGAGGATAAATTGTGCAGTGTATATTTCCCTTCTAATTTTTAATACACTTACAGAGCCCGTACTACGTTACAGGACATGCTAGCCCTCTTATACTAGGACAGGATCTCAAGTCAAGCGGGCGTTGCATCCAAGAATATAATAGTTGACATTTCACAGTTAAAAAGCTATATTTCTCAGGGCAAAGATGCTAAACTGATTTTGCCTATCCAACATCCTACCTATGCATTTAGTTTAGCAGGGGCCTTCCTTCTCGCCTATTTGTGCAATTGCTAGGGCCTATATCCTTGCCTACAAGTAGGCATTTGACGCTGCCTACATTTCTGCCTATATAGGGTAAAGGAAAGTGTTAGCCCCTTCCTACATTGGACCCTTCCCTATGCTGTAGAAATAAATTCTATTTTTTAACATTATTTTAGAAAAATTTAGGCTAAGCCCTCAGCCCTCATATGTAACAATTACTCAATAAACACTCGCAATTTTTTGCTACTACCTGCTTTGCTACTATGTGGTCATATTTTTAAACAAACTGATTGTGACTACTTCTACAAAATTAATGTTACTTAATGCATTATGTGAAAACTCGTATTGCACGTTACTGTAAGTATGATCGATCGAGCAATCACATACAATGTACATATGTAATTAGATGTACTTAGTTCTGTATGAATATTATTTTGAATGGGAAATCTCAGATGTTCCTGTAGTAGCCTGATCTTCCAACGCTTGAAAATCGTTTTGGTTTACATTGAGAGAAAACTTCCATAATGTAACAATTAGTAAGTTATAGTTAAAAACATTGTATATTCAGAATATTTTGTGGTAGAATCCTGCACCCTACATAATATTTTCTATAAATATATGTAATTACATCCTATATATTTCCCTTCATACACGCGTTTCTTGTGCTGCCTACATGTATGCCAATATGACCGCTTGTATTCAGGCGTGCATTTCCTATATTCCTATATTATAGGCATTTTTTTCTGCGAAAATCAGTGCACCGTATTTTGCCTATAATGTTTTCTGAAAATAGCTCGCACCCTATAAATAAGCCTACAAGTAGGATTACATGCAGCATCTTTACCTCAGGGTGTGTTATTATAAAGAAGAGTACACTCTCAGTTTGTCTTTTATCGCCCCTTGTCGAATTTTAGTACTGGATGAACTGAGAGTCCAAGTAAATGTTCTAAACAGTTGCACTCACTTTATAAGAGCATCTCTAACAGGAACATAATTTGACCTAGTAGTACAGTGAATTTCCTATATAGTGGTTTCCAAGGGAGTGGCAAATTCCTGCCACTATATAGAGATGCCACTATATGGTATTAATGGCTAACTATATACTATTAATATTTATAACTAATAACTGGCTAAATATATTTATAAAATAATTTATTTGTACAGAATGCGTAAAACTATGAGGTATGCAAAGGTCAGTAAGTTTAAAATATTCAGTAAATATAAATACCCTCACACTGGTAATATTGTAAGTAGTAGCAAACTTTTCAACTGCAAGTTCACCATTCCAGACCGATTGGTCGGAGCTACTTGTGAAGAAATCCACATTTTTAAGGCATGTACACTTTCCAAAACATCATCAAAATAATACAGCGTCCTTCCAGAAACCGAATTTTGGCTTTAGATTATGGAAAACGTTTTAATTTTGTTAAAAAATAAATAACGAATTGGAACTTATTAGAAGTGGGCCAAGGTAAAAATACCAATGCTTTGTTGTGTAACTGTTCGTTTTACCTTTTAAGTCAATGACTAACTTCAGCTAATCATACTAGAGCTTCAGTATACCACAATAAGAATTTCATGGTATGCAGTAACATTTAGAATTAAAATTGAACCAATCGACACAAACATTATTTACCTCCCGCACGTTTTATAACACCGTGTTATACGATTAACTAGCTAATTTTATGCCAACTGCCATTATAATTTTGCAAGGCCGAGCCACTGTAACACATAATGGTGCCATTATAGAGGGAATACCATTATAGCGGGTGCCACTATATAGTATACCTTTAACATTGCAAACCTCTAGGGAGGGTTTTTTGACGCCACTAAAGAGGAAATGCCATCTAAGAGGAAACCACTATATGGGAAATTCACTGTAGTGACATTTGCTTTACAAGGAGATTTCCGTTAAGGGTGATGTTACCAAATACTTTTGCTCCTTTGGAGGGAAAAACATTTATGAAGGTATTGGGGGGGGGACAAAAGCAAAAATACGCTGTAGTTTGGACAAACGTTGAGTCCAAAGATGATTGTCCTGGTTACTCTGAAAAAAAGAAATGTAATTGACTACTTTCGGAACTTTCCTTTAATTATTATTATATTATAGGTATATTTAATTATGTACATATTTATATTATTAAATTAATATAATGAATAAATAATATATATAAATTAATTATATATATTGTTTATATATTATTTTCTAAGAAGGCCTAAATGTGTAAGTCAGGTTTATATGCTGACTTGGAAAAACAAACATACGATTTAATGGGAATAACTTCATTGATGAATTGTTTGTAACTGCTACAATTTAAATTCGTTGTCGTCTTTGTTTCAACTTTGCCTCGAATTCTAAGTTCCGGAATTAGGAATTTTTGTACCTAGGAGAATGATATTCAACTCAAATAAATCCCCATGAAATTTGCTACAAACACAACGTTCCAAAATATTTTTTGCGGAGAGCAGGGAGTTCTAGAAAACATGGCAACTGCAAAAATATGACTTTTTACAACTTTTTCCCTTTTGCTCTTAAAGATTAATTTTCCCAACCTTGCTCTCTTCTTACAGTAATGGTGTCATTTCACAGTTCTCAACTTAGAGAACTGTTGATAGATTTTCAGAAAACTATCGAATTTCCTTTAAAACTTCTGTCAAAATAGTTTCCAAAATTTCTCGACTTTGACTTACGTCTATGACCCCTATGACCACAAAAATTGCCCCTAGTCAATGAAACAGATTCTATAAAATCTGGAAAAGCTTTTACTATAACCCGAGGGAATAAAAGGAATTTTATAAGCTACTCCGTTATGCGAGCTAGGGGAGATAAAGAAGGTTGCGAAACACCCCGTGTTTGACGATGAACTTGTAAAAACAAAACCGAATGAATCTATAGTTGGTAATAGAGCTTCCAATGTGTTCAACATTTTTGTTCCGTAGGAAATTCCGTTCCGTTCCGAAACCTACAAATAATATTGGTCCCGGTTCCGTTCCGGCTGTCGGGACATCGGAACATTTGAACTGACACCGTTCGGAACAAAGGAGTAAAGTATTTGTTCCGTTACAGGTTGTGTTCCGTTCCGTATTATGCTAGTTTTTCCGTTCCGAACCCGTTCCGTTCCGAAATATCCCGGAATTGTTCACAACATATACGTGAAATGCGTATACAAATTACTGGCAACTTAATATACATGATATACTTTTAATAGATTGAATGCTAGGGATTGCTATTATTTAATTATATAAAATACTATTTAATAATAATTAGGCCATATAAAAAGAACTACTGTGCAGTATTATATAATTATTATTAATTATTTTTTAGCAATAAATATTTGTAGCGTGTGGATTTCAATGGCCTAACAGTGTTAATTTCCTGCAAGCTTGCTTCATTGCTGCTAATAATTTCGATTTCAGAATTTTCATTTCGAGAAAAATCGCCCATGCCCTTGTTTATTAAACAAAATTAGTTATTCTGTTGATTTTCATGGAAAACGATACTCGCATTACATATAAGCATTTGCGTAAATTAAATCTTTGTTCATCCAATTTCGTTATTTTGGCAAAAACTGCTTACAAGCCAGTGCGATAAGAAATGTGTTTCCATTCTAGTTGAAGGATGGCGCGACACTTCAGAAATTGTACCGGGATCGGTTCGGAACGGAACAGAACGATTCCGCTTTCCGATGACGTAAATTATATGGGACATTTTTCGTACCGATGCTCTGAACCGTCCCGGTCCCAATATTATCGGTACAAGTGCTCATGTTCCGGTTTTGTCCCGATTCAATGACGGAACAAAAAGAATGTTCCGAAATTGTTCCGTTCCGTTTCCGAACACGGAACTTCGGGATTTCGGAAACCCGAAGGAAGCTCTAGTTGGTAATTATTATACAGTAGCAATTTGTGGCGCATTGATTGATAAGCTAAAATCCGAAGAGCTTTTAGGTCACCAGAAAAATATGTAGATATGATCTTTCCATATTTCAGCTATTTTTATTTCGTGCTATTATTTCGTCCATCCATATTTTAAAGAAGCTACTGTAAAAGCTCTTTCTCTCAATATGGGCATATTTTGGGGGTTGTTATCAATTGTCACATCAACTGCAACTCTTGGTGGGATGTTTCCAGTTATATTCCTTAATTCCAAAATCCAGCTCTAACCACTGATAAGCATGATTTGTGCCCTTCAACTTATGCATAATTACATGTGCAAGGGAACCTACGGTCCGAGATACGAAGTCAACTTACTCGTAAGGGAGCTGTTAGAAGAATGGTTATGAAGGTTATATGTGTACTGTACTTAAATGTATGTGGAATGATACATGGACCAAAATCAGGGTATAGCTTATGTGAATTTCAGTTTGAAGTTACCACTGCGTGCGTAATTAATTACTATGCTTTTTTCCTCTGTCATACTTATACGTTTCAGCTCTGAATCCACTTAAAGGTGACCACTCCAAAATTTCTACCGATCTCGTGAATACTTTTGTCGAATTGTGCTTGAAATTTCAAAATGTAAGAAATTCATACTATATATTATGATGAGCGAGTTAAACTTTATAGGAAAAATTGTATGCAATGTATGCAAGAGACAGATAAATACTGTTACATTTCTTACGCATCTCATGAGCGATTGAGACGAAGGCTTGTTTTTGGAGGATTTTGCAGGAAATGATTTGATGTGAGTACTGTCGTTTAGTACGAATGACAAGAGTCTCAGGAAATACAACACCTGGAAGAATAATAGACTAAAGTTTTTACGTGGGGAACGCTTCCAACAAAAATTGTTCATCGAGTCTGCTCGTCTGCTGTACGCATGTGGCTATGCGCGCCTTTAAAATTGTATACATAATATAATGTTACAGCTTAAGAGTTCCACCCATACAAGTGATGTTCTCTCTGCTTCCATACTTTGTATTGAACCAACTGTAAGGTAAGCCGCTCATTATCAGGATATACATATGACACTGGAAATTAATTCCGAGAAAATTCTAACACCCGTCGCCTCTTTTACACTTATACAAATACGTGCTATATCGTACTCATACAAATAGCAAAGAACAATAAGTGACGATGCAGCTATGTATGAACACTCAGGACTCCGCTTACGTGTGAAATTAAGCAGTGCTGTTGACAGCGGAATAGAAACTGACAATTTTACTATTATCACTGAAGCACGCATGTATGTACATATGTACATAAATTCTAAATAAATTGTCCCTTCGAATAATGCAAACAATTATGTAAACATAAATGATACCAGAGTGCCGCAATAAATCAATAAATGCTGGCCTCAGCTACGCTATCTAACTACTTATCTGTACCTCTAAACACTGACAATTGACAATAAAAATGAACTTGTTGTGGAACAAGGCTGAAAGGTAGTAGCAGACAAATATTTCTGTTGGAATTACTTACATTGCGTGCCTCCTGCAGCTACTCATCGTAAAGAAAAAAAGTCTTCAAAAACAAAGTTCCGCAGACACTTACAATTAGAGCAGTCAATATGACCACTACACCAAAAACGATGGTCCATAATAATACTGATAGTGTACCTTCAATGCTTTCTGCCTCCACTGAACCTGAAGAATTATTCCGAGTATGTTGCAAGCATAACGTTTTTACCACATAAGTTACTGTCAATATCCCACCTTCGCAATGTACTCCATGACTGCTGGGAGAAAACCTAGGAAAGTAATAGGGGATTTATTACACATAGCCATTTATAAATCATTATAGGTATTATATTTCGTAAAAATTCGAATGCTGAGTGATGCGCGTACAGTACTAGCCACAAAGCGTACTATTTTATCTATTTTATTATTTTACAAAGAACTGCATCGTAATCTAGTCTTACCCGGGAAGACAGCCACCTTAATCCAGACAGGTTCCAGTGCAGTTTCTCGGATTTACCAGTGGTTTGAAGTCAAAACATGAGGACGTGCTGATATTCGGTAGCCCTTCTTGAGGTCAGACTAGTCCGGTGTGAAAGTTCAAATCGGAATTGTACACTTGCGTTTTATAAATTGTGAATTCCAGGAAGTGTCGTCAATTTTTTGAGCAAACATTTTATCTGGTTTTATAATAAAGTGAGATCTGAGGATTTAAGAATAGTATTTGTAATGTAAATATGTACAGAGTAAATTTGACAAAATATTTATTAACTTTGTAAAGTCGGTGTGAAATATGTTCACACGTTATTACATAGTAATGACTAGCATGCATGTAAAGTATTAGAAGTTAATAATAATAATATTTATTAGCCATTAAAAGCATACACACAACTAGCACCTTTACAAACGATATGGTCATTAGGTAGCTAGCATGAAGATAGCAATGACGTACGATTAAAATCATAAATAATTACTAAAGTAACCTACGACAAAAAGAACTTAATTCATACCTCATATTCAGGAAGTCTTTTTCAATCAGATCTAGTTTGTTTAGTTCCCTAGTCAGATAAGGAACAGTTGAGTCAAAATATCTTACATTTTTACAAATTTTTTCAACAGACAATTTTTCCTAGTTTTTTAAAATTTCAATCTCATGTGGCCTAAGGATATATGTACCTATGTTCCAGTTCTTCTGACATAATGTTCGGTATAATGTCACAGTAATGTGAAGTGTAGCTTCTGTTCTCGAATGTCTTTAGAATCAGTGGATTAAACAAATGATACATGTTGTACAAATATCTGATTCTAGAATGTATATCTATTTATTACAGTAAGCATTTGCCTCCAGACATCCGCACTATCCGCAGAAGTTCAACATATATAGACGTTTTCTTTCTCACCTCCCGTTCAGTGTTGAGCTTTTCCGAATTCTTCTGGCCTTCAAGGAATATGTTTAAATACTAAATTACATTTATTTCTCTTTTTCACACCCTCCAGGATGAGTAGAAGCCCATCATGAGTAAGTACGAATTACGTGTGAAGTAATTCCCTATCATTTTGATGTAGTTATATAAAGTTAGATGCAGATGCAAAAATTTTAGTTTTATTTGAGATGCTCCGAGTCTTGTATTGAGAGTTATTCCTTCCACTTGTATTTATTTCTAGTTGTAAATCTTCAGATCAAATCTTTCCTTTTTATTTCCCAGAACAAATAACTAGCCTTCGGGACCCATTGTATTGCTTTCTGTTATTACATAGATACATCTTACGCTGCCTCATTATCTCCCAACGAGAGCCTATGAAGAAGCGCTGCTACATGTGTTGCTTTCATTTTCCATTATTAGGCTGTATTTCACTATCTGTATTTTATTAGCATCAAACGCTTGAATGATAGAAGAGATTATTTTTGATCCTATGAAATTTTTTTGAGATGGACTGCTGATACAACGACCATAGACAGCCTGGACAATTTTTATCACATAAGGAGCTCTTTCCCATATATTTTGTTTCATTGCTAGTTTGAAATAGCACTTGTATTAGTGTTAAATTATGAAGTTACTTCCACATCTGGACTGTCAAATTTGCTATGTTAATTACACAAACAGTGTAAAAAATGTTAGTAGTGAATAAAGTTGCACAGAAAGTATGGTGCCTGCAATTACGTGTACCTTCGTTGTGTTCACATAGAGTGCGGACTTCATTTGATGTGCTTCACTCACTAAACGATCAATTTACTACACTCGTTATTTTCTCCATTTGATGCTCATGAGAAAAATCATCGCTACGCGATAATTTGAGGCTTCGAGTAGGGTGGCGTCAGCTACCGCCGCCAAAGTAGGATTTTGAGTTTTTTTCGAAATTTCAGAAATTTTTTCGAAAAAACAATCGGGCCGATTTCAACCACATAGACATAGTAACCATTACTATTTACATAAGCAATATTCACAAAAAGTTTCATTGAAATACATTCAGTAGTTTTGCAGATAACTGTCATTTTACATAAAGTCGAAAATTTCAAGAATTTTTTTCGTAAAAACTTTCTTAATATCCACACAAAATTATTGAAATCGGACCAGTAGTTTTTGAGTAATCTTGCAGAAGGACACACGGACGTACGGACAAGGTTATTTTACTAGGGGGCTGACGCCACCCTAAAAATCATCGTTATGCGATAATTTGAACCCTATTGAAGAAGGGGAAGAACCCTATTGTTTTTGAAGTACATCGTGCTGGCACACGGCACTGGTGTAACACGGCACCCGTACGTAAGGACGTACGGATTAGTGGGCTGACTCCACACTAAAAACTAGGCCATGGATAAACCATGTGGTAGACGTTGAGTGCTGTTAGAGTAGTTAATTAATTACATTCGTTTCGCTCTTATCCGCAACGTTTCAGAAACCTTTGCCTACGTATGGTATTTAGCATTTACTAGTTTGTGTTGTTGTAGTAAATACAAGGATAAGGATAATTCCGCTCAGCCATACACTTGTGTATCCAGAATTAATAATAATAATTTTCTTGAAACATACAAAACATTTGTTGCTCGTATTTATCACATTGTCATTTTGAAACACTGGTTAAAAACAAAAATTATTGCTGATCTATTTTAATTGTGGAAATAGGTGCACCTTAAAGCGATACTAATGGAGCAGGTGAGGAAGCGGATTCGGAATGATATTTCCAATGGAAGAGCAGAATCATCGGACACGGATCTCACAAACGATGACTAGGGATTGGTAAAACAATTCCAACTTTGGTAAATTTAGTGGAATAAAGTTATAACTCGTAGTGCAATGACATTGTTGGAATTCACTTAAAATGATATTTACTCATTCACTTTTAATGGGGATTTTACATTTTTAGGTGTCGGAAATTTTCCTTGAGGAACTTAGGGATGTCCAGTTACTGAAAACGTGTCGCTTGGTCTGCAAATCCTGGAACATTGCTTCAAGTAAATCTCTTCGGACCTGATCAGTAGTGTCCCTGGACGAGAACTCAAAGACATTGAAAGATTTTGCTGCTCTACTTCGGAAACGGCAACTTCGTTCATTCCAACATTTCACATCAACTGTCATTTGACATAAAGTCCAAAATTTCAAGTTGTTTTCTTAAAAACTATACGGAGGATTTCAACCACATAGAAAGTAACCATTACTATTTACATAAGCAATATTCACAAAATGTTTTATTGAAATCGATTTAGTAGTTTTAGAGAGAACAGTTATTTGACATAAAGTCCAAAATTTCAAGTTGTTTTCTTAAAAACTATACGGACGATTTCAACCACATAGACAGTAACGATTACTATTTACATAAGCCATATTCGCAAAAAATTTCATTGAAATACATTCAGTAGTTTTGCAGATAACTGTCATTTTACATAAAGTTCAAAAAATTCAAGAATGTTTTTCTAAAAACCTATCCGGTCGATTTCAACCAAATACAATTTCAGCCTTACTTTTGCCACAAGTAATGTCTATAAAAAATTTCATTGAACTCGGTTCGGTAGTTTTTAGGGAGGCGTCAGCCCCCTGGTAAAATAGCCTTGTCCGTTCGTCCGTGTGTCCCTCCGCACGATAACTCAAAAACCGCTTGTCCGATTTCAATGACATGTTTTGTGGACATAACTTGCGTCAAAGGTAATGCTAAGTGCGTAGCTGGTTGAAATCGGCCGTATAGTTTTTGAGAAACAAATTATTGAAATTTTGGACTCCAAAACTACTGAATGTATCTATTTTAATGAAAGTTTTTGTGAATATTGCTTATGTAAATAGTAATAGTTGCTGGTTATGTCCTTCTAGTCTTATTGGTTTCTAGACTGTTGATTCTGATGTTTATTTAAAGAATTTCAGAAATTATTTGTTATCAAATGCGAAAATGAAATTGTGACAAAATCAGGCACGCATAATTATATGTACAGTACAACATCTTTATAGTCACATCGCAGGAGATCGTATATAAAAGTTGACTATAGAGAACGTTTACTACTCGGAATATATATAATTAGTTTGTGAAAACGCTGGAACTGGGCTTAAGTAATAATTAAATCAGTCAGAAGTTGAAGAAGTAAAAAATCTGTCAAGACAGTTTGTTTCATGGCTTGAATCTTGCGTTGTCCTACAAAGACTTCTAAAACTAAATTTGGTTGGTTATTGCTTATATCAACTTGAAATTGTTTCTTCCCGTTTTTAATACCCAAAATAACTTAATTAGCTTTTGGCTTAAGGTTACGATCTCGCTTTTCGGAGCTATTTTGGGTAGGAATGCAATTCCCAACTTGCTTAAACTTACTGCTAATAATTACTTATCATCTAAATGTATATAACTGACGCATCACATTCCTTAAGCAATAATTAAAGCATCTGCACTTGCTCTCTCTGTACGTATGTACATGCAATGCGTAACAGTAAACTATGTTTGTATAAAAGTAAAAACAATGAATGAGCAATGTCACATGCTGCCAATGTACTGGTAAAATATTATGGTGTACATTGTATGTGCATGGTAAGGTTTAAATATTATTCGTTAGTGTTGGAATTATGATCGTGCCTGGGCACCTGGGTGTTTCGTGTGCACTCGCACTCAATTACAACGGCGGATCTTTGAACTCCCCTCGCACACGCACTCATGAATTGTGCCCCGCTGCACTCAAACTCCTGCCTCAAAGTGCTCACTCAAAATTCTTGCACTCGCACTCAAAGCTTGAGTATCCTCAAAGCCCCCTCGCACCACCGAGTGAATGTTATATTAAGGGCTGGATTGGGTACGCGGTGTTTCACTTTCCCAATAAGACTTGGAAACGTTTTTTTGAAAACAACGTCTCACAATCACAGTAAATTTTTTGTAAGATATTTTGTGTTTGGTATTTTGTCAGTACCATAATTTCTGGTGTGTTTTCTATTTCGTATTTTGAAGAACCACGAACCTCATATTATTTTGTATTTATTTACCGTGCAATTTTTGTCCACCCCGTATTTCAAATATAAAATACAATTTCGAAATACATCGCTCTGGCAAATGTTTTGATCGTCAGTAAAACAATGCCCGAATGTACATTTTAAAAGGTAAAATACTATTTCGAAACATTTTAAAACCAATTCTTTTAATTTTCGGTTGGTAACTATAGCACTTGCTTATTGGATAAATGCATAAATTTAAATGGGAGATGTATCAGTGCAGTTAAATTAATGACGTGACCCCCATAAATTACCCAGGTATTGTTATAATATAAAGTATGTTTTAAGGAAAGTTGTTACGTATCTAGGGTCATGTTAATCTACTTTGATCTACACAAATGCACAACTCTAAACTCTACTCATGTCTATGTTGCCGTACGTTTGCTAAATAATTAATGGTTTCTGCATATCGAATTATTTGGCCAAATTATCCGAGACTTTACTATGAATTATTTCAAGATCTGGGAATTATTCATAGGTATTTACCCATTTATTATCGATATGCATTTTGTATTTCAAATGCGATGTTTTCTTCTCGGTTTTTAAACTTTTGCTGGAAGTATTCCTATTCACCCTAACAACAAGAACAACATTTCCTTACGTTTGATATTATTACATGCATGACCAAGCGTAATGAAATATCCAGGATAAAATTTACAACCAGGGAACAATAGTATGTTTATGTCAGGGGTCGGATTTTTGTAAATCTCCCTGGAAGATTTTTTTAAATTTCCCTGCTGGTCATGATGTCCCTGTTCTCCCTGTTGACAAAACAATTTTCGTATTATACCCCAACAAATTCAAAAATCCCTGCTGAAAAAAAGGTCAACAAATTTGAAAATCCCTGCTGACACAAAAATATTTTCAGTAAAACACCTTACCAATTTCAAAAATCCCTGCTGACAAAAATATTTTCAGTAAAACACCTCAACAATTTCGAAAATCCCTGTTTGCAACTCCGTTTGAAAATTTCCCTACTGAAAAATATTTTTCCCTGGGAAGATTCTTCCCGTCTTCGTACAATAATCCGACCCCTGGTTTATGTATAATCTATCAAAACAATTTAGTTGTGAGTGCAAAAAAGTGCACTCACTCAGCCTCTGTCTCTTGAGTGCACATAATTTGAACGATCGCTCTACCTCATTGCTGTGAGCGCAGAAATTAAAAATCCGAACTCGCACTCGCACTCAATTTGAGTGCATTGAGTGCGAGGCTGATTACGAGGCATGCACTCAATGAGTGCGAGTGCGCCCAAGTATGGCCTGGGCCCGGATTTTTAAAATGTATTTATATGGAGAGTTGCAGATTCCTCGGGAAATAAAATATGCTAGACAATAGAGTTGTCATGACTACTGGGAAGTTGACTATTCGGAAGTTATTTAACATTACAGTATACAGGAGAATCGCCGGGGCTAAATTATTTTATGACTATAGAGAGAAGTTGCTTGCAGCAGTAGTGACTATAAAGAGGTTTGACAGTATATGTAATAGCGGCAGAGGGGATTCATGAAATGATGAGAGACATCTTGTCCATTATATTGGAACTCACGGCTAAACGGCATAGTTTATACACAGTGCCCCAAATATAGAACCTGATTTGAACTCATTCTTTTAAATATAATTTTTTACCTGCAAGTGGCGTACTTGATCTTCCAATTCAGCTATTCGGGAAATAGTATTCACCCTGGGGTTTAACATTTCCACTTGGTTTATGGCAGCCACCAAATCTTCCCCCAACTTTTCCTTTTCCAGTTTTAAAGAATCGAAAAATCTCAACATTTGAATCTAGCAAATTGCATAAATTTTTAAACTTTGATTCGGTAGTAAATCGGTAATCCTATGAATGCCTACTGACCAGTTAAGATTACGCAATGAACTCACGAAGCAACTTACACAATGACTTTAACTGGGTTATAGTCAGAGCTATGCAGTATTTTCAAATACAGTATTTTAAAATACGTATTTTCAGACCACAAAGTATTTTGTATTTTGTATTTCAAAGTTGGTAAGCAGTAAGCAAGTATTTTGTACTTAGTATTTTGAGAGCCAGGAAGTACAAAAGTATTTGGTATTTACTTACTCTCAATGAAATATGAAATGTAATTCAAATAAATTATTTTGCTCACAATACTTTTCGCTGGTATGTTTTCTGATTTTGACATTGTATGTAGCTTATACGATGTACAATGTCTGTGAAAATTCCATTTTACACATTGGAATAACATACGTTGGAATGAATCCCTTGGCTACATCAAACATGTTCAGATTCTTGATACTGTATATCGTCGTTGAAGAGGCGAAATGGTCTACGTGGGCATGGTTTTTACAGCACAGACCATTTTGCCTCTTCAACAACAATATTTAAGATACGCCGAAGACGAACACCTACTCGATTTAATTTTCAGTTACTAGCCCCTTTTTATAATAATTATTCCGAAAATACATTTATTTACTAATAAATAAAAATTTCATATTAATCTGTTACTTCATTAACAGTCAAAACGACTTAAAATATAATTATAATGGACTGACCTATTCGGCAACCGTTGAACAATTTGTTACTACACATGTCTTATATGCAGTCTTTGAAGTGACTGTTTTAAAAAGTTTGTTCTAGAAATCGAAAATAGTGAGGATTAGGTGGGTATTTTAAGAAAAGTATTGTATTTAAAATACAGTATTTTGTATTTGAGTATTTTAAATTTTCTACCAAGTATTGTATTTTTATTTTAGCAATGTAACCTGAGGTATTTTACTTTGTATTTTGTATTTTCCATATTTTAATTCAGGTATTTTATTTTGTATTTTGGCATCGAAGACCAAGTATTTTGCATAGCTCTGGTTATCGTTAATAGTCTAACAGACTGCACCTGCAACTCCCGCCCCGGATATACCACTTGAGAAGAGATCAAATTCATAAGTGTCTCCACGATGAGCTAAAGTCTGCATTTTCCCCTTAAACTAAATAATTTTTCGATCACAAACCCATTTCTTCTCAACTTCCAGAGCTGAGGTGTAATTACCGTAACACTATGGTCAGAGGTGTGGAAAATAGACTAAACTTATTATTAAAATACAAAATACAAATGCATTTCCAGAAATTTTAAAATACAAACATCAAATGAAGATACTAGGAACAAATTAGTTAAAATACAAAATAAAATACAAATATCCGTAGGAATTTTTCAAAAATACAAGATAAAATACTTTGCCTCCAACAAAAACGAAAATACGAAATGAAAATACCGTATTTGAAATGCAAAATACATATTGAAAATGCTTACAAATTTATCTCAAAGTATACGTCTGAGATGCAACTGTATTATCTCAAGCACAGTATCTTGGACAATTTAAAGAAATAATTAGGTATCCGAAAATTATTCAGGAAACGTAAGGTAACTGGCACGTGATTAGAGTTTAGAACTGTTCGAAGCGTAGATGAAAGTAAATAGTATGACCCTAGATACAGAATATTTTTTTCCTTAAAACGAATAATCTTATAACTACTGGGTAACTTACCACTGCTTGTATGTTGGCGTCACTAATTTTTTCATGACCCCACATACATACATACAACAAACATAAATGTATTTATCCAATAAGTAAGTACTGCAACAAACCAAAACCGTTGAAGAATTGGTTTCAAAATGTTTCAAATTAGTGCTTTTATCTTTAAAATATTTGTTTGAACATGTGATACAGGCAACTGTGGCAGTTGCCAGGGCTATGTATTTTGAAATTGTATTTTGTATTTGGAATACGAGATGGATAACGTTACCAGATAAATAAATACAAAATATCATAACGTTCGTTGATCTTGAAAATACGAAATACAAATTACAGTAGAAATGTTGGTGCTGACAAAATACGAAATACAAATTATCTGGAAACATTTGCGGCGAGAAAAATACCAAATACAAGATACGGAATGTATTTCAAATACTATTTTAGATACAATATTTCAAAATATTCCACACCTCTGACTATGGTTAGTTATTGATAAATTATTAACTTGATATTTATTGAAATTAAATTG
This sequence comes from Allacma fusca, assembly GCA_947179485.1. Lineage (NCBI taxonomy): Eukaryota > Metazoa > Arthropoda > Collembola > Symphypleona > Sminthuridae > Allacma > Allacma fusca. Next base: position 65,775,910 of record OX359246.1, read on the forward strand.
CAGGAACTGTCTCTATAATAAAAACTGTTCGTGAGCGGGGCTAATTGGAAGTACGATTCGATACCCATAGGATGACGGTTTATTCACCGGCAATTGCCGATGTAGTCATCATAACGGATTTTAAAAAAGGCACCTGTTCAGAAGTTCCGGCATCATTTGGGTTATAAACATCCACATCCATCTTACTTGTACTTTCTGGAACGGTTCCGGGGAAGCTGCCATTAGGACTCCTGTCATATTCCTGAAATGACATCTATATAAATATGACCAGATTTGGGACCAAAATAATAATGTAATAATAACGAATGTTATAAAGTCACTGCCTTTATAACAGACGAATTTCTTATCCCCTGTCAATTAAATATATGCATGTTAAAGACCATTTAGAATTTCCATTTTTGATGTTAGAGTCAGAAAGGAAATTATATCAAGAAAAAATATCAATGGTTGAAATTTTCTAAGGTTTTGGATCCTTACTTTTATATAATAAACATTTTAATGTATATCAACTAATTCAAAACATCATGTCAGTTAGCTAATGATAATACCATGTAAATTTATGGTTTCCTCAAAAAATACGTTAAAACATAGGTGTAACCAGAGGTGTGGAAAATACATGAAATTTATTATTGAAATACAAAATACAAATACATTTTCAGAACAGTTAAAATACAAATATAAACTACAAATACCAGGTGTAACTTAGTGAAGATACAATATAAAATACAAATATCGAGAGTCATTTGGGCAAGATACAAAATAAAATACTTTCCTTCCAACAAAAAGAGAAAATGTGAAAGAAAAATACCGTATTTGAGATACGAAATACATATTGAAAATACTCTCGTATTTATCTCGAAGTACATATCTGAGATGTATCTAAAGTTTATTTTTCCAAAATATTTTGTATAATTAGGCCAAATAATACGATATTTAAAAATAAATCAACTTAAAAAAGGTAGCTGCATGTTATTAGACTTTAGAGTTGTGCATTTGGTATCAAAGTAAATTAACATGGCCCTAGGTACAGAATATTTTTCCTTTAAACAAATAATCTTATAACTCCTGGGTAATACATTTATATTCGCTTCACTAATTTAGCTAGCTTTATAGTTCTCAGATACATTGAATTTTATGTATTTATACAGTAATTTCTTCAAACCCGTCCGACAGGTTTCAAAAAATCGTTTAAAAATGTTTTAAATTAGTGCTTTTACGTTTAAAATATTTATTTGAGCATGTTTTAGAGACGACCTTAACAATTTCTGGAGTCATGTATTTTAAAACTAAATTTTGTATTTGAAATACTGACTGGGTAAATTTTAGAAGATAAATAAACACAAAATACTACCACGTTCGTAATCTTCAAAATACGAAATATAAAATACAGTAGATGCAGTTGGTGCTGACAAAATACGAAATACAAAATACTTTAAACAATTTACGACTAGAAAAATACCAAATACGAAATACTAAATGTATTTCAAATACTATTTTAAATACAATATTTCAAAATATTCCACACCTCTGGGTGTAACTTACGGGATTTGCTCATTGTTAGAACCAGTTTTTCTGTAATTAATACCAAGTTTGTTTCTGCTGGAATCAAAACATACTTGGTGGAACCTGCGTGATTCCTTATTGTTCTCACCAGTTTCAGAAAAATTAATACCAATTATGCTGTCAGTGGGGTTACAATATACTTGGTTTGCCTTACGTATATCCTCATTGTCAGTACCAGTTCTCATTCAATTCACACCAACTGTAGTCTCGGTGTTCCGAATGGGATCAGTAAAAAGAAAAGTTCTTTGATGATTTTCCGAACAATGCATCCGACCCGCGGATATCCGAAATTGTACGACTTGATACCATGTGATGATGAAAAAAGTATTAGGAATTTTCACTGCAAAAGTGCGTTAGCTTTTTATTACATCCCAATATTAATCATTTTTGCATACATTACGTACAAACTGAAGAAAAACTTTACAAACACCTCTGTAAATTTGAAGCACAGAATTAATAAGAAAACACGTAAAAAGCGGCACAGTTACTCCTTGGAAAAATTGTTGGTGCACACTTCGTTCTTATTGGTAGCTCGAACGCTCTAAAAATTAGATTTTCGGATATCCGTCGGATTATCCGATATTTATTATTTGTGATCCGATCGGATCGGATAAAGTCGTTTCCAAATCCGATCCGAATCCGATGACCGGATAAGGGGTACGTATCCGATCCGATCGGATTGTGTTCGGATCGGATAAGTAGTGTATCCGATCCGAAATTTCGGATATCCGATCTTCGGATATCCGCGGATGATCCGATCGGGTGGAAGCCTTAATCCCGGGAGTATTTAAAGTACGAGCACTTTAGGGGGCCTTACGACTACGACATCTTAAGGACTATACGACTGGCGCGCGGTAGGACACGAAGACCCTTTAGGACCACCCGATTACAGTATATGCTGCTGATATTTCGACGGATAAATCCCCCTAAGAGAGTATACTTGATGCCACCGATCCTGAGAACCAGCCTGTCCCCACGGTGACAAGCCGCGTGTCAAAACGTGAAGTTAAATTCAAACTTCAAGTATTTCATCTTTGTTCGAAATTACTCAAGCCAGGGTATGTGAAAATACATCCCGCCAGCAAGTATTTTTCCAGAGAAATTATTCAACGTAAAAGCTCTTCAATCCGTGTTCCTGATACGGCTGTCATTGCAGCCAAGAAACGTTCTGCAGGTCTTTTTGAAACTGCTGAACTAATCGTCAGTGGAGAAGAAGAACTCAAGAAGGAAAGGAGGCTCCCTGATAAAAATGTCGATGGTTTAGTACAGGCCTATATGCTCCTGCTGGTCTGGTTATTACCGTAAATGCTAATAATGATAATTTAGGTACATTCACTGTACAGATTGGTTCCCATTCCGACTGGATCAGTGGTCGTCGGAACGGGTAAAACCCGGGTACATGGGAAAGGGAACGAGTACAGGAACGGGTACCGGAACAAATATTTTGTTCCCAGCCAGTTTGGGTACGGGAACAGGAACACACTCATGTGTACCCGATCACCGGGAACAGGAACAATAGTGGGAACAGGAACAGAGATATTCAATTTGTTCCCGTTCCCATCGGGAACGGGTACGGTCTACGCATGATCTCGTTCCCACACCTGTTGTTCCCGGGATCTAGTGGGTACTTTTACCATCTTCTATCTGCAGGAACACACTCAAAATTGATCTTTGAAGAATTAATAGTGTAAACCATACTTGCAGTTTTGCTCCAAAGTTCAAATTCAGTTCCATTAACATTCCCAAATTTGTCGTGCCGTTCAGTTAAGTTCAGTTAAGTTCAGTTCCCGTTGTCCAAAGCCTGTCGTAGTTCAATTCAGTTCACTGCGTGCTTTCCAGTCGTTACGTTCAGTTCAGTTCACCCTTGCAGTATTTTTCCAAAGTTAAATTCAATTCATTATATAATTTTCGGTCGATCAGTTCAGTTCGCTTTATCTGTCATTTGCGAGCCAATTAGTTAGTCATTTATGATATATTTAAGTGACATTTAGTTTGATTTTTATAACTGACTTTGAACTTTTACTAAGAAACTATTTTTGACTAAATGACTGATTAAATAACTGCTTTAAAAACACCGGAGTTTTAAAAGCAGTATTGATTTTGAGCTTTCTGGTAAACAAGTTAATAAATCATGTCAATATGTTTGCAATTATTGCGCGTTTTAATTCATACGATTTCGCCCAAAGTGTGCCAAATATGCGTTATTTTATACATATAAGAAACCAGCTAACTATTTTTTGATTTATAATTTAACGTCATTCAAATGAATACTAGTCAAAAACCAGCGTGCTAGCTTTTGAGATTATAACTATAAATTATATGGTCATGCAATTTATAGATATACTTATAGTTGATATTCGTGTTGCTTTCACGAATATAAAAGTTTATATTCAAACCTAGACTCTTAAGTTCCATTCAGTTCAGTTTGTGTTACTTGAACGTACGATGAACGTTCGTTCACATTCATAATAAGTTCTGCTGAGTTCAATTCAAATTCATTTAATCACAATTTTGCATTCAACTAGTTCGTTCAAGTTCATTCAAAAACAATGAAAATAAGGGCTAGTTCAGTTCAGTTCACCACTTTATGAACTGAACGGCTGCAAGTATGGTGTAAACAATTCAATTTGCATATTCCATTGTATTCGTTTTTTCCTGCAAATTCTACACACATATCCTTGTCTTAAAGATAATAATATTAGAACTCCTTTTTCAGTACAACTGAGGTATTTTCTAGAATAATTCTATAAATTAAATATAATAAATATTAAAATAATTATTATTAGTTTATTCTTTTGTGGCAAGTTTTACTCTTGAAAAATTAATTGCACGAATTAACGTTTTTTTCAAATAAGACTAACAAAGGGAAACTAATCGGTGCTGCTATATATTTTTCAGATATTGTGTGTATGCAGAAAATTATCTATGGGCCACCAATGATCTTAAATATTAAGTAACATTTTGTAACCCTCATCAACATTCAATTTTATTATTGGAAAAGAAACATAACTGCTCCATTTATTGTTGCATCCTTTCCCAGTATGGAATTTTAAAGTGTTATTGATATTCGTTCTACTCGGTACATAATCTCTGAGGAATTAAACAATTAGTTATTACGCCGTTACGTTTGCTAAAGGGGTACGTTTAACCGCCCTGCACATTGTATGTTTTTTTATCTGATAAACGAAGGGTTTGGCAGTTACAGAAATTCTGACAATAATTTTTATCACAACAAGTACAACACGACCTGGACCCGGGAACACCAGCTGTGGGAACTGGTACGGGTCCAGAACAATTTTAATTTCTGGGTACGGGAACACGAACAGGTCCGGGAACGATTTTCTATTAAATTCATGGAAACGCGTACCTAAAATACTGTTCCCACTCTCACGGGAACGGGTCCGGGTACAGGAACACTTAAGGAGAGTACCCATGGAGTGGGAACAGGAATGGGAACAAACGTTTTGTACCCATGACGACCACTGGACTGGATACACAACCACATTGAAATTAGCAGGGTCCCCTGGTTGGTTTTAAGTTTGGAAGCTAAAAATAACAGCATTGAGAAGCGAGCCCTTATGGAGGACTAATCTACATCAACGTCCCTTCTTGGATCCAGGATAGCAATACAACGGTTATGATTAAAGGAGTTGTAAGGGCACCGTTTTTCCAACTCGGTGAAACGAGCTTGGAAGATTGGCAGAAACCAATTCGATACAGAAATGCCCCTTGTGCCTAATTCACGAACGGTAAAGTGACCTTTACTGTCCCTACTGTGTTTGCCGCAGTGATTGACGACCCTCGAGAAGTGGCGGGCCTTTGGTTGAGAATTCCGGATGCGGTTTCCGACCTGGCTGTTAAAGATCCTTCAAGTTTTGAGGAACATTTCGTAGCGGATGTTCAAATTTACTTTGGGTGGTTGCATTCTGGTTACCCAATCATGAGTCACTTGAGTTCAGGTCGAGACTCCATTACCTTTAATACTATTCGGAATGGAGGGGCCTGGGGTCATATGCACGAGTTGGGCCATAATCACCAGAACGGAGACTGGACGTTTTCAGGGACCGGGGAAACACTTGTAATATGTTTGCGCTCTTCATTTATTAAACTGTTTTAGGTGCACCTTTTGGTGACGCTGGGTCTTTCTTGAGGCTAAACAATTATAGGCCAGTCATCCAGAGTTACATAAAGGGGGTTCGGGGGGAATCCCAGGATGATTTTTCCCTTCTCTTCTACGTTCAGATTCAGCAAAATTACGGGTGAGAGATTTACAAGAGTGTTTTCAGAAAGTACGTGGAGCTTGGCAGAGCTGCGCTCAAGTTCAAGTAGACCATGAGTATTTCAAGTCATGGTCAAGTTCGGGTCATGGTCAAGTAAAATATAATGGATACTTGAACATTCAAGGCATGGTCAAGTTATTTATTCTACTTGACCCTGAGATTTGAAATCAAGTAGTTATCATGGTCAAGTCAAAATATTCTACTTGAGAGTCAAGTCATGTTCATGGTCAGTAAAATGTATAAATCCTTGACCATGAACCATGAGTATTTCAAGTACTTATTCAAGTAACGAAACGTTACGCATATCGAGGTTGTGGCGCCATATATTTCAATAGGGTTTCTTTCATAATGTTGTTATCGTTATTCCGAGACTTCGTATCCATACATGCTCTTCTCAACTACATATTTTTGCGTTACGATTCAATATCTCTAGATACGCTTTGGAAGCCACAGCTGCAATAGTGAACGAAAGAACACGAATATAAAAACTTTGGAGCAGCACCCATGAAAGCAACAGTGTTCAATGTTCGATTGTTGTATAAAATAAACGCATTGTTAATTAATCAAGTTACTTAAATCCAAGTACTCTTTTCATTCTAAATAATTTAACATTTGTACAACGTTAAACACTACTACATAAGGCAATTTGTTTCATTAACAGGGCGGACGCTGAACCGTGTATATTTTCAGTGAAGCAACCAAAACTTGAATGTTATGGCAATTAATTATTATTGACAGTAAAATTCAATGGAAAATGATTTACTTACACCTGAAAGACTCTACCTTGCAATTAGCAGAGACTATTCGTAGTTTCTCGTGATTAAAGGTTGGCTAAAACTAAAACACAAGACATCAAAGCATCGAACTGAAGCAACTCAAAATTTACTAGGAGAGGCTTGTGAGTTGTGAATAATATTGTTATTTGCTGTTTTAACCATAAATGGTGTACTTGCTGTATTTTAAGTGTGAATACTATTTTTCTATTTCTATTTTTAAAAAACTTGACAATTCAAGTCAAGTTCAAGTTCGGGTCATGGTCAAGTCATGGTCAAGTCAAGAGTTGTCCCGGCTATACTTGACCAGGTTCAAGTTACGCGAAAAGTACTTGAATACTTGACCCTGAATTTTCAAGTAATTGTCTGACCATGAACCGTCAAGTTCAAGACCATCTGAAAAACCTACTTGACTGTCAGGGTCAAGTCAAGTTCAGGGTCAAGTTTGGGATTTACTTGACTTGAGCGCAGCTCTGGAGCTTGGCAGCTCTGAAAGGCCAAAATCTGATCAAGATAAAATGGATTTGTGGATGATCATGCTCTCGAAAAATATTGACAAAAGTTTACTAGGGTTTTTCGGAAAAAATCTATTCTCTGGATCTCTTTCATAGCCTGTTGGTTAGCTATATTAGTTGTTCGATATCAGTTGTATATCCCGACCGGCACTTTAACTTTGAGGGAATTATTGTGGCTTGCTTTTAGATTGCAGCATATATTATACAGATACGTCTGCTTAGCTGAAAGTTACTAAGTTTAAGATTTTAATAATTTAATAGACATACGTTTTTTATCGTTTAGATTGCAAGAATTTATGACATTTAGGTTTTACTAATTTTAATATTTGTTTTACAGAACGTTAAAAATGTTGTTGACAACAGGCTTAAGGAAAACTATATTTAAGGCCTGATTCCTTAAAGATCCCATTGCCAAATTTTTATACTCAGGCCCTGCTTACTAAAGGCACCTTCTTGAAAAATTTCATGAAGTTAAAAGGGGTGGAACATACTTTTCTAGCAATGCTAAATGAACGGAGGTCATGGATTTTTTTGAACGGATTATTTTTGCAAAGGAAGACGAAAACTTAAGGGCTATGTGATTGTAAAAATTCAGTGAGATTCGCCTTGCATTCCCATTGACTTTAAGCCTTTGATATTCCAAGTACGACCATTCGTTCACGAGTTATCTGAGAAAGCCACTTTTTGAGGTATGGGTAAAAGCATATAGGTTGCTTTTTTAGGGGACAAACCTGGGCACATCTCTTTTAAAAGCAGCTTCTTAAAAATACAAATAAAGTCCCACAAATATTAAAATAAAAATATAAAATACGGATACTAGGAGTAACTTAGTGATGTTACAAAATAAAATACAAATATCCGTAGGAATGTTGTCTAGTTACAAAATAAAATGCTTAAAAAACAAATACGAAATGAAAATTCCATATTTGAGATATAAAATATGTACATATTGATACTGAGATACATATACTTTCAAATTCATCTCAAAGCATGTCGGAGATATAACTACCTCAAATCTACTGAAAAAATCTGCTGAAAAAATCTACTGAAAACTATTTATATGTGAAAAATAACACTATCTCTAAGTTTATTCTCTCAAACACAGTATCTTGGACCATTTAACAAAATAATTAGATGCCCGAAAATTATTCAGGAAGCATAATTAGGTAACAGGCACGTGTTTAGGGTCTAGCGTTGTGCATCTGTGGAGATCAAAGTAAATAACATAACTTGACCATATGTACAGAAACGTTTCCTTAAAACAAATAATCTTATAACTTCTGAATAATTCATCACGGATTTTATGCTGGTCTCACTAATTTTTGTATAGCCCCCACACCCATATACATTGAATTAATGTATTTATCCAATAAGTTAGTTCTGCAACTAAACCAAAACCGTTAAAGAAATGATTTTTAGTATCTTTAAAATATTTATTTGAACCTGTGCTAGACAACTTTGACCTTGCTGTTGGTATTTACGGGGGAAACCTGAACTTTTTTAATCCAATTTTGCATACGATTGGCATTATAAAAGTGAGGGAGGATAAAAGTAGTATTTCAAAAGAATGAAGAAAACAGCGTCTAGAGTTTTCATGCAATAACTTTATTTGTATGCATACGCCATCTAGCTTGGGCGTGGTACAGTATCTCCGGACTACTTGCAGCTTTTTTTGAATCGTTAAAATTAGTAGGAGCCACATTGCGTGAAGTCGGAGAGTCTGCTTTCAATAAAAGTGGGAGTCATCCTGAGAGGAGAGGGGAACGAGGCTTGAGTTGATATTGGATACAGAGAACAATGAAGGGTCTCCACACGTTGGTTTTCGGACGGGCATGATATAAAATTTGTTTTTGCTTGTCTTCCTTCACGCAACATTTGCGGCAGTAATTTGGACTAACTAGTAGCCAGAGGTGTGGGATATTTTAAAATAGTGTATTTGAAATAGTATTTTAAATACATTTCATATTTTACATCTTATTAGCACAACAATTGCGACTATTTCCGTACTTCATATTTTGAAGGTCTACGAAACGGATGCTAAGTTCTATTTATTTCTTGAAACGTTTGCCTACCCCGTATTTAAAGTACAAAATATAATTTCAAAATACATAGCTCTGGCAATTGTCAAGTTGGTATGTAAAGTATTTCCAAATAAGCAATTTAAAGGTACAAGCACTAATTCGAAACCAATTTTTTTACTTGTTTGCCTGGTTTGAAGTAAAAACTTAGTCCATAAATACATAAAATTCAACGTATGCGCAGAACGCTGGTTAAATTAGTGGCGTGAAATTAAGATCCGTAAATAAATTACCAAAGAGATATAAGGCAATTTGTTTGAAGTAAACATATGTTTTTATCTAGGGCCATGAATCTACTTTGATCTACACAAATGCAAAACACTAATCACGTGCCGGTTACCCTATGTTTACTGATTAATTTTTGAATATCAAATGAAAGAAACCTTAACAACTGGCGCAAGTGATGCTCACGTACTCACGAAGTCATATGGTACATGCATCAACAGTTGTTTGTATGAACCTGAGATACCTGCTGTAATTAGAAGGGTCCCATCTAGGCCCGGAATTGGGAACCGAACTTTAGAGGAACTATTCAAGTTAGCCCTTAGAGTGTCTGAAGAATAATCACGAGTAGCCCGGTAAAATGCCCAATATATGTATGTAATGGGATATACGACGCGCACAATGGACTTTATTACCGATTTTCTGTGTGCTTATTTATGTATGAAAATTAGACCATAACGTATGTATAAAGAAAATCGCAAATCTCCTAAGGCGGTTTGTACAATCTGTTTCATTTCAAAACCAGCCCTGATTTAATAAAAATGACTGCCTACCTTTGAAGTTATGAGGATGGGTTTATATCGTAGAAGTTCAAGCAGGCTAAAACAAATGGACTGATGGCCCGAAAGACTCCAGGTTTCTCCAGTTCAAGATAAGATGTAAATTAAAGAATGAGAGGTATCTAAAAAGGAAAATATGGTAACCATGATAACATGAGTATTCAAGTTTTTACTTTATCTAGTCTAACATGTTTTGATCCTATGACTCCAATGTTTTGAATTAAATATTCGATACGCTTCTATGAATGTAGATAAGATCGTAGAAGTAAAGGATCGTAGAAATAAAGTTCCAAACTTGCCGCTTACCCTGAGAGGTTTGGAGGATCAAAACATGTTGTGGTTCCAGTTGAATTAAAGCAAGGATGTGACTCAACAGGTGCTCGTAATTACTTTGGAAAACAAAGAATGTGGTGATTAAGCAAATTCACAATTGAAGTCCAAATTAATAATGCTTAGAAGATAGCGTTTTATGAGAAAATCAGCAAACTAATTTAACAGGCCTGTGATAGTCAGCCACTCCCAGCGAGAAAAATCTACACATTAATCTAGGTTTACTGGCTTCTCAAGAATAGTCTCGCAAGTCAGAAGACACCCTCAGTTACCAGGCTATCATGAGAGCACGTTGGCCTTTAAGTTTTAATGTGGGACTGTAGTTACAGAATCTTCGGATAGTAAAGGGAGAATTGTAATTTTACATGACTGCTGTACAATCTAAAATTGAATGTTCGTTCTTGTAATTGAAACTAATAAATTGTTAGTTTCCATTACCTCCTTCCAAGAACAAGATGTAACTTCTGGGTACGTTTTACTCTACAACGTGGGAAAACACGTAGGTTTTCAAGCGATGAATTTACTATTAACCCAATGCACATTATGGTTACCACCACCAAATGTCTCAAATGTGCTTGCGGGGTATCAATTGATGATAACAATTTAAAAATGATATATATACAGTGAACGCTTGCTATAAGGGATTACCATTTAAGGGATTGAGATTAGCAGTCCCAATTCCCATTTACACTATGCCTTAATACTATCCCTGGAGATTACGTTTGTATAAGGAACAATATATTTCAGTCCTTTGAGCATTCCTTTGAGCGAAAACTGACTGTACTCAGGCTTTTTATTGTTGCAAGTGAGGATAATTATTAATGGACGAGTGAAATGAGTAGTAATTACCAATTCTGATGCAACGGTAGAAAAAAATCAATGACTTCCTCTGCGCAAGTGGAGGCAACCAGCAAGAAATTTAAACTTGTCTCGGAACTTTTTTGCATCTGCGGATTTTCCTATCCTGGGGCTTTCCAATTTCCAATAAAGCTAGAAACAATTTTTTATACTTGCAATATCTCAGTATCGTAAGGTAAATGTCCTTACTAGGTCAAATATAAAATAGAAGACGAGTGTCTTCTACATGCGTTTGTATGATGTTGTGTCTTAGAGCTCTTTGAAACCCTTGAGTTACTACAACACGGCAAATTTTAAAGCTGTATTTAATTTTTCGATTAGATTAATTATTGTAACATTTTTATTAAGAGACAGACAGTAAAACTACATTACAAACTATTCGTCTTCATTCAATTATTAACAATTTCTACTTCATCCGCATCACACACTCTCATGACTCCGATAATCCAGGGTCGTTAACCCTAACCAAATTAACCATTTTTTACAAGACAAATAAAGTTACTGTGCCGTCTACACTTGAAAGCACTGATAATTTTGTTCGTAGGAAATATCCAACCCTTGGTTGGTAAATTTAAACTTGAAGGACCAACTCAAAATTGAGTAAACTGTCTTTCTTTATCCTTAACCCTTCAATATTCCTTTCACAGTTGGTAGCCTTTGCTACCTAGTACGAGTAAAGTGAAAGAGCAGGAAAATAAAGAAACCTCTAGGTTTCTTTATAAAATAACTAGAGTTAACTTTTATTGTAAGTAAACGTAAGCCCTGTATTACACATTTGTTCTATGCTCAAATGAAATTCTGCTGCTTTATTTCATCAATATTTTCTTATGTAATTGTTTCACCCAACATAGCGTTAAAATCCCCTATTCGTAGAATGCCCAGGTTTGCCATTATATTTGTATAGTATATCCGTTATTGATTGGTCGTTATGAGGCCTGCATCTCATTGTTACACCCTCAACGGATATAAAAAGAGGATGCTCCCCCTTCCTCATCTTCGTTCTCTCTCCAAACGTTGATCGCTCAACATTTCCATTCTTAACCAACCGAATAGCATTGTCATTTCTCATGTCCATAGATTTGTTATCGATGGCTACCATTCCTACAAACCTTGAAACAAATTATGTATAATTAAGGAAGGCAGATGTTAATACGAGACGAATAAACGCCGTCTGACATAACTTAAACAAATGTCCCTATTCCGTAATTACAAGGGTTTCACGTTTTAGTGTTTATGGCTTTTAACTCGGTCCCCGTTGCTTTTAATGACCTCACAAGACATTCGAATAAAAAAGAAATAGCCCTACCTGTAAGAAAGCTCACACAGCTGTCAAAACAATTTATCTCTTTAGAATTTTTTGAGGCGAATTGTATGTAATCCTTTACTTTCGTTATAAGATTACAAATATTATAAATATGTCAGGTTGCTTGAGGGAGGAAATATATTCTCTTGACATAATTAGCCAAAGGGAAAGGAGAATTGATGACCATTTATTGTGACGGAATTTTGAAAATCCCTGCTAAAACAATGGTAATGATTTTGAATATTCTTGTAAACAAAAATACTTTCTTCTACAAGTCATCCCTGATGAAAAAGATCAATTTTCAGGATTCCGAATCACAAAACAAGTTTCCCTGAATGCTGCCAACAATTTTGAATAGCTCTGCTGAAAAATGTCAACAAACGTTAAAATTCTGTTCATAAAACATCCATGCACTTTTAAACTGTCTTTCCCAGAAATTTGTTTTTCCTGTAAAGAATCTTCAATTCTGCCACAAAGATCCACCCCAAAACTGCCTCCAGGATACATGTTTACACGGTAAAGTACTTTCTATTCCTAGTCATTAATGATTTACGATCGGCACACTTTGTTAAGCATTCTAATCTCGTCCACCCTAACCCTATTTTGATTGTACTGCTTCACTACTTCCTATTGGATTACAGCACAGTTCTATTATTTCTGGGTTTCCAAGTCCTATAGAATCCTTAAGCACTGTAAATAGAAGCAAACAAAAGGACTATTACTGTAAATTACTTGTAACATAACGTTCGAGTATAAAACCCTTCCCCTCTAATATTCCATACAGTGTATTATTCTCACGTATTTTAGACATCCCACACAAATCTTATTTTCAAGCCTACTCTATGTACCTAAGAATCTATAAAGACCAAATCTGATGGTGAAATTCCGTACGGTATTTCTGTAACATATGTGACTTCGACCGCTCCAGCAATGCTTATTTGAATGAGTAAACCAATCGAATACGAAACTACCAAATCGAAGCAAGTGACTCTGCAAGAGTCACATTGAATAATTGAAAGCTCCGCACACATATGTCTTCGTCACAGTTCCGTTCTAAAATATTATATAAAGACTGCGATAGTAGTTTACTCTAAATTTAGGATGATTAAAGCATATTGTAACAAACTAATTGTAAGCCGCTCAAGCTACAAGGACGTTTATCCAACATTTTTCGGAAAATAAATTCACTAGTTCAAAGTGTCATTTGCTGTAGTGACGTCAGTACGCAAGGACGAGAACCAAATATTAGTGAACTAGAGACTGGCTTGTTCATTGGCCTAGTGGGTAGATGTTTACATGCCTGATAACGATAATGCTGTATTTCATTATCGTAAATAACTGTACATCCATTCATGAAATGTAAATAAACTTTAGTTCTACTGACAAGCAAAGTCTTCCGATGTAAACTTTAGAACTAAATGAAAATTTGTGGAATTGTAGATACTACTAATAGTGTTCACACAAACTTCGTGCCACCTCCTCCGGGTTCGGGCAGTAGGACATCTGAAAGTTTGATTTTTTTGGAAAGTTTGACCTTCCTCGCTTGAATGTTTTCATATTAAATCCCATAACAAAAATCTTCGCGACTCGAATAAAATTCAAACTAATGTTCAGACATGTCACTATACATGAGCATATGTACAATCAGCACTGCGCGTATGTACGTGTTAATATATTTACATTATTAAAGCGAAGCGCTTTTGTAAAAAATTATCGTTTTTGATTTTGTCCCACGAAAGGCTACCGCACGTGAAGAGTTACAACGACTGGACCAGCGGCAAACGACCTGTTGGGTCCTGGACCGTGGACGTCGTCCTGGACGCCTTTACGTTTTCAGTTTTCTAAATTTTATGAATTCATTGCGTGTATAGCAGCTAAGGTAAACAGCACGAGTCAGCTTTATAGCAGGATGTAATGGGGCTGATAGTAAGCTGTTGTACGAGCCTGCTAGCTCGCCATGCTGGAAGTTTGCGCAGCGCCGCAAACGGTTGAGTTTCATTGTTACACTTGCCAATCGTAACCAGTTCCATAATATGTATCATTTTACAACGATTCATGAATGCGTGTTAACATTTGCATTCCAATAAGGACGTGGTCTTTAATTCCTGGAATAGGAAATTCGAAGTAGCATCATATTTGCATTTTTCATTTACTACCTAATATATAATTATACTGTTTAATGGAAATGCCACGACAGAGTTAAACTGAGCAAGCTAGTAAGCTTGCATTAAGGGAAGCAATTACATTCAAACTTCGAGGTTCTACCTTTCGAGAGGCTGAAGAGAGATATGGGATTTCCCGATCTACCATTTGCAAGTACCTCCATAAAGGAACACAAGGTTTACCCGCAGAACTTACACAATGACGATTCCTAAGTGTCTTCTCTGATGAACAGGAGGAAGAAATAATTACATTTGCTTTTGAGCTATCACAACGGTTGGCCACAATTACTCATTCGACTATATTTATTTATCACCCGCGTAAAAATAGTTTTAATATCACAACTAAAATGTAAATGAAAAACAGTCATAAGATTGCTACACTGTGCATTTGGTGTTCAATTTTTACACAATTTTTATTTCTGATTTTACCGGTTAAGTAAATCAGCCTTAGAAAATTTGGACTTTACTCTGGCTACGGAAAACAACTTACAACATCCATTTGAAAATGAAATCGCAGGAAAATTTGGGTTTCGAGTTTTGTGGATCGTCATGGAGACAGACTCTCGTGGCGTCAGGGATTGTCCTAAGCTTAGCGAGAGTCCTTGGATTTACCAAACCTGCTGTTTATCACTCAATTTGATTTGTTGGAGCAGATGATTCAGATGCATTAATTTTCGGAAGATACAATATACAACGTTGATGAGACAGGTGTGACGGTTATTGAGTCAAATTCACTTTTATCGCACAATATTTCTAGCTTTTACGTTTTACGTAGTTATATTCAATTTAAGCTTGTAGTATTTAGTATAGTTTGAAGTAGATAACAGCGAAAGCAAATTTTGACCAATTTTGAAAATTGACAAATTAAAACCATCAAAAACATTTTATTTACAAATAACTGACAACGTATTAAAAAAATTAAATTAAACATTAAATTCTAGAATAAAGCTCCTAGAGTCTTGGCAGCCAAAGGAATTTGTCAGGTTCACACACTTAAAGCGGCTGAGCGAAGGAATCTGGTGGTATTTATTTGTTGTCATAATGCTGCTGGTGACTATATCCCTCCTAAATTTGTGTTTCCTTTATCATGTAAATTTCACTCCCTGGATGGTTCACACGGCTCCACGTGGTCCAACACCAAAAAGGGGTGGAGCATAACCGTATCATTTCTATTTTGGTTGAAGTCATTCAGCGACAGAACAACTCCATCCGAGGACAGGCCAATACTTCTTATCCTTGGCATTCACTGCAGTAACGTTAACTTTGAGGTAATTCGTTTCTGTCGTCGTAATCATCTACACACACTTCCACCTCAAACATCGCACAAAACCCAGCCGTTGGACCGAAGCTTTTTTGGGGCTTTGAAAGGTTCTTACAAAGATGCACTTACGACATGGTACCAGAATCATCAATAAATGAGACCAAATCTTTCGGATTACCGAATATTTTGAAAGGCTTGTATAACAAGTGTGAAGAGAACAATAGCGCAAAACGTATTCCGAGTGAGTGGTGCCTGGGATATTAGTTTAGGGAGACCTAACAGGAATGTCTTTAAAGATGAAGAATTTCACGAAGTAAGAGAACATCCAACACCTTCGAACAGGATTCCTGTTGCAGGAAATATTGATGCCGTTTATATAAGTAATTTTTCAATGGAGATTTGGGGCAAATTGTAAAAACTGTAAGTAAAAAATTGCTGAAAAGACGATAATAACGGCAATTTAATAGCCACTTCTGACTAAATAACCACACTGGATCTCACATGTGGGGATTTCATTACTGCTGATGAGCGGTCCACAGACGAATGACATACGTCGGATGATTTTAATGAGATTTGATTTATGGGTGTATATGAGGGAGAGACAAGTGATACGTGCTCTTTGAACAGTCAGGTTGTCATAGGTAGTACGTACATATATAAATATACCCTTTGTCGTGTTAATGTATTGACGCATAGTTTACATGTTACTCTGTTACATGGACAATTCAGAATTTTAGAATGAGCGAACGTCCGAAAGCAAGCACTAATTCTTCCAAAGCATAATTCTCTTCCAGTATTTCCAGGTACTCATGGGAGGAACACCAAACGACGATAGTAGTAAACAAAATTGGTAAATAAGCACTGCTTTGGCTGCTATACAAATGCACACATGGTAGACTAGAATATTTCGGAACACGTGCAAAGTACACTACCGACGGAGTTGAATTACAGCTACTTGTAAGAACTCAATTCAGAAAAAAATGAAATATGCACCAAACAAAGTTGGTCTCTAGTCAAAATGTTTCTCACTTTTATTTACACTTTCTATTCTTAAAATTAATGTGTATAACGTATAAGTGCGAATTCTGTAAAACCTCCCGTCTGTCTTAGTGACTGCGCACATCCTGATCACAATGTCTATTATATTGGAATGGAGTACAAAATGAGCCTATGGTTAAATTGCACACACTTGTTCCCATTACCCCAAAAAGGAATCTTAATGTTTTGAGCAAAAATTAAGTTTCGAAGTAGCTATTTTTAAACTCATTTTCCCCTACTATTATATGATTTGGGGTAAAATTGAAAAGCTCGACATACATGTGTATATATCTATATATATTATCATGAACAAGTTGAATTTCACAGGAAATATTTTGGAATGTACGCAATAGACAGATTTTTACGATTTACATGTTACATTTCCTACCCATCTCATGAGCAATTGAGACAAATTCAATTACCCTTGGATTTACAAACAGAAAAACTGGCCGAACGAATAATCAAAAGCAGAAAGCCAGCCTACAATCAAAATAAATAATCAGACCCCGTCAAGGTTTTATCAATTCAGTTTAACAAGTCCAAAAGCTGGGAGCTGGAGCAGGTTTCATTTTGTTTTATATTGTTTTGGCGTGAAATATTTTTGAGCCACAGAATTTACCATTACTGCAGTAAATAGTCTCATCATATTAAATACCCGATGAACAGCAAGGAAGGGCAAATTAAGATGCTGAAGTGGTGAAAGTAGAGCTACTTGTGGAAACAAAAAGTTTGATCCCATTCCTGAACCCGTTCCCGAAATACAGGGATCGGGTGCACAAAAACCCAGATATAAAATATACTTGAATCGTTGATCTCAAACCCGGTCCCGATCCCGAAATCAGATACAATTTTCTCCCAATCCCGATCCCGAATCCCTTGAGCCCGGACTCGTTCCCGGAACCAATGCAGTTAGTGTAAATCAATTTTTTCCTTTACATTTTTATTGGTTTAGCAATACTTATGCATACGTACCATGCAACAATCAATTTAGGAGCTATTAAAAATGGTCATCAAACTAAACGTCTGGTCAGCGTTGCCGAAAAAGTTGCAGGAAGACAGGGATGGGAAATCGGAAAAATAAGAATTTCAATTCGAATTAAAATATTCAAGGCGAAGAATTCCGATTTAAAATACCTATAGCAATACTGAAAAATATGAATTCTAATACGGATTTAAATATCGTCGAGTATTCGGTCCTTATGAATTCCAAATTGAATATTTATTTGAATACTGCTGGTATACTGAAAATACAAAAAATTCATTTAAGGAAAACGTTCAACCGTAGAAACATAATATCATCAATGTTTTGGGAAGTTATTTTCACCCGCCGGTCATTAAGTATCAATTTAAGAGCTGCAAAACACGTTCAACTGATGAAATAAGAATGTGCCATTGAAAACAATACTTTAGTTTAATTGAAACTCTAATTAATATTCTCTATTCTCTAAACTCCAAACTTTAATTAAACTGGGAATTATTTGGGAATCCAATATGAATTATAATCCTCGAATTTTTGAATACAATACCGATTCCGATACGGATTCCGATTCCCATCCTTGCAGGAAGACTGCTTAAACGATTCCCATTATGATTTGTGCAATGAAGTTCATCTTGCAAGTTAGAGTAGGCGGAAATCATTACTATGCGATCCCAACTGACAATATTCAAAACGGCTCAAGTCGCTTACGTAGAATCATTATCTCAACACTTTAACGAGGGAAGCCGTGCATGCTTTGTATTTTTTCTCCGCTAGATGGTTGCGTAGTTCCCAGGAATGTGAAGCGTGTAATGGGTGTGGAAACGAAGACGCTTCCAGTTCCCGACGGGAACACAAATACCTTCATCAAGCTTGAACCCGTTCCCAAACCCGGTCTCGATCCCGAAATCCCGGGTCTGCTGAGCATGTTCCGGAACCTGGTCCCAAAGTATTTGGGAACATGAATTAGACACCCGAACTCGAACCCGTTCCCGATCCCGAACCCAATTCCCGGGTGTAAAAAGTAGCTCTAGGTGAAAGTATGATACAAAGCTCTTGAAACTGCAAATCAAGCAAGTGGCTATCAGTTACATTAACAATAATTATGTAACTTAAATAATATAATAATAAATAATCGATAATAATCAGGAACTTAGTTCAAAACGGAGATTTTGTTTAATAAATAAATTTATATGAATAATTTTACATATTTCATTATATACATAATTACTAGGCATGATATTAACGATATAACGATACGATATTCTCGTTAATATCGTACATTTTTGACGAACGATATTGAACGATAATTCTCGTTTTTTTTCAAACGATATATCGTCACAATAAGGGATCGTAAAATCTAGTGATAATCGCTGAAATTGTATGTTAACAGCCAAAATGCCCTAGATCATAGCGCTGCAACCATTAAAAACTCACTGTTACACTATTTCGTTGCTCGGTAGTTTGTTTAAGAACAGCAACAACAATTAGCAAACCGTAATCAACCCATATTTTTATGAATCAAATTTACGATTTTACCAAATTTGCAGAGCTGGAAATTTGCATGTCAAATCTGCATTACTCCTGACACATTTAAAAAACTTATAAAATGCCCACACGAATTCGTCCAATAATTATTGAGATAATTTATTAATAATAATAAATAATAATTGAGGATGAGGAGATAAAAGTGAGACGGTTGCTGATAAAATTGTAAACTAAGATACAGTGACGGGGTCGCACATATATTTTTTATATTTGAATGACAACTGTTAATATCAATTGATTTTAGGTATGTTTACCATAATAGTAAATTTTGGTTTCCGAATAAAATTTTTTAAATATACACCAAAAAATGAATTTCGCGTCAGTTGTACATATAACAGGCACGTGAAACCACTTTACGAAACCCATTTGCATTGTTTTTTATAGTACCCACCGTGTTTTTAAGGTATAAAAATTTATCGTTCATATCGTTCTTCAAAATCCATATCGGGAATTTTTGAATAAACGATAACGATATTAACGAGAGTTTAAAAATGAACGATAATATCATGCCTATTAATTACGTATACAACGCATATCCCATTGCGTCAACTCTTTTAGTAAGGAAAGAATAAGGTATTTATTTGCAAACAAGGTATTTAATATACTCCATGATCAGAAATAATTCCTTGCAATTACTTAAGTAAAGAGATATTCCATGCGAATGGTCTAGCGTAAACAAATATATATGCTTGGAATATGGTTTATCCAAAATAAAATTTAGAAATAAATGAGTGTTATTTCGAAACTGAGATTGAAATGTTTTAAGTTATGATAATCATATCTTATCACTGCTGAAATCTCAATATTGAGACAATCTTGAAGGGTTTCGACACATCGCACGAATTTTTGAAAGGTTGACCCTTTAAAACACTGGGAAACTACATGCTTAAACTAAACAGTTGCTTGAGGATACTCGGGTTGGAGAGTTGGAGGGGACAGGAGGTGTGGAAGTACTAGACGTGTGAAACGTTATAAAAAATATTTAATAAAATTGTATTGTAAGTTGTTTTATGTGTTGTTATTACATTTAAGAGTTAAATTTAACACTTGAAACTGCTGTCACTGCGGTTATATACACAACATGCATCTCTGATATTCACACAATCGTAAATACTAATAGTAATATCGCCAACTCTGTCTTTAAATGTTAAGCCGAGCATTGAAGTAGGAAAGTGTAATTCCTGTCAGCCATGACATTCTGGTTCTTCGAACCGGATCTTTAAAGCTCTTCGAGGTCAGCCAAAATTCAGCCATTTACAGTCATTCAGCAAGTGTCTTTGAAATAGTAAATTGAGTTTTCAACACACTCCTAACGTTGCGACACTAAAAGAACAACAGCAGGAACCGCTCCTAATCGCAATGGCGACAGGTTGTGTGGAGAAATGTAAAGCCAAAGCCAACTTTGTTTGCAGCTGCCTACTGATGAGTCAACAGAGTTACCATAAGTCCTATGGCGATCGCCGCGACGTGAAAACCAATGAATCAATTCAAATGTTTACATTAAAGCCGAATTCATACAAAAGCATTAGACGACCTAAATCAATCGTCACCACCGTGTATAATCTCAACAAGATGAGTATGCGACCGGAATTTTAAAAATTTTAAATCGAAATCGACTTGCGCAAATAGAGTACAAAACTGAGTTCAGCCCTTCCTCGACTCGAAATTAAGAATGAGATTTACAAGTTGCATAGAGAAAAGATGATAATTCAGAAGAAACTTGAAGTTGAAAGTTAGAGACCCGATGAGACGTTCGAGAAAATGATGATGAATTAAAAAAAATTAGCAAGTGATTCGGTCGCTGATGATGAGGAAAAAATGAAATGCTACACTGGCAAGTAGAAATCGAAAAAACATTGTAAGACTCTGCCAAGAAATTCATTTGTCAATTCAACACAAGCTCAGGTGAGTAACTTCGGGCAGTTTTCCAAACGCATTACCAATGCCAAATACTTAAGTGCTCAGGGGGATATCGAAATAAATTAGGGGGTTGATTTTTTACACGTCTACCCGGGAATGCAAAAATTTTTTTAAATACGTTTATTGAGCCCATTAGATGAAACGTTAGTAAATATCCGCACCTTTATTCGGTAAATCCGAATAGGAAATTTAAAAAACCGAAAACACTCGACCACTGCCATAATTTATTTTAGCTATACCGATTTGAATAATAAATATTAGGCTATATCAGACACATTGTCTAACCAACTACTATACTCGTGATTCTTTTTGGTATCTTTGAATCAAAATTTCGGGTTACTACAAAAATTCATGTTAGTTAGTAAATTTTTTTGACTGCCAGTAAACGCAAATCCGCACTATTTAAAAACTCTAAACTCAAAGCTGAGATTGTTATTTTGTTCAAAACGTTGGGTAAAATCCGAAACGGGTAGTTTACATGTTTGTATATGTCAGGCGTTGTGCATATTTTAAATTGTGATGTACGACGATTGGATTTGCAAGCGTATGCATACAGCCAGCATGTAAACCTTGTTTGTTCGTTGCTATGGCCAGGAGAGGATGTTACTGCCAACGCTATACACGGGCAGCTCCTTCGCTGTAAAGACTAAGCAATATCATGATATATTCCTTGGGACCGCTCCGCAGCTCAACTAGTCCTAAATGTATTTATTAATAATTTGGGATTGGTGGACTGTATACCAATATTATTTTATCTCAATAATAAATCCACGATTTGAAATGTCCTTATTTACATGTCCATAGCCCAAAAATTCTTCACTATGGGAATCGCTCTTTTTAAAAACAGCACATTTCAAGAAAAGACAAGGACTTCACAATATTTTCTGGAGATACTAGCAACGTTCATGCCTTTATTACTGATTACAGTAGATCAACTCATTTTTGTGGGGTTTCGAACTAAGAGAATCTATACTGTCTTCCAAAATGCCTCAAAAGATTGGCTAAACCACATGTCATGGGTTTAATGGTGTCACTTGATTATGTTGCTTAAATCGTGTGAAGATTAGAGAGAAAACGTGGTTAGTCATGTATTATCATTGCAAACATGATTCCGAAAAAGATGGCACACCTTAGCAGTAGATGGAGTTTGCAAAAATTCAACCCTCCTGAAAGAATTAGGCGTGAAATTCAATTTCCCATCAGTGTTCGTTAGGGAGAGAAAGTTGGAGACATGACAAGTGGATTTCAAATACATACCGGCATGAACCAACAGTTCGCGATTTTTCTGTCTCGTTGAGTAATATTTCAGATGCCACTTGCTGCCCTTTTGAGCACTCCATCCGTGGAGAAATTAGATCCATTTTTAACCATTGGTAACAAAAAAGGAATTTTTTAATGGTTACTACATACAAAAATATCAACGACAAAAAGAATGTCTAGCCCAAGACTTGTAACTATTGTTACAAAACCGAGCATAATAAGATTGCCAAGAATCCCAAACATTGCCCCATGATGAAAGGCAGGAATTTTTTAAGTCAATAGAACTGCATACCCAGCATTTACTGTAACCACCTGCCTAAGCAATGCGGAATTGACAACTGCCAACCTGACCTGTTTTCGAATACGACTATTAATCGAATTTTCGAATCGAATTCGAATCAAACCGAATACAATCGCCAAGTTTAATTAAATTGAATTTTAAAATCAAATTCGAATAACCTAACTGTTCATTGCTTGAATTTCAAACCCAATACAATTCAAATTCGAATTCATACAGTTATTTGAAATCCGAATTAGTATCAAATGCGAATGCAATTTTTAGTCGGTTCGTATTCGAATTGGTTTCGAATTTGGTTTTTCGAATTGAGTACATTCCTTGCAAAATGTCTATTGGGCAATACCAAAACGTAATAACTGGTCGTGGCAGAAGTAAATCTCTATGAGGACGAAAGCATGATTCATCAAATGGCGGTTAAGAAGTCAGATTTACAGCAATGTCGACTTAATGCTATTGTTAGTAAAATGTTGGGTTAGTTAGATGATTTTAATGTATAGGTAGGACATTCTAAATGTTTAGTTTTATTGTTATTTTCTAGTGGACGTCAGTTACTTTGCTTACTGAAAAGGTAAAAATTTACTTTGAATCCAATATATTAAATAATAATAAAATAGTTTTTAAGGGTACATTAAATACTTTCAGGTAGTATTACGGTTACAAACATGCAACCTATTATTACCAAATAATTCGAATTTCTGAAGAAGATTAAATCTCAATGAGCCAAGGGTTATTGAAGTTGATAATTTTGAATAATTGAAAAACCAACTTCGAATCCAATTCAAACCGAATTCGAACCGAATCTGGAAATCTATTCGAAAATCAAATAAAATCCAAATTCAAATTTCATGTCTTATTGGGTTGAATAAATCGAATAGTCCTTTGAATTTGATTCGAATAAATAAACGGAATACAAATGTACAAGCCAATTGAAGTTGAAATTCAAATTCAAATACAAACCAAATACGAAATTTGAAAATATTTGGTTCGAATGCACGTCTGCTGCCAACGTCCCCATCATCCTTGTCTCCACAATTATGAGAAAGTGCCAAATAAAACAGTCAATGAAACTGATACCCAGAAAAATCCCAGAGGTATACATTAGATACTTCCAGTCGCATTGTTAGGGTGTAACAAAGAACTAAGGGCGTATGCCATTCTTGATGTCTGCTCTTCTATCACAATCATTGATGCAGAAATCGCTCAACAACTCGGGCTAGACGGATCAAAGACTCGTTCCACAGACACATGCCGACACAAATTCCCGGAGAGTGGAACTGAAGATTGCTGGTGGGAACAGAGCAACGTATCAGCTCAAGCATGTTCGGACAGTTAAAAACTTAAAACTGACAACACAATCAATTAATATGAGGCATATTAAGTAAAAATGGACACGATTATTATAAATTAATACGGAGTCGTTCGTAAATGCTAAGCCGGCCACAATAGTTGGACAAGATAGTTCCGACCACATCGTCACCAGGAAGTCATTGAAAGTTCAAAGCAGGATCCCATGATCAGCCGTACCAAACTTCGCTGGGTAACAATTCTGCCATCCAAGGAAGACTGCCTGAAGAGTTCGTCTGATGTATGTTTAACAATAGCTTTGATGAACTCCACGAACTTATCAAGAATTCATTTTGCTTTTAAATCAATTCGGATAAAATAGTGTGCCTACCGTATTAAGCCTCAAGATATTAGTCAGGCTATGTAAATGGTGGACAAAATAACGCGACTAGTGGATTGAAGATTTAAAACTGGACTGTTTTACAGGTACTAAGATGTTCAGCACCCAGAGAGTTGATCCCACTGTCCTGAAGAGATTGAAATCTGTTGTGAGAACAATGGATCAAGATTCAGAATTTGCTCAAATTTACAGACAAAATAGAGGATTACTTGGGAAAACGCTACGCCCGTCATATGACGAAGCCATCCTTGAAAATCCGAAAAATTGGTATTTGCCGCACTTTGGAGTAGCTAATCTAAACAAGTAAGGAAAACTGCGGATAGTTTTCGATGTTAAATCCCATGGTCTCCTCCAACACGATGAAACATATGGGGTTTTGGTTATTTATGATTTAAAGTTATTGGGATAATCCTTAGGATTTAAACTGTTGTAACTAAATGTTTTATAACCAAAGGAGCCGTTTCACGTAGCTCCTAAAATTAGATGATTAAGTAACTCGCAAGTGAGGGGGTACTGTCTACGTGACAAGGGTGTTAATGTGAAGTAATTATGTGATTGTTTATGAAAAGTTATAATAATGTAAACGTGTATTGAGTTGGGTTATACTTTTTGATTCTACTCAGGAACATTAGTTTATTAACTGTTTGGGATTATATTTCAGTTCAAAATATATACTTTAACAAGAGATCAAGATTCTCATTTGAATGCCTGAAACCCACTGTCTCTCTCTTTCCTCTCTTCCAGGACGCTTGGCGTCCTTTTTCTAATCTCAAGTTCCAACTCATCACATATGAGTTATCATAGATCCTTGAGGATATTTACCATATCTAATCTTAAATATTATTTAAATTATGTTCCTTAGGAACTTATCATCTAATTCCTATTTTCTAAATTCATCTAATTCTATATCCGTCACACACCCCCTTCCCGAAAAAACATTCGTCCCGAATGTAATTACTAACAATTAGGGAAATAACAGAGTGTGAAAACAACAAGTATAAAGAAAAAAATCAGACTAATACATCAGTCTTATAAAGTATACAATGAAAATATAATAATTCGTTTTGAATAGTTTGTGTTTGTACCAGATTTCCTGAGTAGAGCTTATTTATAAAATAAAAATGAAATTCACGTGTCAGCTTAGTTCTCTGTTGTTGTCAAGTATGTTCTTCTCTTTCGCATGTGCCAAAAATAGTCTGTAACGCACTAAAATCTTCATTTCCGGCTTAAGGACGGGTAATATCTGTCATTGTCACTGTTGAAGTAAGTAAATTCGAAATCGAAGCACAATACGGTAATTAATTAACTCTTCAATAATATGAGTGCATAAACGTCTTATAACTAGAATTTGCCATAGGAAAATTAAAGAATAATTAACTGATATAAATTAATTAAAACAACTGGATTTAAAATTAACCTTTGAACTAACCGTTATTATAATTATTACCCAAAGGATTAACTAAGGTTCGGTTAAATAATCTGGAGCACTGGTCACCAAGAGGAGCAATCAAAGTACTTTCTTGGACCGTGGATTTGTTCTAAGGATAAAATTAAAGAAACCAAATTATAACACCAATGTAAACATATTGGAATAAATTCTCCTTATGCCATTTCATTTTCACAGAAGAAATAGTAATAATTAATTATATGAACGATTATATGTATACCTAGGACATGTGGGTACATACATACAATGGAAAATATCTTCTATGATTATTCGTAAATAATTAAAATATTCCATTACCAGTATTCACAATAGTTTCCTTTAAGGAAAACAAAAATACAAGAATGTATTTTAAATTACTCAAATTATTATATTATTCACTATACAAAAAAATTGATTCACTCAAAAAAAATTCGAAGTGTACACAGTAAGACTACAACTAGTAATAGTTGCTCTAACGGCGTGGTACACTCTTTGTAAAAACCTGCGGGCCGTGCTGCGTGTCGTTTTGGTCGCCGCAGTGTCTCTTCTGCATCAAACCTGACCGCCTGCCGGAGGAGTGCGAGGGACTCTCCGCTGGCAGAAAGTCGGCGTTTGGCTCTCGGTTGTTCTATTGGCTGAGCTGGGCCCTCTGCCATAAATACCTCCTCTGCACTTAATTCTACGGGTGGAATTAGCACAGTGGATGACGTGTGTATAGGCATCCCTGAGGGAGCACTAACTATACGCGGACGTTTAAGATGACTTTGACTATCTGTTACATTAGATTCTATATTCTTACGAACTAAATTATTTACATTACTTTTCTCAGTCTCTACAACATGTAGAGTATTTATATCTACTGTTACCGGTTGTGTAATAGTCTTTTGAGGTATCTTTAAAATTACCTTTTTAGGAATACCTTTGAAAGTATAGGAAATAGGAAATTGTTCGACTATTTCTGGGATTATGTTTCTAGGTTTAGGTAATTTAGGTTTGGAAATTTTACTCTTTGTGTTGAGTTTATCTAGTGCTATTTTGGGAGTCTTAAGTTTTTGTTTAGGAGTTTTACAAGTGGCTTTCCTGAGGGATTTACTAGGTAAAGGTTTTTCACTTGTATGTTCAATCTGAATTATAGGATTAACAGGATTACTCACTGAAATAACACTCGTAAGGTGTTCCGTAGGTGTTTCCTCTATTTCAAGTCTAGCACTTGTAGGACTTTTCATCTGAGTGTCGTGTATTACATTTGAAGCACTTTTCGCTCGTATGGATTTCATATGAGTAGTCACAGGAATTGCAATTGTAAGGTCTTTCTCACGTGTGAACTGTGATGCCTGTGTATCATGTGTCGCAGATAATGGTAAGTGAGCGTGCACTGTAATTTCTCTAGTTTGTGTTTTTATGGATTTGTACAGGTTTTATTTCCCAACGAGGATAATTAATTAGAGTCTGTATTGCTTGAAATTTGCGTATGTAATCATGACATAAATCTAATTCCTTTAGGATTTTAAGTGTCTTTTGTGTGATACGACGGTATTCGATTCTGTCTATAAGTATTTTAGGAAAAGCTGTATTTATCTGTTGCGCATTGAATGGAACAATTTCAGATCTTTCAGGTAAGTAAGTATTTTCATCTAAAGTTTGAATTACATTGTCTGTATCTTTATCATTTTCCTCTAGGAATATATATTGTTCAGGTGTAAATACTTTGTCACTATTTTCAAAAATATTAGTATCAGACATATCTAGTAATTCATTGCTACTTTGAGAAATATTATTGTCAGTTGATTTAGTGGAAGCTCGGCTGATATTCGAGATTAATGAAAGTCTAGATGTATGTGCATGTGTCAAAACATTATTAACTGCTTCTTGGATTGTTAATGTAGTCACATTTATATTAATATCTTCCTGCGTATCACATTTAGAAGATTCAGGATTATTTATAGCTACAATGTCACTGAGTATGGAACTTGTGACACTTTCCTCTGAAGATTCAGGGCTTGAAATATTAGAGTCATTTCGAAAGTTACTATTATTGAAAAATAGTTCGGCTGGTGTAAATGTTTCCATATGCCTGATTTCTCTTGGAATCGGCTGGAAGTTTCCAAACAAGTCAAACTCTGCTGCTTGTGGAAAAATATTTTCATTATTTTCTGCTGTTTCCATCTCTTCAATGATGATGGGAGAATTTCTTTCTTCAGTTTGTACCAGAGGTACATTATTTATGATTTCATTATGAGTTTCATAGTTATTTAATTCAACATTTAATATCTCTGTATTTATACCAGGATCAAGTAATCCAGAGGAGTTCTGTGCTTCCTCTGGGAAATAATTATTATGAATTATTTCATCATTAGTATTCATATTTATTTCATTCATTATTTGCGCATTAGGATTTAAATTGAAATTAATACTTGGCACATTTTCTGGTAAATTGCTTGCAAGGACAGGTTCTGATGTGAACAGCTGTGGCGGAGCAATAACAATTTGATACAATCTTGTGCGTTTCGGCCTTGCGGCTGGAGGTAAAGAAATCACCTCTCTTACGGGTCTTCTACTCCTCTTGTTCCTATAGGGACCGGAAATTTCAGCTGAGCCCGATTCATTTATTTCATTAATTGAATTTTCATTATTATTAAAATTTTCGAGTCTTCGACTTGGAGTGTACATCTCTGCGTCGGGACCAATATAGTCATTATACACATTACTTTGAGGAAATGGAGTAATGTTTGACTGTATGTAACTTTGCACGTAGTTACTTATATTATTTCTGTGGAATATTACTGAAATGAGATGAGTAATAAGAAGTTGAATCTCTGTCAACATGATGTCCAGCTGTGGAAGCGGTACCTGCTCCTTCTGTTGTACTACGGAGGTTATTTTCTCTTGAGGCTAAATTATGAGCTTCTGGAGTACGGGTGATCAATCCATACCTTGAAACTTCTTCATCTTCTTGAGGTAAACTACTCTCTGATGAGCTGTTGTAATGGTGTTGATGTACTGTATATTGAGGAATTACTTCTTCTCTATAATTGTAATTTCTGTCTGGTCTCATTACAGATCATATTATGAGTAGGAATTAAATTATGATGAATATGCTTCTGTACAGTATTTACATGATTACTGTTAGTCAGTCGTGCCCGTATGGACTGACCTATCAGTTTAAATTATCTTGGATGTTGGAGTTTTCATTTCGCTGAGACTGTTGTCTTGGCACAGCTCCAGCTACCAACTGTAAGACCGTTGAAAGTAATTGCCGGTCATTGTTACCTCTTTGGGGATTTTGTTGTTGATTTTGCGTGTAATTATAACCACGTCCATTGTTTCCATAGGAATTGTTATTGTAGTAACCTTGTTGGTTATTGTTGTACTGGCGGTCTCCATACTGATGACTGCCTCTACCACAGGATTGTCCACGGAAATTATTGCCGTTGGAATTACCACGATAGTTATTGTTGTTGGAATTGTAATAGGTCTGATTTCCAGCTTGAGAGTTCTGTTGCTGTTGAGCATTATTGTTGTTAGAACCTCTTCCACGACCTCGAGTGAAATTACCTCGACGATTGTCATTGCCAGGGATCTTGTAACATGAAGTTGCAGTGTGCCCCGGTTTTGAGCAGAATTGACATTTGTCTCCAAAAGATCTTACTTTTGAGTCATCTTTCTTGTCATTTGATTTCTTTTCAGATTTTATATCTTCCTTAGGAAGAGTTGTTACTGTAAGCGCAGCTACTGGAGTTGGTGTTGCATTTTTCTCAATCAATTCTTTCTCTCCGTCTACTATGATCTGAAGTCTGGCCGAAAATACTGATAAATTCTCTCGGTCTGGTTCAAAAATGAATCTCTCATATTCATATGGGATTTTGCGGATCATTTGACTAATTTTTTTTCTTTCAGTGTATGAACCGTCGACTTGAGAAAGTAGATCGCAGGATTCAATGATGAAAGTAGTGATGGGTTTCTTTGGATCGAAAATATATTTATCCCATGCTTTCTGAGCTACTTCTGATCTTTTATCATTTTTAAAATGCTTAATGAAATGATCGCAAAATTTCCTGAGAACTTCTTCTTGGCCTAATTCTGACCTCCAAGACTGTAGTGTACTATCTAAGCTTTCAAACCAAGCTACTACTAATTTAGATTTTGAATTTTTGAAAAAATGATGTAAGATAGGTACCAAAAATTCATGATCTATGTCCAAATTCTGACATTCCTCTAGGAAGTTAGTATGCCATATGGAAGCATCTACTTTGATGTCATAAGGTAAAATACGTTCTTTGAGTACCTTGAATAATTTTTGGTTCCTTTGGACTCTGGTCAATGTGTCGCAATTTGAATTACTTGAATCAGTCGTTGTACGAAACGGTTGAGATGTTGACCTTGGTGTAGTAAAGAAATTTCCAAAACCATGATGATTTCCAAAACGGAACTGGGATGGAGCCTTAGTTTGTGCCGGAACGTCCTTAGGAATTGTTGGAATTTTGCCGGTCTTCTTCTCTAAGGTCTCTTTTTTAGCTTTAATTCTGTCAATGTCGTTTTGCAAAGTTAGTAAATCTAAATCACATCTTAATAGTCCTTGTTGATCGTCTGTTTGCGAACTAGCCATATTTGTGTCGTCAATGTTTATCACATCACCGTTTTCAGACACTCCACCAGTGAAACATATGGGGTTTTGGTTATTTATGATTTAAAGTTATTGGGATAATCCTTAGGATTTAAACTGTTGTAACTAAATGTTTTATAACCAAAGGAGCCGTTTCACGTAGCTCCTAAAATCAGATGATTAAGTAACTCGCAAGTAAGGGGGTACTGTCTACGTGACAAGGGTGTTAATGTGAAGTAATTATGTGATTGTTTATGAGAAGTTATAATAATGTAAACGTGTATTGAGTTGGGTTATACTTTTTGATTCTACTCAGGAACATTAGTTTATTAACTGTTTGGGATTATATTTCAGTTCAAAATATATACTTTAACAAGAGATCCAGATTCTCACTTGAATGCCTGAAACCCACTGTCTCTCTCTTTCCTCTCTTCCAGGACGCTTGGCGTCCTTTTTCTAATCTCAAGTTCCAACTCATCACATATGAGTTATCATAGATCCTTGAGGATATTTACCATATCTAATCTTAAATATTATTTAAATTATGTTCCTTAGGAACTTATCATCTAATTCTTATTTTCTAAATTCATCTAATTCTATATCCGTCACAACGACCACCTCATGAATCTGTACAACTCTCTTCGCAGTCCTTTTTAGAGTTTAGCAAAAATCAATTGCCCTGGGAGCTCACATAAAAATGTCTCCTCAGAACACAATTCGAAAAGATGATTCGGTGGCCCAGAGATTCTTCTGGACAGGAGCTGCAAGAAAACTGCTTCTATAATTTTTGGCACTGCGTCATCCTTATCGTCAGCCCAATTTGCTAAAACTAAAAATGTCATGGAATTCCAAGAAACGTTTCCCGTCGCCACTATATGAACGATTTCTTGGACAGCTGCAGCTCAGTTTTAGAAGCTACGAAATTAATTTACAGGGTTCATCGACACTGCGTATCCACCAGAGCGGCCAATCAAGAAATACTTGCTTCGACAATAGCATATTAAACAATTCTAGGATTTCGTGTTTTTATAAACCGCCAATGTTAGCCAGTTGATATCTATTCAGATAATGGTACAACGTTTTGCTGTGCTAATAATGAACTTCGAAAAGAGCCTGGAATGAACTCGATTTCGAGAGAATTAAAAATGGACGAGAGGTTTCCTAAAGAAGAGGTTCTTCAAACCCTTCCGTGTAAAGCAGAAAGCTCGGCTAAATCCCCACCACTCACTCATGTCTCTTTTGATAAAGATGATTCTGAAGATCAAACCACATATCATTTCTAACCCACACGTCCGGATCTCAACCGACTAAAGGGGAATTCTCTAATGGGGACCGTCTTCTACGAAAGCAGCGGATAATTTCGCAGCGACCCCCACTTACCAAACGAGACAAATGAAATCAACCCGCTCAATCAAATCGCAAGGACGATGTTTGTTTAATCGCGGATGCCAACTTACCCCGTAATTGCTAGCCAAATGAAATCGCTGTTCCGCCTCATTCCGGCAAAGAGGGAAAGATTAGTTGTTGATGTGAGGACTGCCACTGGAACGTTCCGAAGAACGGAACTGCTGCCACTACAGCTTTAATCACCGCTCTGATATTCATACAATCGTAAATTCTCATCGATACCGCCAACTGTTATTGAATGTTAAGCTGAGCATTGAATTAGGAAAGTGTAATAATTTCTGTCAGCTCTTGAATGGAGCATCTCGAGATCTCAAGTAAATGCAAATTTGATTTACACTGGGCTGGAAAAGAAGGGATAGACGGCTTATTGTGAGTTACAATCCTGGGTTTTTGGTAGTTCACAGAGAATGTATACTACATTCACATATCATTTCAAACATTTACATGCAAAGATCTATGGCATTGCGTTGTAGTCCTCCAGCAATGCATACAGGAGTCTATTTGTAGATGCATCCGAAAATGGGATGCGTTTTGTCTATTCTAATGTGCAATTGTGCGTGTAACATTCTGATTAAGTTACTTCAGGATGCACATGTCCAAATCTATATATTTTCTTATAGCTCAAACACTGTACCCTCTGACCCACCCTTCTGCAGCTCCTCAGGTGTTATTTGTAGCACACATTTTTAGCAATAGCACACGTGCATTCATTTCTACATCGGGAGTTAATTGAAGGAAAATAATTTACTTGACTTTTTTTAAAGACGAGGAAAATGCTCTAGCCGACTATTAACGCACCGGTCAAATAATCTACACGGTTTTTTACACAACGGGAAAACGCACATAGCCAGTACTACTACGAGTGTCTTGATGTTTGCCGTCGAAGAAATCGCATAAGAAGGGTAGATACACACAAAGAATCGCAGGAACTGACAATAAACTCACCTGTCTCTATGACGACTCACATCTGAACTAACTGCGAGTTCAACTTCGGTTATTTGTATAATATAATTGCCGCATTTTAGCAAGGACCAAGTACAACGTTACAGGTAGTCGCTTTTTTAATTATAATTGCAAGTCCGGTTATTCCCAATCTTTGTAAGGCTTGTAATGAAAAAATAGTGAGCAAATAATTTCAGTTTCTTTATAATAATTATGATTAGCGTTTTTAAGTGATAATCAAAATAGTGCGTAATATTGCGAGGTTCCAGTAGGCTGCAAGCAGTTTATGTATAGCCGAGAAGCACAGCGAGCTGAAAAAGCTCTCCTCTGCGACAGAGTTTCAGCCCGCTGTGCTTCTCGGATTACTGTATATAACACCGACCTGCTTGACTATATAGTGAAATAATATAGTACATAGATAGCTAGTACATAGCAGTAAGTGGACGCAAAGGTTTGAATTGAATTGTAAAACCAAGTCCACGAAAGTTTAAATCAACGGACAGGAAGTGGTCAATAATAAAGGACTAGTGGCATAGCCATCGCATGCGTCGGTGGTTTGCAGGGTTTCTCTTGAAAGGAGAACGACGCCGGCTAGTGGCTTTACCTCTACTATTAATAAAATTCTAGCATGGCAATTTTTTCAAATTGAACTCTCATTAGATTTCCGTCATGATTTTGAATACATTTTATTTTTATTAAACATGTAACGTTACACAGTACAAAACCTCATTAAATACACAATACGTTGTGTACGTGCCTTCACCTTTGCCCATCATTTCGCCTTGTTCTGCCGTTTCCGTTATAACTATTTTATAGATTCTTTTGGCTTACCTCTGGAAAAGCAACATACAGTTGACCATGCGAAAAAACGGGTTTTTAAAAATACATACCAACTTTATCAATACTTTGTCCCTGAGATTTGTTAAAGGCCATAGCCCATTACTCTAATATGAAACTGTCTTCTCTTTAATACGAATGGTTACTCACCACCACTTAAGGTAAGCCTTAAGGGAATTAAACTCTGGTTTAAACCATGGTTTCAACCAAACAAACCCTGCCTAAAAGTAAATACAATCGGTCCATGTATCTTAAACTACCTGGTATTTATCAGTTCAATTTCATAATAAGCTTCAAAAGGGTCCTATGGAAGGTTATTTTTATTTTTTTATAATATTCATTTTCTAGGGTCACATATTTTAGAGGCACGGATTTTCCATTGCTATATTACTGAAGACGCCTCTCATAATATTGAATATTGGACGAAGCACAAGTAAGACGGAAAGACCTATTTTGATGAAGAAGCGGCGAAAGACGGAATCTATGCTTTTGAACCTGCAAATCCAGTAAGGGATTGCCTTTGCCCAGGGTTATAGCCATTACTAAAAAAACAATGTATGAGCAGTTGTGTTCTGTTTAAATTGTCGTACATCATACGGCTGAGCCCATCTTCTAACAAATAACGTCTGTTGAATAGATTTTTTACCTATACGAAAATCAAAATGGTCACATATAAACACATGCTAATACCTGCATCATCGGTAAATGGCGCAGTCATCATTTACCGAACTGTGAAAAACTGTAATGGTTCTTATTGCATACCCATAATAGCAAATACGAGCCTAAAGTTGGTAGGGTCATCCATCTAACCTTGGAAAAGTATGTGTCACATTTAAAATAATTCTACGTTTTTATACATTCTTACTGTAGTGTAAGTTGATTTGAAAACATTCCAAGCAAAATTTTTTTTCTAATGTAAAATGTATTTGTTAAATTATTTTAAAATTATTAACCGAATGAGTGACCCACTTCAAATTACCTTTGACCTTATTGTTAATCTTCTACTTTTATTATGGTTATAACCGATGGCTAGTAAGAAAATCTCGACGATAAAAACGAAGTAAACAAAACCGATTAAATGGTGAGAATTAATAGTGTTTTTCGCAAACCAGCGCAGTTTTGAATAATAAAGCACCCTGTGGCATTATACTATACTCATACTCGTGTATACATACACACATGACGTCATCTACAGTCAGTCAGCCTTAGTCGTGATCATTCAGTCAGTCGTAATTTGCCAGATTTTTTGATGACGTCATTTGTGGCACATCCCTTATAGGAATGTCCCTTATAAGCACTTTTCTTAAGCATTGCATTAACGAGAGATCTGGCGGGGACGGAAAAACTCATCCCATATAGCAACTTTTCCCTTATAAAGCCATCCCTTATAACGAGAGTTGACTGTATTAGTTTTATCTCTATTTAGTAATTGAAAAAGGGGTTGCAAAGCAGTTCTGTTTTAGAACTGTTACCATGCATTTTCTTCTCAGTGGTTTCGCTCGGTCATCTTCGTGTGAGAGAGAGTGAAGAAATTCGTTCCTTTTAATGTTTTTCTACTCGGGTTTCATTCCACTGAATTACACTCATTGGCATTTGACGCTCTGATAAGGGATGCACGAAAGAATAGTTACACAACAGATGTAGTAATTTTGTCCTGCACGTATATTTTTAGCCAGTTGAATTCCATGGATATAAGCACTCTCACATTTAATATAATTACTTATGTCTAATCAGCTGATTGTGAGTCTACATTCAAATTACATCACACTCAAAAGCAATTGTACAGTATCATGCTGTAAAAACGTGTAGAAAGTAATCATTCTGATTATGAGTAAGTACTATACAGTTGCTGTCAAAAGTATTCGTAACATCGTAACTCCCGTCCCCAGGTCCAGTGTATGTACGTGTTATAACTTTGGTTTCAACAATAATTATAATTTTTTTGTGAAGTAAAGAAATTTTAGTGCGATTCACACTCTTTAAAGCTGCAAGGATGCTGTCTGTGTTACAATCAGTAGGGTATGAGATGTGTACAGAAGTAGGGCTATTTAAAAAAACATTTTTCCAGGGCAATAGGATCCGGAGAAGGCTATCAAGGTCTGTTTCCAAAATAATAATAATAATAGACGTCTATTCAATTAACCAATAAAATCTCTCGGCTTAATCCGTCTTGAATTTCCATGTAGTTCGAGTTGAGAGCTGTTGGAACTGATGACCCTGTAAAACAAATTAAATTGGAACCTACTTCACCAAAACATAATTTTATAACTGCTGAATATTGTATACTGAATAGAATAAAATTCCACCCCAAATATATAGTTCCAAAAAGACAAATTCACAAAGATATGATTGCTCATACTGCTCCGAATATTTATTCTCACTTAATTTAGTATTTTAATGGGACTAGTTTTGAAGGGCCAGGTATTATTATAAAATTGTCGTAATAAAATAAATCTGTATACAACCGACGGGGTCAATATGAATACCAGTATACTGGGATGAGGATGGGAATTACGAATACTTTCTTCTTCAACTGTACATGTACTATCAGGGGGACATGAAAAGGAGGAAAGTTGGAGGAAAATGAGATAAAGTGAGGCCAGTTTAGTCATCCACGAAAGCGCTCAGAACACAGTAGGAGTTTATTGGACTGAAAACCATATTACATTTAACTGCACCAATAACTCCTCCCAGATTTTATAAGCTTCAGAAAGTTCATCAAATTTTGAACCACAGTTTCAAATTATACTTTTCAATGTAACAAAAGTTTTAATCTGGCACAGATTAATAAAAACCGTGGTTTCTCAGCGAAAAATAAGGACAACATAAATACACGTAAATCATACGATGAGGAAAATAATATTGCTTAAATAATTGACATAGAAATTGTGAGAAATATAAACTGTGTTTGCCATACCTATAAATTTATCAGTATAGTGCGTGCATTCGTGATATGGTTCCCGTGAAGTGCCTTTGATTAGGAAATAAAACAAGATAATCTTTTTTATCTAGTGACTTGTGTAATTGAGTTTCTGTTTTAAACATACAAAGCTCACCTTTTGATGTGTGGACTGGATTTCGATTACGACTGAGGTAGTTATATTTAATTCTGAACACCTATTGCGTATTTAATTGTAAGAGGAAGTCTATTCTGTTCGGGTAAACATCCAGTTCGAGTAAACGGATTGGATTTGTATCTTGCTTTAGAATATTTGTATAGGAATTTTAGCACATTTCCAATGTCCTTACTGAAAGTATTTTTAGACGGTGCTAAGGTAATTGTTGGTGGAACAAAATGTATGGAGTAGAGAAGCCAATGGTACCCACATTATTTTTGTCTGTAATTATCTCAAGGCAAGGGTGAAGCATTATACCATTAGAGTCATTTTTGTAGCAATATCTCACTTGGTCAGCTGCATCTGTATACTTCAACTTCCCCATCATATTTTGTCCCCAAATATGCATACCTTATGAGAAACCAGTGTTTCAAATCTCAAGTTGTGTGCATTCCTATTGTACAAGTATTTCCATTGCGTTTTGGGACTTGCGTTAACAAGTGATTATTGTAGATATTTTCGGGTATGTCTTAAGTAAACGCCCCTTAAAGCATTTAGTTAAACTTTTATTTCAGTCTTCTATATTTTGTACCTTGTATTACTTTTTAGTAATATTGAAAAATTTATTTTCCTATTTTTTTGTTCACATATTAGTAAGCATGATTCAACATTATCCGTGCAGAGAAAGCTGTAAAATAGAAAAAAATTACTTGTAATAAAAATAGACTTGTGGGTAATTATGTATATCTATAGATCAAATTATTCTGCTAATATTTTCGGATTTATATTCTGCGTACCCCCAAATACTTACAAGACAAAATATTCTGTGAAACGCGGGCATTAAGCAATTTAGACGATGACTCAGTGAAACACTTAGGGAATGATTAGTATCAAATAAACAGAATCCAGAGTGTGGGCTGAAAGCAGAAAGGACTTGACGATTATTTATTTTAATGTTACAGTTACACACTTGTAAACCACCACGTAACACTATCTTCAAGTGGTTCAGCCTTGATAAGAATTTTAGCCCAGGAAGCCAGAAGGCTCTCTCCTTTCTGCTGTATATGTCACTTGTCTATGTTTTTGTCTTTGGACTTACATGTCACATGTCAAATATATTACGCATACAGTTAACTATATCAAAAAGATATAAAATTTCGCATATATTGGCATTTGGCGTGCACATGTGGTATAGTAAGAAAGACTTATGGGAACATGTTCAAATGTATTTGCTACTACGGAAAAATTGCACGGGTTTTCTTATATCGGAGTATATTTACAAGAAATGACACATAGCTGCCATCTCCTAGTGCTCTACACACTTTAGTCTCTTATTTTCTCGGGCCACTCGCTTTGTGGCTTTATAGAGTTTTTGGGTTCACTCGTCGTTGTAATTGTCAGATTCAAACCATTACAATTAGTCTATTTGGCCATTCCACTCTTATGGAAGAGGACATGCTTCAAACGTAGATCAAGCTTCACTTTCTGTAGTGCTCACTCAAATATCAAAGATGGCAGGAGTGGAGTTATATTTCATAATCGGCTTATTATAGTGTGCAATGTCGACTAATTCCAATTGTGGATGTAAAATATTATTTGTATGTAATTAAGTCAAAGTTACAAGATGTTATTTATATGATATTAATGGGTAAATATGTTTTACTTCTACTTCAACATGCAAAGCCATCAGTTTGCACAATTTACTCCAGCTCTTGTCAGTGGCAAGTTGTCACTTTCTCTTAAAATTTGCACAAATCCAGCTTACCGGCTTGTCGGAATTTTGTAAAACTTGAAAAATTTCTGCTTAATAAATGAATCCAGTTTTTGAATTGATTCCTTATAATTGTAAATCTCGGACTTATCTT
The DNA here is from genome assembly GCA_947179485.1 of Allacma fusca. Lineage (NCBI taxonomy): Eukaryota > Metazoa > Arthropoda > Collembola > Symphypleona > Sminthuridae > Allacma > Allacma fusca. The sequence continues at coordinate 65,814,675 of OX359246.1, forward strand.
GGTTTACTCAGTACGATTCATCATTACTTGTAAATTCATTATTAATTATTCCAGGAATCTGAATGATTCAAGTAATTAATTATTATCAGTTTAGTCCAAGACAGGTATACCAAAAGGCTAAACTAAAAATAATATTTTCAAAGCTGATGGTTGGCATCAAGGTTGTACCTATGAAGTAGAAGGCCTGTGAAATAAGCAGGGCTGTTACGGGCTTAAATACCGATACTTTTTTAATTATTGCAAATACGACGGAAAAATTTGACGCAGAGCTAGATATTTTTATGAGACAAACTTTCAATTTTGGAAAGGGTTTTTTGAATACCAATTCCGATTAAAAATTCTTTTTAAAAACTCCGATTTATATCTATTGTGAGCACTGGAATTCAAAAATTCTTTTTGGATTCCGATTCTACTATCAGTGATCTATTTTTCCATGCTCACAATTACTCATGGAAAATGACCATTTGAATACAAACGAGGGTCAAAGTTTTCGGGGCAATATGCAATTCGAATTCCGATATCCAGCCTTGGAAATAAGTAAATAGGATTCATTGTTACAGTAATGCTTTTTCCGTAAAACAGTAATAATTATCCTAACTCACTATTTTCTCACGCTTCAGTTAAAGTCGAAACCCGTCATCGGGACTTCAGTGAATACAAATCACGTGTAAAGTAATTTCTGTACCATTTTAATGAAGATTACACAATATTAAATGTAAGAGAGTTTTAAATTTGAAACTCTCAGTCTGCCATGAGTTATTCCTTCCAGTCACCTTTATTTCTAGTTGTTGATCTTTGATCAATCCTGTATTTTTAACAATAAATTGACCCTTGTATTAATTATTTTTGTTTCCTAGAATAAATAACTAGCCTTCGGGTTATTTTAATTTCCAGATGTTCAAGCATTTTATTGCACAAATAATTAAAGCACGATTATTTATATATTTACAAGTTTGGTTAATTCATAAGTTTCAGTCCATGACAATAAGCTAAACTCTCAATATTAGTATATCCCTCAATATTTGTTTTAACTTGACACCCATAAGATAAGAGTGTCAAATATTTACAATATGTTGTAATTGTGTTACTGTAAATTGCAATACAACGTTAACGCGGCTCTTGGAGGAAATGTAATTATACAAAAAATGTCTTGAGCACCGGAAGGTCTCGCAGTGGACCTGACTGGACAGAAAGACAAACGTCTCATGTAACTTATATAATGTATACTTTTGCTATGCCATGTTTTTGCTTACAAGTGACGTTATTACATAACGTCAAAGATCGAACTTTATTTAATAACAAATTTGGAATATCGTGTATCACAAATTGGCAAAACAATACACTGATTATTTGTTTTGCTGTTTGAGAGGGGACGGCGGGTTCGACATGTTAACATGGAAATAATCTAAAGGTATTCTAAAGGAAGAAGAAAGGGGCAGGGGTTGGATTTTTGTAAATATCCCTGGAAGATTAATTCCGAATTTCCCTGCTGAATCTTATAACCCTGAAAAGAGGTCCCCAACGATTTCAAAAATCCGTACCGAAAAAAATTACCAACGATGTTCTAAATCCCTATAGGCAAAAATAATTTCCCTACAAGACGTCAAATGCCTACCATATACATATGTAAGGTCAAAGAATCTAAAAATCCCTGTTTGCATAACAAATTTCCCTGAAACAAACCAACAAATTTGAAAATCCCTGCCAAAAATAGGTTAACTAATTTAAAAATCCCTTTTCGTAAAAAAAGAATCCCTTCCTTTTAAAACTTTCCCTTAATAAATATTCCAGCGGAAATATTTTTTCTATATTGAAAGAGTCTTCCCGACTTCTTACAAAAATCCGACCCCTAGGAAAGCGTATTTAGGTACTTGCAAGTGGAGGGATAAATCGCTGGATGATGGAAGATAAGACATTGAAGACGAGAACACAAGACTATACGTACTTAAGTATTTGTAAGTTGGATAAAGCATAAGTTGGTGTCCAAAGTTAGGCCATTTCTTGTTGTCCTTCTTCTTTGTCCTTTTCATCTCTTATTGACTTGACTCCAGAGGGTCTTTTCTTCTTCCAATATTCATCCTTGGTTTATTTACCCGAATAACGTCACAATCCTGGTTTGTTGTGTTGAGCGCTGATGACCGCCGTTATGATTGGAAGCATCCCTGTTCAGCAATAATGTTCTTATTGTATGTATGTATATAATTATGTATACCACTAAATCTTACTCATCATTTGAGTATTAGAGCAACCATTGTCAAGCACAAATGTAAATCAGGGGGAAGGGTAATTTATTTGTGCGTACTTACTATAGAATGAATTCCTTCGGTTAATTCATAATACAACATCAAGGTATTAATTGCTAATCAAGAAATATGAGAAGGCCGGGGGGGGGGGGCTGGAACAAAATCGAAATTAGAGTGATAAGTAAGAAAAAATGTAGAAAACAGGGTTAAAAGATGGTGGGGTGAAGGGCTTAAAACTTCGGAATTATAACGCTTGAAGCTGTGCTGTAACTACGATATTCAATCATAATGAATTTTTACCTGCAAGCGACGCAACTGGTCTTCCAACTCATTGATTCGTTTGGAAATATTACTTTTTCTGGGATTCAGCTTTTCTATTTCCTTCTTCGCAGCCAGCAATGTTTTCCCCAGCTTCTCCTTTTCCAATTTCAAAGAGGATATTTCCGAGTGCAAATATTGAATCTAGGGATACAGGTTAATAGTTCTAAACTTTTATTTAGTAACATGCATTATGCATTACGGTAGACAATATATTATGTTTGCTGCTGACAAATTTGGATTAAGCAACAACGCTTTGGAACCATAGTGAAAGCACAAACAATGACGTTTTCTCTTGGCGTTTAAAATGTAATGGGAAATAGCCTACTTTGTTTCAAGTAGATACCTGACTCACCCGCAATTGACGCTCAGAGCTTTCTCTTTCGCTGGTTATGACGTTCAAAAGTGTATCCACGATGAGTGAGAGACCCGAGTGTTCCCAGAGAGCTATATTTAATTTTTCCGCGAGCATCTTCTTTTCTGCTTCTAGAACTGCCTTGCAATTGTGGTAACCCTAGGCGTAACAATTATTGGCTATTTAAAATTTATCAAATTTTATTAAGCTGAAATTAGTAACAGCACATCAGGTCAATTTTGTATTAGCTGGATAGGTTTCGAGAAATAGATACAGTAGCTTATGTTAGCTGGAAGTTTAATATATGTAAAAATCTGTTGTCCGTTTGGTTAAAAAATTATGCTTGTTTTGATTTGAAAGAGAGCATAATTTTGGGCATAACATCATTTTTAAAAATCATTGAGAGTACTTCTATAAAAAAAGATTGATAAATTACAATATTTTGAGTGATCTGAATTCTACAAACCATTTAAATTAATGCGAGGTTTCCAACGCTTAGTCTATTCGAGCCAGAATACCTAAGCCAAGTACCTGCTCAGTAGCTCTATGGTTACTTGAAGTGTACATGTCCACATCCATTCCTTCGTCTGGAATCGTACTAGGAAAGTCGACATTTGGGCTGCTCTCGTTTTGCAAATGTGACATCTAAATGCACGAGAAAAAATTAATGACACAAACTAAGTTTGGCCAAAAATACAAACTGTTGGCCATATGTGAGTATGACACTTTGTGGTTCTATGAAACCTCCCGTATTTGGCTTTTGTACCAGTTTGTTATGTTATGTAGGTTTTTAACTTACATACATACCTGTAACAGTCGCGCCAGATTAATCAATTCAAAAGGCTGCAAGTCCAAAACGTTTTCTAGGGTGATCGAAATATTTGCTTTTTCCCAGACAGTCTTAATTAATTTTTCCTCCAGCTTCTTGTTTTCCGCTTCCAAAGTTCTTATATAATTATAGTCACCCTATGAATAATTACGAACCTATTAGCGTCTAGCTCGTCTTAGAAAATTCATATATTAAAACCACTTGTAGGCATATGTTTGTATCAGTTGGAATGGTTTCAAGGAATGAGAAATTGTAATAATATTGTAACTTTGGGGGAAATTTTTATATAGCCGTAACTTGAGACATGCAATTTTTAGGGAATGTACCTGTTCCGTTGTTCTTTCGTCGCTTGAAATATATTCGTCCACCTCCATATCACTTGTGCTTTCTGGAACGTTACCGGGGAAGCTGTCATTAAGACTCCAGACATATTGTTGAAATGACATCTGTATCAATAATACAAGAAACGATGTTTGATTCAAATAATATTGTCCAAAACAATTAGCTAAGTCAGTGGGAATTAAATCCACCCGTCCTATTTCTTGTGTTTAAGCCTTCAAATTTTAACTAAATTAAAAATTATCCAAAGTTTCTTTCATGGTATGAAACTATGAACGATTAAATTCTCTTTTTAAAGCTTTCAAAATTTGAGTCCTCTCGACAAAATTCCACTATTGCCCCGAACGCTGTTGCAAAAGGGGTTTGAGTTAGGAAAACAAAAATTTCTGAAAAAGCTGATCGAAAGTTTCCTGGACAGCTGAAGTCTCCACTACTTTTTACAATTACCTCTGTTGCAAAAACCATTAGGAAAGCTTGGTATAAATTACTTCTGCACATACGAAATAAATTTGAAATTGAAAATGAAAACATTTTTAACATTAAAGGTCTAAACAGACTTGAGCTCGCTTCACGGTTTTATACAACTGCACAACAATTATGAGCTTAAATCAAAGGAAATGTTTTAGCAACTCACAATCACAAGGGGTTTTGCTACATACTATGAATCATCAGAAGTGTGAAGTTAAAAAATATTAGCCCTACAATACCGACTCTTTATTCACATTGTGTGCACATTTACTCTTAAAGCAAAACACAATCCTTTCCACACCGTGCTCACAATTTTTAATGCAATGATCTTTTTTCTATGGGTTATTTGAAAACTCAAAAAATGTCGTACAACCGAGTGATAATTTATTTTTGAAAAACAATATGGGCGGGAATATTGTCAAATTTACTACTTTGATGTCCTGAAAAAACCCCCGACTTTGCGTCTCGTGCTTTGTGACTTTCACACTGAAAAACACGCGCTTGTTTTTCACCTAAAAAGGAATGAATAATTAAATAATTTACATGAAGGAACTCCGGTGACAAAGCTATCATTAAATACCAATAACTAACCTCTAGGAACCTAATAAATTAGGTTTTTTGAAATCACGTAAAAAAATTGGCTACAAACAGTATTAGAATCCACAGTAGATGTGTCACTCCCAGCTTGAGCTAGGCATTAAGGTTCACATCGACCCTATCCGTATGTATGTACATGCACGTATTAGTAAACTTTTCGCAAACTGTAAGAATTGGATGAGTCACTTTTGCGGGCTGGAAGACATGATGAGGATTCATCCTATATTACGGTTCATGCCCAATTTCAAAAATCCAGTACATTGACAAATAACAACACAGAAGACACGACGAATACAAATCTAGTGAGAACATACTCTGTAACAGTGCTCGGCAAGGGAATTGGTTTACTCGGGTAAACGGTTTAGGTACATACGTTTCGGGTATCGATTTAGTGTACCTGGACAATTTCGGGTACTACCCGGGTACACTTAGGTCGGCTTAAAATTTCCGGTACGGATACGGGTATGGGGGTACGGGTATTAGGATTTGAAAATGGGTATAAACCCGCCGCGTACGAGTATAACGGGGTCATTTACTGCCGTGAACAGGATAGGTCGTGAAGTTTTACAAATACAGTAGAAGGTATTTTACTTTTGAGATTTCAATACAAAATTATACCTTTAAATGTATTCTTTTAATCAAAATACCGTGACAAATTTTAAATGCAGAAAATTGGAAACTGCAGTATTTATTTTGCCTCTACTCTTACTAGGGGCTGATGAGGAAAATGTTCTACAACTTGTAAATACTTAGTGCATGCGGGGCACACTAATAGTCGTAATACTATGTACATACATAGTAATTTCCTTTAAATATCTAACCTGGTCCATTCTACTTTTGCTTTTTAATACACTTCTGTGGGTAATACTTTGATATTTGTACATCTGCAAGTATGTAAGTTAATTGGTTTCTAATCGAAAACTCATTTGAAAGTATGCAATATCAAATATCACTCTAGCTAGTCAAAATTACACACTAAGGTATCACACTTTGTAGCATATAACGTACAATTTCATTTAAACAAATCTGGATAAAGTACGACACTGAGATACCCGAGTATTGATACAATTTCCGAGTAATTTTCGGGTACGGGTACAATGCAGCCACAGGTACATGATTTCAGATTACATTGCGGGTACGGGTAATTATGAAAACGTTAAACCCTGATATTCAGTATGAGTACGGGGTACGGATACCAGATATTGAAATACTCGTCCATGCTTTTATGTAGAATACCCAATTTTTACTTCTACCATATCGTATTTGTCACAACCCAGACAGAGAGCATATACTACCCCTGTTAACGCCATAAGTAAGGAATTTTATTCCAGTGCCTGTGTAACTGTCCACAATGTGGTAGAGCTGGTGAGAAAATATTATGCAGGATGTTATGCTCCGACCTGGATTTTTGTGAACTGGGCTCAAAAATTATTTTGAATATTTTCTTTTAGGTTATTCTTTGAACTCTGTACAGTAACATTCTCGGAGGGTTGATATTTTGTTGCCTTCTGTAGCACTTTTAACAGGATTTAATGAGTATGCAGAGTATGATCTAATAATTACCTTGTATCCAGTCACAAAGTACTCGCACAATTTTCGTTGAGAAACAGTAGATTCTTTTGTCGCTGGCAGATAATCTATGTGGTGATCCTCCAAACTCTCAAGCGAGACTGATAGGAAATTTCGACTTAATACTGAGAAAAAAAATCGCACTAATTTTGATAATGTCAACATTCTTCTCTCTCTTTCTGCCCCTCTCTCTCTCTCTCTCTCACTGCCCCTCTCCCTCCCTCTCTCTGTTCTCTCGGTCTCTCTCGTCTATAGACGTTTCCATATATGCTACAAGCTATGATATAAAGTTTACATAATTATTTTATTGCATACAAAGGTAATTATAAAAACTCCTTTGAGCAGAGTACCAATGAGATAATGGGAGTAATGGCAAACTGCCCCTGTAACGTTGTTGAATGACGCAAAAGGAATGCTCTGTCCTGTAAAAATATATTTCTCTAATATTATGCCGGCATACTTGCAGGTGTCCATATGTTCTATTCATTTGATCCTCGTTACCAGACATGCTTCATTGGGGTATAAAATATGACAATTAAATAACCTACAAGACCCCAATATGCACGCTTTACAGGATTTCGCAAAAATAAGAATAGTCAGTAAACTCTTACTCATCAGCTTTTGCTCCTTCTGAAAGTCACAAAAAATCCGACCTTGCATCATGCGTCCTGGGTCGTGCAGATTATGTATCAAGTTACATGAGATAAGTTGTACACTGTTAACATCATAATGGGCTCTTGGGATTGTGACTGTATAAAATGTTTGTGTGGTGTAGTCTGAGAGGACTGTGGAAAGGAAGCGGGGTCGGAGGACGAGAGACTGTGTGCAATGTGCACTATCAGCGGATATACGTAGTACATTATGTTTAAATAATTATGTATATTTATCTAATTACAAACTTCTAAACTTTTAAGTTCACGGGGAATATTTCAATGCTTTGTATTCCTCAAAGGGAAAAAATAGTCATTTATTATTACATACTCCGCTTTACCACTCCGATCTACAAAGGTTTCTAAACCTCCTTCATTCCTTTCCAATTACATTCCGTTTGGGAAAAATGTGATACTAATATCTGTATCTATAATTCAGTATTTCTTGTCCTATTATTCCTTCATAATCCTTATGTCATACTATATACCCTTATAGTTCATGCACTCTACCCTCAGATTCTCCTTTCTGCCCTTTCTGCAACTCCAACTTATGACAGGAGTGTTATTTTGTGTTTGCATGATGACATTTTGTGGTTTTAGGATAAATCGTACATGATCCATCGGGCTTCCGATTTTTAATACACTGACTATGTAAGTAATTAACCCGACTAACGTTTAGTGAGACTTGCAATGATTTTTTCCCCTTCAAAGTTGATATGAGCCCACTAAAGAACCCTGATAAAAGACAACTGCAACAGGATAATATGCACATCACGATGTTTATACATACGCAATATTGACACTACTGGTTAATTTTAGGCTCCCCATTACGAAGCTTCATTTTTCGTTATTACAGGAATTATGAGCGTTCAATCAAGAGAATGTCCTAGACAAGTGCAACCATTTTAAGAGTACCCCTCACCGCCTTTGGTTAGTAGTGACTCCTTATAAGAATAATGAGAAATTATTATTTTATTGAATGATAAACTTGAATCAAATACCTTTGCAAACAATTTTGTTTCATTTTGAATTCAAATGTGACCCCCCTTGTTTTGAAAATAGTCTAAGATGAGTGAGTCAGTTTTATCGGCTGGAGAAACAAGCCTCGGAGTCATTTGGTTGAACATTGTCAATGTGAATAATAATTTAATGGGGTGGCCAGCTGCATAGTGAGCACTCTGCACGTCGAATCAGTTCAGGCTGAGAAAATTATTATGCCAAAGTGCTGAGGATATGAAATTACGTAAGCACAAGAATATCGGGAATAGTATGTACATGTGTAGCTGTAACGATTCCGATATACGATTCATCGTCAAAAATAACAGTGAAACCGTCCAGTTTTATTACCATCCATTCTGCTCTTATCTTGTTATCTTCCTTGGAGAGCCGGTTGAGAAGTGTTACCCAAACGTTTTCTTCACTGGTTTCATGCCATGCACGATACAGTTCATGTAAGCATGTACATAAGTAAGGATTGTGAGAGTTGGAAAGGAAACGAGCAATCAGGGTGGGACGGGGTTATACAACATACATATGTACGTAATTAATTACCTATGTATATACAATATATGGGCAACAAGTTAAAATAAGTTTTGTCAAAGGATTCCTCACATGTCTTATCGTTAACATGCAAAATTCCCTCTTAGATAGTTGATTATTCTTCTGGGGATTTTAGTTGTCATGAATATTTGTTGGGGTGACATTCCCACTACTTATAATTATTACATAGAACCTGTAGAGATTTATTGTTGACTAGGAATTACACTCTGTACTCTATACAGACTATACAACTACAGGAACACAATTCACAGGACGAGAGTCCCCATACGTGTGCTTACGTTGAGTGTCAGGTTTCATGCTTTTCAGGAGATGAGGGCGAAATGACTCTGGAGACGTGTGATTCCAGAGGAAAACAAGCAGTCTGGCCTATTTTGTCTGCAAAAAATAAATGCTGGGAGTAATTGATCCTACCTCTTACAAAATCAGTTCAGTGATTTTTCTGTTGTTCTTCCGTGTGTTCAAGGATCTGTGTATTTCTCACCGTAATATACTTTGTCATATAGGAATTGCATGGTGTTCTATACATAATATAAGTTTGATATTCCCCTTTTCGTCTATGATTGGATTAAGCGTAGTACTCTTGATCTTATGACCGGCTCAAGAAATAATCTTCAATTGACATTTTTGTTTTATTAAACCAAAATTAATAAATTTAATAATAAAAATAAAATTTTAAAATAAAATTTTAAAAAATTCTTTACTCATATTCTGAGCAATTAAGACAAGTTAAGCTTGGGTTGGTAGCAGTAAGAAATTCCTACGAAGGAGGAAGAGGAGGAGCTTTAACAGGAAAAGATTCCCTGTAACTATTGAAATGAAAATGGTGTACAGGTAGAGAGAGGTACAGCCTCAGGAAATACAACCTCTGAGAGCACGTAGCTTTTTATCTGCTTACCTGTACTTGTGTCATATATGTTTGTGAGCATGCTACTTCGCGCCTTCAAAATTAGATAAAAAGAATATGGGTTGTTCTTGTGGAAGGGATCCTCCAACCAGAGATTCTCTCTTTTGTAGGCTGCTTTGTAGTACATTCATGCACATTTGAGTGCATCACGCCAACGCAACGTAAATTTTTAAACAAGTCTTCAGATACAGAAATTTATTTGAGGATTTCAGTATTATTGCGGTCTACTTGAATGACTTGAATGAGCTACAAGACTCATTCAAGTCTTATTATCAGTCTTGACAAGGACTGACAAGGACGTGAACCAAACAGCAATGAACTAGAGATTCTCTAGCTCATTGTACCTACTATATAGTAGAGACAGAGAGAGAGAAACGTTTATGTGTCTTTGGCTTGAGTAAGGCTTCATATCTGTGCATTAGACATTAGCTTTCGCTGTTTATGCAGTCTCCACAATTGGCTTATTAAAGCTTATAGGAAAGGATTTAAGACTTCATTCATAGATCTGTCGTAGACTGCATTCCTGCATAAAGATGCCCATAGGAATGGAGGCACCTTCCGCCCATCAATAGGTGTCCAGAGAATTAAACGTGTAATGCATGGAAAATATCGTAGGAAATTTAAAGTTATTTTGGATGATGTATGAGCGAAGAAGCTATTTTTTTAAGTTATTAAAAATTAAATTTTTCGTTTTAATTCATTTACAAAAATTTTATTTCAGCAGTAATGAGGCAGTACTACAGGATTACAAAGGACAACCAATGGAGTCATCGCAAAGGAGAGTTTTGCTACTCAAGGAAGGTTATGTTGGAATGGCCAACCTCAGAAAGACACCATAAAAGTAAATACGATCAGTCCTTGTATCTTAAAACATTAATTATTTATCATTTCAATTTAATAATAAGCCCCGAAAGCTTTGGGACCTGTAACAGGTCATTTCTATTTTTTTTATACTATTTATTTTCTAGGGCTAAATATTTTAGAGGCACGGAATTTACCATTGCTGTATAATCAACACGCCTCTCGTCATATTGAATATTAGACGACAAACATGGAATATCAAAAGACCTACATACAGAATGTAGTAGAATGTATGTAGATGAAGAAGCGGCGGAAGACGGAATCGCAAATCTATCCGTTACTAGATTGAACCTGCAAATCTAGTAACGGATTGCATTTGCTCTGGGTTATAGCCATTACTAAAAAACAATTTATTAATTCCACGTGATAATATTTTTGTTCCAATTAAACGATTTTAGGGAGGGCTGAACTATAAACAAGTATGACGTGTCCAAGTAGCTATCCAAATAGAAACTCTAAAATAAACGACATTAATGAAGGAAATTTAGGGAGAAAGACACCCTCAAATGCTCTGACTCACAGTTCCCTCGCCGAAAAATTCCGTGAACATAAAAACTTCAAAGTAACACATTTCCGTATTTTCAAATTTCAAAAAAAAATCTTCAATCTAAAAGCTTTCTTGAAAACTTAAGGATTGAAGAAATACATTACATTTCTTAATTAGCAAATAATGACTAGTGCGCTCAATATTGCTTCCTCCAGAATTGTTGATTTTCTACTGTTGCTACCTCCAAATTGAAATAAGGTTATGATTACCATAGCCTGCAAGTAAAATGCAGAACAGCGTTTTTCCAGGGCTTTTCCAATATTTTCCATGGCTGTAGAAAACGGAGTCGAAATTAAGAGTTCTATTATTAGGGCAACTCTCAGAAAGACCATTTGATAATTATCTCCATATATCCACATCGAATTTTTCTTTGAATCAATTGTGTACGTCAGCTTTACAGAACCTGCGTTTATTTAAGTTCCATTTGATGCCACCATTTTTCGTCTTTTACGTCTCCTTCAAAAATGGGAATGCGTCCTACAGTTTAGTATTATGGGGGCTAAAACCTTGACGCATACACTAATACAAATGTTAAGGACAAAATCGTACTGACACTTTTATGCGCTAGTATTTTCTCCCTTCGAACTTTAGAAGGTACAGTCAATGTTATTTTATTATATAAAATTGCTTTTCAAAATATCCTACTTTCCCTAAAACTAGTACATAACATTTATTTCCTATTAGAAGAAAAGGAAATTACAGGATACAGTTCTGTTTTATGCTGCCACGTGTATATAGATATGCAGAACTGGATTATGCAAATTGAAAATTAGCATTTCATGATTGCTTGCAGTACTGTTCAATAATATTTGCTAACAACTCGAGAAGTAGGTATTGGTAAATTACAAAATAAAATGTGTAAGTTGTGACAATTTAACATGATAATCGGACTGGATTTATTATCTGTCTGTATGTAATTTGTACAGCGTGCGAAAGCAAGCGGAACTCTGTAGATAACATTCTGGTGTAAGTAAATATTATTTCGTCGGCAAAACCATGAAAATACCACACTTACTTGCGGCTGATTACATTTTGAAAGTTAAGATGCGTACCACTTGTATAATGCATTGCTGTGGGATAGAGCTTTCTCCCGCTGTCACAATGCTATTTACAAATCCCGTTTGCAAGTGGTACATTTTGAAATTGAGTTGCAGCTCAAGTGGGTACTTTTCCGAACAAAGGATTTTTTACAAGTGTTACGTCTTGAAGTTTTTCCGACGATATATTAAATTTTACCACAGGAACGGGAGTGTGACTCTTGGATAAAAGTTAATCAGAATATGTATGGCGTATAAGAATAATAATTATGCCTAGGGTCCTGTCTAGACGGAGATAAGTCTATTTAATTTAAGTAATGTACGGAAATCTTGTAATGTTTATATTTAGAAGAAATATGACTTTGAAGAAGGAAATTTCTAATATCAACTTTATTTTACATTGACACTAGATAATTAACTACATGATATCACCTCAGGTTATCTTAAAGTAAAATATTGTTAATGTTTTTGACTTATTAGGCTTCTTGTACACTGAGAGTTCTGGAAACTAAGACACGATTAAACAATTTTCATGAATTAGTTCCTTTTTATAGTTTATTATGGGCACCCAATGAACGTGGATTCGCTCGTCGTGGTAAAGTCAAGCATATCTCTGGCGTGATCTACGAAGAGTCCCGAGGTGTCCTGAAGGTGTTCCTTGAAAAAGTGATCCGAGATGCGGTCACTTACATTGAACACGCCAAGAGGAAGAAAGTTGCAGCTATGGATGTGGTTTATGCCCTGAAACGAAAAGTCAAGGAAGAACTTTGTACGGATTCGGCGGTTAAACATCTTTACCTTCTCATAAGTTGATTAATGTTTTTGTCAATTTACCAACGGCCCTTTTAAGGGCCAAACACATTTTCCTAGGAGCAAAAGTATTTAAGTCAAGATTACTGACATTGCGATTTGAGAGAGCGTACGTAATATTTTCAATGGCAGTCTGCTTACTGAAATCTGAAAGCAATACTAGATAAAAAATGTTCAACTTAATTGCAATTAACAATTTTTCCACATGTGGCGTCAACAATAATAGAATGTTATTTCTGAAAAGCTCTTTAGGGTCAGTGCTCGGCACGGGTTTGGGTACGAGTATGGGTACTACTCGGGTACAGATTTAGTGTACCAGAACAATTTCAGCTACAACTCCAAACTTTGATTGCTCAACATCTCCATCATAAAACCGACTGAAAGACATTGTCAGTTCTCATGTCTACAGATTTGTTATCGAAGGCTGTGGTTCTTACAAACCTTCAGACAAGTAAAATAAAATTAAGGAAGGCAGATGTTAATACAGGACGGATGAAAGTCGGCTAAACTGGCTTCAACAAATTCCCATATTCCAAAAGTGCCCCCTGTGGTCAAAGATACACTATTAACGGTTATGGCTTTTAAACACGACCCCCTTTGCTTTTAATGACCTCACACCACATTAAAATTGAAATTATCTAGCTCTATACTTTTACGATAGCTCATAAAACTGTCAAAACAATTTAACCTTTAGAATCTCTTGAGGCGAAATAATTACTGCAGTTATTTTCATTCCAACAGATTAAATGTTATAAATATGTCAGGTTGTTTAAGACGGGGAAAAGATTCTTTTGACATAATGAGCCCAAGGGAAAGCAGAATTGATCACTATTTATTGTGATGGGAGTTTGGAAATCCCTGCTGGAAAAAAGGCAAAGAAACTTTCTTCTACAACGTTCTTCGACGTCCTTGATAAAAAATGTCAATTTTCAGAATCCTTGCTCACAAATTAAGCTTCCCTGAATGATGTAAAAAAATTTAAGATTCTGTTCACAAAAAATCCTTTCCCTTTTAAATTGTCCTTGCCAGAAATTTGTTTTCTCTGGAAAGAATCGTCCCATTTTTCCACAAAGATCCGACCCTAAAGCTGCCTCCAGGATATATGTATGCTTATACGCTAAATTACTTTTTATTTCTCTCATGACACCTTCCTAGTAAAGGCGTAGTCATTAATGCTTTACGACCGGCACACTTTGTCAAGCATTCTAATCCCTGACACCCTAGTCCTATTTCGATTAGAATGTTTCACTACCTCCTATTGGATTACTGCTCTATTATTTCTGGGGCTCCAAGTCCTACAGAATCCTTTCTGCACTGTAACAGAAGCCTAAACTATTAATGTAAATAACTTGTAATATAGCCTTCAAATATCAAACCCTTTCCCTCTCCTGTCCCATACAGGGTAATATTCTTACGCATTTTACACCTCACAAATAAAATGGGCTTTCTTATTTTCAAGCCTCCTGTGTGTATCTAAGAATCTAAGGATGTGAGCTTATTCCATACCGCTCATAAATACGGTCGTACATATAATTATATAAAAATGTTGTTCTTTCAGTTTGCCCAATATTTAACCTCTGCTGCTCCCAACACTGTAGCCTCCAGTCTTAATCCTTACAATTTCTTTTTGTATAATTTTAGCTGTGTGGTTCTGTTTGGTTTATTTAAATTCTCTTTACAGATAATTGCCCAAGGATTCAAAGAACAGTATTTTGGTTGTCGGAGTAATTAACAGTAAGTTTTTCGGGAACTGTTACAAATAGTTTACGCCTTATGGTTCATTATTACAGATTCTAATACTCTGGTCTCAAAATACGTATTTACAATGGATATTGCATGTGTACCATTGAAATTTTCACAGACATTTTGCTTCACAACTACAAATAATTTTTCAAAAGTTTAGTATGGAATTGGCATCTGATTTCTATATTTTTAAGGCATTTTCATAAAACAGAATTTAACTGTAATCTTTTGTCGTTAAGAGTCATTAATGCGGACATTTTAAAATCAGGGCATATACGACAGTGACATGGCTGGGTACAAAAAACCAGTACCTACAATTGCCAATACCTTGATGCACTTACTTTCTCCCAGTGTCAGTAAACGTTTCTCTTTTTTCGGCCTTTCTTGATCCAACTGGGAAAGACATATACTCAATATGGTCGGTCCAGTCCGGAGTTTACTTACGAATAGGGCGGAAGAGCAGAATATGTCAAAAATTCTGCAGGAGCATAGAAAGAAAGGGAGAATTAAAATAGAACAATGTGATGCAATAATCAGGTGAAGAAATTCCGTAAGGCATTTCTGTTACAATTGTGACTTTCCCTCGCTCCACCCCTGCTCATTTGGATGAATATACCGAATCAAAGCAAGTGATTAAGAGTCGCATTGAATAACTTAAAGCTTAGCATGTGTCTATTAACATATATCTTCATCCCAGTTCCGTTCGAAAATATTTTATAAAGACTGTGATAGTAGTTTGCTTTAATTAAGGATGACAAAAGCATATTGTAACAAACTAAAGCCGCTCAAGCTACAAGGTTTATCCAAGACTTATTGGAAAATAAATGCACAGATAGTTCAGAGTCATTTGCTGCCGTGTGACGTCAGTCAAGGACGAGAGCCAAATAGCAATGAACTAGAGACTCACTAGTTCATTGGACAACTGTAGTGGATAAATGTTTAAATGTCAGATAATGATAATGATGCATTTCCCTATCGTAAATAACTACATCCACTCATGAATTTGTAAGTAAATATTGGCTTGAGTTAGGTCTCATATCTGTATCTTAAAATTTATCTCCATTTGATTACGTAATCTCCACAATTATTTTATTAAAATTGATAGGAAAGGATTTTGACTTCATTCGCGGATCTGCCGTAGACTGCATTCCTACAGACAGATGTCCATAGGAATTTAACACGTGTTTGAAATGTTGTTATATTAACTTGCATGGTTTTTGCTAACGAGTCAGCTCGTGCTCCCTATAATAAAAAAAATCCCCACGTAGCTATTTTCTTACTGATGTGCTTTCGGTTGTTGGAACACGTCCAAAAAAGTAACCTTGAAACCCTCCCAATAATTAGGTGTCCAGAGAATTAGAGGTGTAATGCACGAAAAGTATCGTAGGAAATTCGAAGATATTTTCGATCATGTGTGAGCGAATAAGCTATTTTTATTTTAAGTTATGATGGAAAATAAATTTGCTTATTTTAATAAATAGTTTATTGCAAATTTTAGTCATATGAGTAAGGAGGCTTATATTCTCAATTTATCGTAAAATTACAACGTTTATGTCCTATTGGAAGCAATGAAAATTGCAGGCTACTGTAGTTTTAATTTAAGGGTGGCGTCAGCCCCATAGTGAGACAGCTTGTCCGGAGGTCCTTCGTCACGATTACTCAACAACTAGAAAACAGATTTCAATGAAACTTGTTGTGAACATTTGTTACGCCAGAATGTTGCCTGGGATTGCATTTGGTTGAAATTGGAATACTAGAATTTTTTACAATTTTGCCGATTTCACAAAATGGCCATTATCTGAAACACTGTCAATACTGTTACCCGAATTGAAGCTTTTTGTGAACAAAGGTTGGTAGTATGACACTCTGAAAATTTGGTTGAAGTATGTTTAAAGGTTTTTTGGGAAAAACTTCTTAAAATTTTGAAAACAAACGTGCAAGGACGGTTTACTCAAGCAATATTAAGCAGATTTCAATGAAACCCTTTGTGGACATTACTTATATTGACCGTTTTACTTCCTGCCAATTTGATTAGAGTAGAACCAAAAGTTATTTTGAAGAAAATTTTGGAAACAAATAAAATGATGGGGATCTCGCACACTATTGTCCGGATTTCAATGCAACGTTTTGTGGATATTCCTTATGTCGATACACAAGTGAGATTATTGGTACAGCAAATATTGGGACTCAATATTATCTTTTTGGATGGGCTGCTAGCGAAATAAGAAGTCAGGCTTCGGTTAAATGGATAAATGTCTGGGGCAATATGAGATCCTGATTCAAAACTTATCTCTTCCTCTTGTAACTTTTCTGAATTGAAATTGCTGGTAGTGAAAGACAATTTATGTATTAATTTTTCAATGCAGATTTTGCGTAAATTGTAAATACTGTAAGTAAATAATTTGCTGAAAATACGGTAATAAATGATAATAAAATTTAATAGTTACTTCTGACAGAATAAAAACATCGGATCTCACTTGTGGGGATTTCATTACTGCTGCTGAGCGGTCCACAGACGAATGAGGTGTGTCAGATGTTTTTAATGGGTTTTGTTTTATGGGTGGATCTGACAATGAGCGAGAGACAATTGAGGACGGTTCCTCGAGTCAGTCAGTCTGTCATAGGATCGGATAGTACGTATGTATGATTGTGCAAATGTATGGGGGATTTAGATTAAATGTTACTCTGTTACATGGACAATCCAAAATTTTAGGATGAGCGAACGTCCGAAAGCAAGCAATAATGCTTCCAAAGCTCTATTCTCTTCCAGTATTCGAAGGTATCCTGTCCGCCCTCCAGCATTTGTTACATTTTTTTACGAATTAAATCCAGTTTAAACATTTTCACAATGTTATATGAAACGGTTCTTGTGATTAAATGAATAGCACGAATTTGTAATATCGATTCTAGACACTTAAATGTATAATGATTTATTCAACAACAATATAAAATACTATAACTGAAGCAGAGTTGGGCAGAGTAACAGTGTGGGAGAATTACTGACTTAACAGTCTAGAAAGCTGGCCTTATATAGGACCCAAACGAGTAACCAGCTAGAGAATGGAGCATGGGCTAGTGAGTCATTTGTCCAGAATAATATGATTAGAAAGTACATTTAGTCATAGGTTCTTCACACGGACTCACTAGAAATAGTTTTAAAATGGAGATTGCTTATCACCTAAACATGTATTCCTAGGACACAGAAGTCGAGTCATCAATGTTTACTCACAGTTCTGTCAATTTCTTTTGCCTCCGCTCCCGAACCTCACAGAGTCATTACACGTACTTCCTCAAATTCTGTCACGCACTAAATGCTCCATTCGAAATGCATTTTATTTTCTCAATTTGGTATACACGAGAAAAACTCGATGCCTGAGC
Source organism: Allacma fusca (assembly GCA_947179485.1). NCBI lineage: Eukaryota > Metazoa > Arthropoda > Collembola > Symphypleona > Sminthuridae > Allacma > Allacma fusca. The sequence goes on from OX359246.1 coordinate 65,832,883, forward strand.
ATAGTAAGATTCGTCCGGATATTGGTTAAAGGTAACAAACCACATGTTTCGTGAGAGGCATCTTGGACATGTGTACATGAACCAAGACGAATTTCTAGGTCACCTATCAACTGGTGTAGAGTGTATAGGGCATGTAAATTTAATAATTTATAAAACTTTCAAATATCAGATATGCACAAAATCATTCATTTAAAGCTTAAAGTCAGTATTGACACCGAGTTCACACTGGAAATGAAAAATCGTGCGTTGGACTATGTACGTGTAATGTGATTGAGGAGTGAGCCAAAAGCAACAAATGTGAACTAAACAATAATAATTGTTTACGCATGCATTCCTCTGATAAAGTTAATGTAAGGACAGTCAAAATATTGTCCTTACACTACAAAAAACTACTCTCAAAACGTGTGTAAAGCTCGTGTAAAACCAAGTGCTATTCGCTGTATTTTTGTCGAATCAGTAATGACTTCAATATGCTTGTATGTGCATACTAAATGGATAAGTATGTACATATAATGATTAAGCTTATATTTAAACATGACGGATGGGATGTCATTAATATTTAGAACTGCAAAGGTAGTTGGCACGAGCATAAATCCCTAGGAGGTCTAGCATTTATCTCACGTAAGTAATTCAAAATAACCTAATGTGCTCCGAAAATTCGATGTTTATGGCTGTCAATGACGATAAGAGAAAAAACCGGTGACCTGAGCATGTGCTCAATCAGGGGTACAATCATAAAAAATAGTTGGGACGTGTTCAATTTAAAAAATGCAATTCGATGGCGGGCTGGCGTGTACACACATTTTATTTCTTAGTAAATAAAGTTAATGTTAATAATTGCGTAAATTAATTAAATATCACAATTTGGTGTAGTTACTCATTATAGATAATGTTAAAGGTAATGTTTCAAATAAGTAGTTATTCACGTATCACCCCATGAATGAAATATTACTTCATTATTTTCATTCCTATTTAACGGAATTAAATAAGAGCAAGTTTTTAAACTAACAATTACTACTGCAGAATTACGTAATCAAAACATGTCAAATGTCCAATACGTTAAAACTTGTACTAATGTCCATTCCGTTTGTTTTAACGAAAGTGTGTTGGGATTTGCGATGTACGTCGGCCTGTTTATCCACTTTATGTAGTTCCTTATTTTTTCTTTATTTCCTGGAAATACATAAAAATATGATTCATTAAGGCTGCAAGAGATATGTATTCAATTCAGAGCCCTGACTTGCAGGAAAAGTTACAATTTAAGGTCTACATTGATGCTACAAGCTACAACATATAACTTCAACTTAATGAGAATGATTTTAAAAAATAACCTGAGCTTTTTTACTTTATCCTCCAATTCTTTGATATAACTTTGCTGTAACAACATCGTTTGACGTTGATCTGCTGCTTCCTTCTGCGCTAGGTCTAAATTTCCAGCTAGCTCGGTACATTTCTCCTTCAATCGATCAATTTCGGAATGTAAATCCTGAATCGAAAATTTACAGGTTAACAGTAAATGCGTTTTGTATGAGATATTAACGCGGATTTACATGGTTTCTCATTAATATTTTTCAAAATCCAGTACTTACAGTACTCTCATTAGAGGAGGTGCGCTGGACAGCTTGAGTGAGATTTTGCAGCATGTTTAACTCAAGCTGTGCATATGATTGCAAGGCATAGTTCTCTCTGTAGGGGCCGGAGATATTTTGGTCAATCTGCTAAAATTGATTAAATAGTAAGATTAAATTCCATCATAATTATTTAATTTTGTGTTTGGCTTTCCCAAAACGTTACTGTTAAACACAAAGCTGTCTATATTCAGATTAGTATATATTTCTGATCGAGTTCGGGAAACTCGAGGTTTCGAGTTCGAGTCGGGTCCGAGTCGAGTTCGAGCCTAATATTTTTGGTACCGTTTGCTTTCGAGTCGGTTTCGGGTATCAAGTTTTCGACCCGAAAAAATCGGGTCGAGTTTGCAAAATCTACCGGTCCCTACCAAAACTCGAAAGTAAAAACCTTTTTTTGGAAATATTGATTCATGTTACCTTAACAATAAAAATTGTCCCTCCTGCCACCTCTGATTAAAAACAATATGCAGTTTTTGGGGAATACATAAAAGAAAACAAAACAGTCTCTGTACATAGCAAGTATTTGTACATCACCGTATAACACTCCTCATACCTAAGTTTTATTAGCGCACGAAGCTAAGTACCCTAATATGGCAAGGATGGCGCGTGAATTCTTGGGTATTCCTGGCATTCCTATCGAGTGTGCTTTTTCGTTGGCTCCGACATTTTAACACTGAAATGTTTGGCTACTCAACGAGATACGATATGGAAGTTACCGCTTTTAATGTCGTGGTTAAAGTTGGCATATAACAAGTTTATCGAAGCAACAGTGAAGGGGTGGCCGGTTGTACCAAATTACAATGAAAATTTGAAATTATATTGAAAAAAATGAAAAGAACACAGTGATTGCTGAATTATTTTGCTTTTACAAAAAAAATGCTTTGTTTGATGCTCCTTTTTCGCGACTAAGTGATGTAGTATTTTACGTAATTTTTGTGTCTGGTTTCGGTTCGAGTTCGAGTCGGTTTCGGGTATAACATTTCTTAACGGTCTCGGTTTCGGGTACTAAAAAAATTCCCGACTCGAATGTCCCGAGTTCGAGTTCGAGCCCGAAAGTGGAATTTACACCGGGTTTTTGTTTCGAGCCGAGTCGAGCCCAACTATTTGTCACCGATGGAAACACTAATTCAGATACCTCTTCTGCGTTCTCTTCAATCGTTGACAAGTCAAACCATGGCTCGGAAGACTCCATTTCTGAAAAAGGCAAAATTTACGTGATAAAACGACTGCCTACTGCAGGTCATTATCATTCCATCCCTGCATAGGGTAATATCCTATTCACCCTTTGATCCCCCGAGTTTGTGGTTAATTTGTCTCGCGTTACCCCAATGCTTTTATCAGAACATATATTTTCAAGGAATATGAGCACTTGAATGAGCTATCCGTTGAAAATTTTGAGCCGGGAGAGCATAAAACAGGGTTAGTTTAGTGACATTGCCATTGAGGATCAAATGTATAGAAAGAACAATTTAACAATTATACATTTGCTCGCAGCAAAGGGAGTATTCTCTCAACTCTATTAATTGGGTATCTTAATGTTACTAAAAACGTTTTCAAAAATATTTCTCAACCTATTCTTACATCTCTTACCGTAATTTAGACTACAAATTGTACCCCCCATAATTTGTCTTATTGTTAGTCTCATGATACAAAGGGAATGTCTGAGACCTACCCGTAGTGAGTGCTGCGCACAAGTTCAAGTAGACCATGAGTATTTCAAGTCATGGTCAAGTTCGAGTCATGGTCAAGTAAAAAAATTATTATGACTTGAGCATTCAAGTCATGGTCAGGAAATGTATAAACTTGACCATGATACTTGAAGTCAAGTAAGCGTCATGGTCAGGTTTCAGAATATTACTTGAGTGTCAAGTCATGTTCATGGTCAAGTCTGATAATTTAAAAACTTGACCATGAACCATGAGTATTTCATGTACAGATTCAAGTAAAATAAAGTTGCGCATGTCATAGAAACGGCGCAAAAAAATGCTAAATAACATTTCACTACTTCTTATTGTTATATTGTTCAACAAGTTTCAACTCATGCTCGCCATGCAAATTTGGCAATTAAATTTTTACCTGTTGTAACATCTGGCATTAATAGTAATTATTTGATTCAAAGAACAAGATTCTTCGATAAATCTTTTTCAGATAAAATTTTGTTTTGTTAATAATTAATTTAAATACTATTTACAATTTTGTGAACATGCGAAAACAAGATATTGAATTAGTTTAAGCATACACATGTATTAATATAGTGATTTTCCTATATAGCGGTTTCTTCTTGGACAGCATTCCCTTTATATTGACATGCTTAAATTTTCCTTTGTATTACATTTTCATTATGTAGTAGTAACATACAGTGGCATCCCTATATATGGGCAGGTATTTTGTCATCTGTATAGGAATTCATGGTCAAGTCATGGTCAAGTCAAGTGCAGTTATGGTTGTACATGATCATGTTCAAGTGACGTTAAAAGTACTTAATTACTTGACCATGAAATTTCAAGTACTTACATACCTGAACATGAGTCACCATGGTTCAAGATCGTATCAAAAAAATACTTGACTTTCATGGTCAAGTCAAGTTCATGGTCATGTCTGCAATTTACTTGACTTGAGCGCAGCACTGCCCGTAGTGAATTTCTGAAACGTCGCGAAGCTTTTCTATGTCAGGTTGAAACATACTTTCTTGCAAAATATTTTTGCTCTAGCTCTTCCCCAGTTTGCACAGTTTCAATTGTTATAACTTGCTTAAATGAGGGGCTAAATGGGGCGCAATCAACCACGATATGTTGGCTTGCTGTTCGGATTTAATGAAGATGGTACAAATTGAATTGAGCGATTCGAACATGAGTACTTCAAGTTCATGTTGTAACTTGACTATGAAAGTATGAAAAGTTCAAGTTAATTTCACCGAACTTGAACATGGTGCTAACATGAAGATCAAGTTAGCTCCGTTACTTGACCCGAACAAGCACCTGAACTTGAACATGACCACGAATTTAAAGTTATGCGGGTAAAAAATAAATTAAGTAAGGACTCCACATTGTAACCTTTTGGAATGCATTGTTATGTCAGCTTAAAACGCAATAGACAAAATTAATAACCATCATATTTTAATCAACATTCCCCCAGGGTTTTCTCTGAAACTGACCACCGGACATTTTTTCAGTCAGCTTTATTGTGGGCAACTTTTAATTAACTTAGTTTTATGAGCTATTGATTTTATTTACTGAATTTCAGCTTTATGAGATGACTTTAGTTTACCATGCTGTTGATGGGAATAAGCACGTTGAGTTTTTTTTTTACACATGCGTGTATATTATAGATGCTCCTATTTGCAAACCGTTGAAATTTCAAATCAGGTACAAGCTGCTAATAAAGGATATCCTGCAATCACGATTTATTGATAACATGTATAGTAGAAGGATGAGTGACACTGCCCTTACTATAAGCATCGACTATACCATGCATGGAATGTATGGATAATTACATGTACATAGGGAAGAGCTGGCTCCTAGTTTCAATGTTTTCTTTGGTTTATTTAGTCACGCAAGAGTTTAGATGGCTATTAAATTGGGGCCGTAGCATCCGAGAATATATGAGGGTACTATTAGAAAATGCATTGCAAACCGGTTTATTAATAATAGATTATTAATAATTACATTTTCTCCTACGTACTTAAATTGCTTGCATGCTCTTTGACTGCCACTTGCTTCAACTGTTATTCACATAGAAGAATATTGATTCGTCAGTAATTTTAGAATAAAAGCTTGTAAAAATCAATCTTGAGATCATTGATTCAATTCTAGAGAAGTTAAATCTGGGGGAAATATATCGCCAAACGTTTTATGGTAAGTAATTTTTATATTCACAGATAATTGCAGAAAATAACATTGCGGTAAATAGGAGTGGAGTGTTTTGACACTATTAAAAACTTAAATGCAGAGGGGTGTTACGGATTGAGTACACACTATTTTGCAAATCTCCACAAATATTAATGCCGGAAGTGACACTGAAAGGAAAACAAGATGTTGATGTGATAATAAAATTGTGAAGAAATTATTACCTAACTTTGCTGTTCTTTGAGGCTATAGAACCGTATCCTTCTCTGTCTAGTTCATTCCGAAATGAGAGCCATGGTCTCAATAAGAAAACTGCGTTTGGAATGGAATTTAAAAAAAATGTTCAATACAGTGTGTCTGTAAATTATTGCTGTATTTTGTATCCAAATGTATTTATTTTGTTTTTTTGAAGTTATGTGAAAATGCGGAGCTGTTAAGCAAACTTTGTGAATAAATAGTTGGCATTGCTTTCGCACCCCGGAAACTATACAAAACAAACAGGTTGCTAGTGGAAGAATAATCTTTGTTGTAGGGATTTGGAATGGAGAATAATATATGATTACAGTGACAAACTTACAATTAGCACATCCAAATTGATTACAATGATCAGGTCATACAATTACAAGGTTTATCTCAATGAGACTACACATTATATACATACATGCGTCACAAGTGGAGACAAACATGTCTTCAAGCTGTTTAGTTTTTTGATTTAATAAATGTATTGGACTACTATTGTCTAGTTTTGGCTGAAAGTGCAATCTGATCAAATTGATTGGCATGTAGTATTGCTACTTAGCAGGTTTTAGAGATTAGACGGATTTTAAATTTGTCAATCTAAGAAGGCACTGTGGGTACATATGACGCATTGATAACTGATAACTCTCGGGAAGACCAGCTACTTACTACGAACTGAGAGTTTGTGTATAAAGTCCTGTAGACTAGATACTGTTAAGCACGAATTAGTAGTTGGGAATACATAACGTAATAAAATAAGTAGATTCGAGAGACTAATAAAAAGAATAAAATAAGGAGAAGAATAAAGAGGAAGAAAATGTAGCTGGTAGAGAACACACTCACTTGCTGTGAGATATTTCGGGGACGTAGTCTCTTGGAAATAAGTGCGTATGTACTTGATATGATTTACTCTCGCATGTATAGTTTTATTGTATATAGTGCGTAAATGGATACACTTTGTCTTGTTCTCACACACTCACGTTCCCTTCCTCTCCAGTCTCTGCTCTCGGGTCGTCTGGTTACGAAGACTGAGGAGGCAGAGGTTTTTATACGGAGGTGAGCAACTAAGTGGCCACCCCGAAAATTTTCCAGACATTACTTTAACCAATGATATTTGGCTGATGCAACCGTATTTCACATTCGTGATTGACTCTGAACGTATCATATATACACATCAATGTTACCATATTATTTACAGTCAGTTCTAAAGCAAATAAGGGCTTAACAATACGGAGTAAATGTTGGACATGCAAACGTTTCAAGTTTTATTTTCGATATTTAATGTACCAATGTGGATGCAACTGACTCCAAACAGTGACGTCATTTGTTTTTGTACTGTGGACAATTCAATTATAATAAGAGAGAAAGACTATTGACACTGCTTCTCAATAGAAGTAGCCCTTATGGACTCAGTATGCTATTAACAATTTTCAATTAAGTAACTAATTAGTATAATTTATTACTTGTAAAGATGATTATTGCAAATTAATGCACTGTTCTTAAGAACTAAAGATACTATTTCTTCAATAACTTTCATTGGTATCCTAAATCGTTTTAGGAATGATAATTTTTTTTGATTGACATTTTGATTAAAATTTGAAATTATTCCTCGTGCCCCAATGTATTATCTAATTGTTTCCACTTCTTTTAAATTGAATTTTGATTGAAAGTAGGGGATACATGGACCATAAATTGATTTCTTTTCTGGATTCACTTTTTCAGCCTGTGAATATCTTGTTCCATTCGTATTGTTGGATCTAAAATGTATCCTTTTTTAGATTTTGGTTCAATGGCAAGAATGTCAACTCTTCTACTTGTCCCATTTTTATCTTTGCAGTATACTTCTTCTTGGACTACAAATTTATTTTCTTTAAATTTTGTAGCTAACAATGAACGAATGCTGTTATGTCGATTATTACGTAATAATTCACCTCTGGGGCACTAAGAATATATAATATTATATATAAGAATATACTAAGAATGCGATTCTGAGTTTTTGGGATTACAGTCAAATCTCACTATAACGAATGACTGTATAAGAATGTTTGGTGATAGCTAACTTATTTATTGAGCGCTTAGTAAGTATTTTGTGTGAGGTTTAATTTAAATGTTCAAAAATAAATAAATATAGCAATTTCAAAATCATTCTTACCTCTAGCTCTGCACTGAAAGTAAAATCCAAAGCTGTATGAATAATAATTATTATTATTATCAAACCCTTGGAAAAATCTTTTATTGCTCGACTCATAAACTGTTTCATAATTGAAATTCACAAACCTTATTCTCGTTTGGGGTACAATTTTCGATAAGGGATGATGTAGCAAACACGTGGAAAACCCATACCAGAATTTAGGGTGGCGTCAGCCCCTAGTAAAATAGCCATGTCCGTACATCCGTGTGTCCTTCGGCACGATTACGCAAACACCGCTAGTCCGATTTCAATGAAATTTTTTGTGAACATTACTTGTGTCAAACGTAAGGCTAAGTTCGTAGTTGGTTGAAATCGGCCTGATAGGTTTTGAGAAAAAAAATATTGAAATTTTGGACTTCAAGTCAAATGACAGTTATCTGCAAAACTACTGAATGTATTTCAATGACATTTTTTGTGAGTATTGCTTATGTAAATAGTAATAGCTGTTGTTCATGTTGTTGAAATCGGCCTTGTAGTTTTTTCGAAAAAAATTCTTGAAATTTCGAACTTCAAGTCAAATGACAGCTATCTCTAAAACTACTGAATCGATTTCAACGAAACCTTTTGTGAATATTGATTATGTAAATTGGAATGGTTAATACTTATGTGGTTGAAATCGGCCCGTTAGATTTTTTTTTAAATCTTAAATTTTGAAAAAAGCTCAACATTTATGCTACTTTGACGGCGGTGGCTTACGCCACCCTACACGAAGCCTCAAATTATCGCGTAGCGATGATTTTTGTAACTTGTGCGAACAAGATATGCAAAATTTATTTTTAGGACTATAGCAATTATAAGCAATGAATTAACTCAGTATGAAATTATAGTATTTTATTGCTGGTTATCTTGCTCGATGAACAACACCGCTGTTAACTCGATGATCTTTTAACTGGTGGATGCTTCTATGAGAATTTAAACTCTTGGGGATTAAATTACAACCAGTGCACGAAATGAGTACTATTTAATTATACGACATTTATAATTACTACAAAAGGATTTTTTGCAATTTTTATACAGATTTACTGATACCTGATTGATTGAGTTATTTAGTTTAAGTTGGCAAGTCACACATAGAATTTAATCCATGATTTGCAATGACGGACAACAAAATACCTTATCTTTATTCGTAATGTTCCTGGTCTACTCTTACAAAAAATGGCACAAATTCCTCTTAACTCAATATTTTTTCAACTCTTATTCCTTGTTAACAATTATTACTTATAATATGAATCTAACCAGTATAATCTAACACGGTTGTATAGCTAAACAATATACAGTAAGTATAACAGAAGTTTCCAACGTACGGTTATGATGGTATAAAATTCATCAAAATGTCTCAATTCTTAACGTATCCAAATACTCGCGTACACTGGTCGCGAGTAAGTGTAATTGACCACAACCCGTACCCAGTGGGTATATACCCATTTTCATATCCTTGTACCAGATGGAAGGTCCTTCTGCCTGGTTCCCTATGTTAATTAACATATCCCTCTGTGTTCTGGTGGCTGAAACACAAAGTGCGAACTGGAGATGCGTTGCCCCCTGTATGCTAATATTCAAACCGCAAATCAGCGTTTTCATTTACTGGGAAAAGTAGGTCGGAACGCTAAGTGTGCGTCTTACCATTAATCGTTATAGTTGCCACGGAATTTGCTAAAAAAATTTTGTTAAAAATAAGTTCACCGGTAAGCTCTTTCACCATGAGTTCATTCGAACCACGTCGTTTTCCAGTGGTTGATTTTTATCAGTCCTTTGACATAATTCTACACAACGCCATCGAAATCTGGCCATCATGCTTGTACATATATTTATTTTGTAACAGTACCTTGTTTCCACAAAGGTACCCTGCATTTTTATAGTTAATTACATGAGTTAGTTTTAACTTAAAATACTCGAGTGCTTTCACCTCCGTGTTAGTTTTACGAATAAAAAATACGAAACATAAGTTAACACACCGAAATTGATCCAAGACTGTCATTTTAAGGTGAATGGGCACAAATGAAATGAGCTTCGGCCATGATTTAACTCATGTAGGGGGTCAACATAGTATTTTTTAGTTAGCTTTGTAAATATTGTCAAAACCAGACTACAGAGTGGACTGTATGGGTAATGTGGGTAGTCACGCGGAATGATCATGGGGAACGGGGAAGGTTAGATGGAAAGTCTGTTGGAAGGTCAAGTGGAAGTTTGGTTGGAGGTTGAAGTCTGGTGGAAGTTGCTTCTGTATTATAGTGTTAATATATGGGTCTATAAGTGAGTGGAAGGTAATTTTGTGGCTGGGAAAGTAGAACTCAGCTAGTAGAACTCAGCCTGAATTACATACGGCCAGCATTCAAGAAAAGACGAGAGAGCTTCAGACTCAGGATTTCAGTCGATTGACTCTGCTCACCGAGTCAAGTCCTGTGTGTTAGATATACATATAATGCTAAAATCATTTTTATAAAAAAAGACTTTTTTCGGATTTGCGTATTTAAAACAAAGCAGAAATTGCAAAATATTTAGAAATATTTCACTCATATATAATATAATAATTATTATAAATGACGAAAACATAAGTTAGATAATCTTTTACAAAAGGAAAAGTGGGTTAATACTAACATTTTCCTAAGATCTTAAAGTGTGTTTTTCCTTCTTTATTTCTTTCTATTAATCCTTCTCAGCAGAAGCAGCTGAAGAAGCCTTTATATTCAAGAAATTTAATAATATTTACTGAGCATAATAACTGACCAAATAATTAATTTGTTTTAAATATTAAATAATGTCAGAGCTGCTCACAATTAGTAGACAGAACCTGAAGAGATTATAGCCATCTAAACCTATAGCTTCAAATTATATTTTAAATAGATAAATATTTATTTCAAATAAGTTGAGGGTGACCCCATAGACTCTACATATATCTCGTATTTGCGATATTTTCTAGCTTACATATCCGAAATGTTCTATTGCAGGTCAATACTGAGCTAAAATAATAAATTGATTTAATATGAAATAATTACTGGGTATTTACACTCCTGAAGTGCGACTCAGATTCCAAGGACATAACATTTCAAATACAAGCTACCGGACCTTAAATTTCTTTTTACACACAGGGGAGTACATACAACTGAAGAGACTTAAAATTAAGGCATCTATTATTCATAATCAAACTACAGGGCTTTCCTAGGTAGGGATGTATGTATGTACGAGTTACCCCATAAAATTGTCCACCATAAATATCCTAAATAATTTAGAAAAATTCGATTTCCTGTAATGGATTTGTGAATCATGTGAAAGTAAGATGAGCTTTGTAGGAAAGGCATTGACGTGTTTTACTATATTTTGTGAAAATACAGTGTGTGAAGTACAGCTTGTGGGAACACGTCCTTGTGAAAGTTTGTTAGACTGTGACTTTTTACCTGAGGAACGCTTCCTAGCAGATGGTTTCAATCGTGTTTTACGCATGTTCCCACGCCACTTTAAAATCACACAAGTAGTATCGAATGTTACTGCTTCATTTCCTCATACCAGAGATTTTCTGATTGCTTCAGGTTTTTCTGAAGTTTTTCTTTAAGAGTGCGTCGAAAAAAACCAATTATTTATTTTATTTTATTTTATTTCAAATTATCTCAGCCCTGTTGGTAATTACTTGTTATCCGTAACTACAACTGCTTTCAAAGAATAACAAGAAATCCAAAGCACTTCTGTTTTAGAACTGTTAACATGCATTCTCTCTCACTGCCTCGTTCCGTTATCTCCGTGGGAGTGACAGTGAGTGAAGAGATATGTGCACACTCGTTCCTTTTAATGTATTTTCCACTCGGGTTTCAATCCACTGCATTGCACTCACTGGCATATGAAGCTTTGATAAGGCACGAACGGAAGAATAGTAGTTACGCTACATATGTAGTAATTTTGTCCTGTATCCACGTATATTTTTAGACAGTTGAATTTCATGGATATAAGCACTCTCACATTCTACTCATATCTAATCAGTTGTGTCAACATTCAAATCAAATCCCATTCAAAAGCTACTATATAATATCATGCTGTAAAAACGTGCAGTAAGTAATCAATCTGAGTAAGCACTACAGTTGCTGACAAAAGTATTCGTAACATTGTAACTCCCATCCCCAGTTGCAGTGTACTTTGGTTCCAACAATTACTAGAGTTTGGATCAGGCGGTACACAATCCGTAGAATACAGAAATTTTAGTGCGGTTCAGGTCATGAACAAGAAGTTGTAATAGCATGCCTCGAGCATTCCGTGAAAGCAACAAGGATGCAGTCTGTATAACAACCAGTATGGTATGAGATGTGTCCAGAGGTATCTACGGATATTTTCAAAAGAACATTCCAATAAAATCTCGGGGCTTAATCTCTCTTGAATTTCTATGATGTTCGAGTTGAGTGCTGTTGGAATTGATGACCCTCTAAAACAAATTAAAATGGAACTTAGTTCATCAAAATATAATTTTATTTGTATAACTGCTATGAATATTGCATGGTGAATAAAATACCACCCCAAGATCTAATTTAGTATTTTCGATGGGCCTAGTTTTGGCGGGCTAGTTCTATAGATAAAATTGTCGTTGTTAAATGATTCAAAAATTTATTTGTTTGTACAAACAAATCATCTTTATAGAACTGTCAAGGCCAATATGAAGACCAGTATACAGGGACGAGGACGGGAGTTACGAATACTTTCTTCTTCAACTGTACATACATATGTATAATTACTATGAGGGGGATATGTGTTGTAGGAAAATGAGACGAAGCGAGGTCAGTCTAGTCTTTCACAAAAGCGCTCAGACCTCAGTCGGAGTTTATTGGACTGAAAACCATATTACATTTAACTGCTCCAATATAACTACTCTCAGATTTTAGGATTTTCAGAAATTTCATCAAATTTTGAACCACTGTTTTAAATTATGCTCTTCATTGTAACGAAAGTTTTAATCCGGCACAGGTTAATTAAAACCTTGGTTTCGCAACGAAAAAAGAGGACAACATAAATACATGTAAATAATGTTCCTCAAATAATTTGCATAGAAATTGTGAGAAATAAAAATTGTGTTTGCCGTACATGTGATTTATTGTTAGTGCGTGCATTCGTGAAATGGTTCCCGTGAAGTGCCTTTGAATTGAAAATAAAACAATATATTCTTTTATATCTAGTCACTTGTGTAATTGAGTTTGTGGTGCAAACACACAAAAGTTACCGGTTGATGTATGGAATGGATTTCGATTACAAATAAGGTAGTTATATTTACGAACACCTATAGTATTTAATTATAAGAGAAAGTCTCTTTTGTTCGGGTATGCATCCAGTGCGGATGAACAGATTGGATTTACTAAGATGTCTTGCTTCAAAATATACGAATTTTCGCACATTTCCAATGTCCTTACTAAAAATGTACTTCTACACGGTTCCATGCTAACGTGATTGTTGAGAGAGCAAAATGTGTGGAGTAGGGAAGCCAATAATGGTACTGACATTGTTTTTGTTTGTAATTATTTAAAGGTAAGGTTTGAAGCATTGTAACATTAGGGTCATATTTGTAGCAATATCTCACTTGGTCCGATTCATCTGTAGCTTCAACTTCCTCCGCAATATTTTGTTTCCAAACTTACAGGTCTTATGAGGAAACTTGCATTACGAACTTCAAGTTAGGTGCATTCTTATTGCACAAGTATTTCCATTGCATTTTGGGATTTGTGTCAACAAGTCTGTTTGAGGGTGTTTCTTAAATAAACACCTCTAAAGCATTATTTTCCAGTAATACTGAATAAACTACTTTCCGTGACTGCCTATGAGTAAGAATGATTCAACATTACCAGTACAAAGGAAGATGCAAACAGAAAAAATTTGCTTGCAATTAAAATAATCTTGTGGGTGTGTAGATCAAACCATTCTGCTAATATTTTCGGATTTGTAATCTTCGTACCCCCAAATACTTACAAGACAAAACACTGTGTGTCACTCGGGCATTAAACATTGGCGACAAATGTTTACATTTTAGACGATGATTCAAAGAAACTCTTACGCAATAATTAGTAGCAAATAAATAGAATCCATATTGTGGGCTGAAAGCAGAAAGGACTTGACGATTATTTATTTTAACGTTACACACTAGTAAACCTTCACCACGGAACACTATCTTAAAGTAGTTTAGACTTTCCAATATATAATAAGAATTTTAGCATAGAAAATTGACTGGCTCTCTTCTTTTTGCTGTGCGTAACACTTGTCCACGGTTTTACCTTTGAACTTACATGTCAGTTATGTATATGCATACAGTGGCACTACATCAAAAATCCGTGCACTGTAGTGGTCGGAACAATTCAATTCAATTCAAAATTTACAATTCAATCCAGTTCGAATACTGAACTGGATTAATATTTGGGTTTCAATTCGGTTCAGTAAAAAACAATTCAATTCAATTCAGTTCAGTCTATGAACTGAACTGAATTGTAAACCATTTGGTTCGCCGGGCATATTTAAATACTGCAAAGGTGGCTATGGTGGCGCGTCAGCTAAAGCCATCTCTCCTTACCCTTTATGTGGTATTATGTTGACCTCATTTAAAAAATTCAAAATTTCGAAAAAATAAAATTTCGATAATTTTTGAAAAAATTAACCTAGTAGTACTGACTGGTAAGTGTAAAAAAATTCCATTGAAATCGGTGGAACCATTTGTCGTTTCTGATTTTTTTACGTACGAACACGCATTACGATTTCAACCAATAAAGAACTCCTCCAAGAGAGTGGCCTAAAGAATGTTCACAAAAAGTTTGAACAAAATTGGTTTGGAGGAAAACGTCGGGACAAACAGTCCCAAGCATCCACGGACAACACTTCTTATAATGGGGCTGGCGCCACCCTACAAATATTAACACATTTTAATGCTGATTATATTGACACAAAGATGGTGCTAGACTTATCCTTACAATATTGGTTTTGATTCAGCCTGAAATTGTTTTGAATGTCAGTAAACGGTCGAATTGAATTGAAAAATCCCTGAATTGAACTGATCTGAATTGAATTGAATTCCCAAATCAGTGCACTGCACTGATTTAGGCAAACTTTGTTTGCATGTGCAGGAAAGTCAAACTTACATTTAAAGATTTATAGTAGGGTAGGGAAATAGAGTTGGATTGTTATCTGTAAGGGATGCATGTACATACGTCAATCCGTTGGAAAGATATAGCAAATGCAAGATCTTTTGATAATTGTATCCAGAAAATAATTTTCTGAATTCAAACGGTTCACCCTGGGCCCCGGAAAATACCCAAAGGCACATCTAGAATGCGTGACCAATTGTTTGGGACAAGTCCCATGTCCGTATGTCATTCCGTTGTTGAGTTGTGCGACTCACAAGATTTTGTAGACGGACGGACGGATGGACGGAAGACTCGTCCATAAGAAAGTTTCACTTTCTAAAAAGATACAGAATTGATCTTATATATTGGTATGCATTTATGACTTGTGATAAGAAAAACCAACGTTGTAGTATATGGGAATGTATTTGCTGTTATGGAGAAAATGCCGTTTATAAGGTGACTTATATCGAGGGTATATATTTATCAGGAATGATACCTAGCTGTCATTTCCCAGTACTCTACTCACTTTAATTATTTTGTACATACTCGGGCTACTGGATAATTATGTAATGCAAATAAAATTGGGTTCACTTGTCATTCACAGATTCATACGCTTATTGTTAGTCTAATTGGTCTATGTATCTTATGGAAGAGCACATGCTTCAACTGTTGCCAAAGTTTTAATTTCCGTTCAGTGCTCCCTCACGTATCAAAGATGGCATGAATGGGGTTATATTACTTCTATATCATCTTCTTATTATGCAATGTCTGCTAATTTCCATTACGGGTTGCAAAATATGACTTGCATGTAATGAAGTCCAAGTTACGTATGTAGAAAATGGGTGAATGTGTTTTGCTTCTACGTCCACATTTCGCACAGAGAGCAAAGACATCAGATGTGCTGACTCCAGTACTTGTCAGTGACAAGTTGTCACTCCCTGGCAAATTAATTTGCTACAGCTCGTTATTTCCTCAATTATGATGTGCATGAGGAAAGCGTTGGACGCTTCGTAAGAGAATACTTGGACCTAAATGGACCGAGAGGAAGTTCTGGGGCAACTTGTTTATGACATATACTTACATATATACATTAATGCAGTCATCATAAATATTTACAAACATCAGATGTGAGAGGTGCACAGTCGGTTTGCATTTGATGCTGGAAGTGAGTAGCATTGACAATTTCTTTAAGTGAGTTCAATGAATAATAATAATATGAAAAACCAATCCTGAGTTACACCTTGCAAGTTGACACAACAGTAACACTTACAAGGTAAGACTTTCAGATGGTACAAGTGGATTCAAACAAAGCACAGCCCATGTTTTAGTACCCACCTAGTATGTTTAAAAACTCATGTAAGTGCATTGTAAAAAAAACTCATGTAAACTCATGTATAAGTGATTAAATATGGATTGAATATATCATATCGACAACATACATAAAGATGTGCCATGATGGAGGGATTACTTTTTGGGGAATTTTGTTGAAGGATATATAAATGTGTACGTAAAAACTTGAATTTCATTGAAATAGCGAAAATCAAAATTTCATCGACTTTCAAAAACCCAGAATCCTTGTGGGATTTAACATTAACTTTTTTTGAAAAGACAGGTCCCCCCCACCTGTGGTACCGTTTTAAATTTTGAAACTTTGGTGACGTGTCCTAGGAGAACGGGGCAAAATGCACTCGAGTTACATGAGTTTTGAAACATACTAGGTGAGTACTAAAACATGTGCTATGCTTTGTTTGAATCGGCTTGTACCATCTGAAAGTCTTACCTTGTTAGTAGTACTCTCTGTAACACACTCAAAAATAACATACTATGCATACAATCATCTAATAATCTGCAGAGACAATAAAAACACCAACAATATTATGCTTGTCTACTTTTGATACACAGAACATATTTGAAGAATTTCACTGCGTTGTGGCATTTCTTGATTTGGGCAATTACTAATACGGCTTATGCAGCAATATAAAATTACTACAGTTGCTAAACTCTTTCAATTTTTATTGAAAAGTAATAACTTCAACTTATTTCACAAGTTTGCAATGGACAGCTATAATGGTAAATATGTACAAGTAATTACATAGGTACATATACGTATGTTTATCAATATTGGCTGTAGTTGGATCTCTGTTGAGCTGTTCTCAGAAGACTTGTTGACGGGGTTAATAATTATTAGTTCAGGGTGAGATAACATCCGGGGCACTGTGATATTTTTGGTACGATAACTACGGATTTGTCGATGTGCACGGCCCCATCATCGGCACCATAAATTTATTTGTACCTTAGTTTTACCCCATCATTCAAGCTTTTCTCACAGTTTACAGATGGTAGGGTAAATTGTATAAATGTTAAATTAAAATTAGTTAGAAATTATGTACATATATAACGATTTCAGCTGTGTAGCTACATCAATATTCAATTATGAATTTTCACCTGCAAGCAACGCAACTGGTCGGCCAACTCAGCGATTCTGTTGAAAATACTCCCCATCTTGGGATTCAGTTTTTGCGTAGCCTTCTTAGTAGCCACCAATGCTCTTCCAATCTTCTTCATGTCCGATTTCCGGACGGATTTTCCGGATTTTAATTTTTTAATCTACGAAACAGATTAATATTTAAGTAACTAAAGTTTATTAAACCACATTCATACGATTTGCCTTAAAATTGTGCAATATTGTGCGGTTTTTCTATCAATTTTAATTTTAAAGGCAATTTACATTTACTACAGTAGGCAAAATATTATTTCTGGTGACCAATTGGGATTAAGTAAGTAATCTGGATACTGAATCTGTTTTTTGAAAACCGTCACCCGTGAAGGTTACTATTTTATAAACACTTTTATAGGGTCCATCAGATGCTTAATTCGACGAAACAAATTGAAACCTTCCCATAAATTCCAAATCCAAAAACCCGAATAATACAAAAATTTATTACAGCCTTACCAATTTCAATATTAAAAAATAGGCTATCTCAATTATATAAGTAACTACTACACTGATTATTTTTTTCCCATCATAGAATCAAATTTTTAAAATTAAAAACAAATCACATGCACGTTTTTGAAATTTAGGAAGTTATTTTCACTGCCGGCACAAGAAAAGCTTTTTGACAACTCTATACTCAAGGGAAGCTTAAACACTACATTCCAAAATTTGGAAACAGTTTATTTGCATGCCTGCAGTGAAATCCGAGAAAATCCGAAACGGGTAATTTATATATATACTTATGTAAGGCGTTGTGCACATGTTCCGTTCCTAAGTACTGTATGACATTAGTCCTGTTAAATCTCGGAAGGATTTGCATGAAAAATAGATCTGTAGAACCCAGGTGGTAAACTATGGGGGTACAAAAGGACCATTTAGCCAGCACTAATACACTCGTGGGGAGGGGTGTCTGTAGTAGACGAGAGGAAGTTGCTGCCCACGTAATAAACGGGCAGCACCTTGGATGTAAATACATAGCACCATTCCATGGGACCGTGGCGGAGGTCAACTAGTCCCAAATTTTTTCAATAATTTGGGACTGGTGAAAAATCGATTGGTTGGAAAGATGTCGTAATTTTGGGCATAATATTATCAATTTAAAAATTTATTAAGGGTTCTTCGATTATGAAAGGCTTGATAGACTACAACTTAAACTGCATGAACCTAATTCTACAAATCATCTCAAATCTTAATTAATGCGATGCTTCCAACATTTTACTGTTGGGGTTACAGTACCTAAGCCAATATTACCTGCTTAGTAGCTCCGTTTTTTGTTGAAAAGTACACGCCCACATCCATTCCTTCATCAGGAACCGTACTTGGAAAGATCTACATGCATATAGGAAAATATTAATGACAGAAACTAAGATTGACCAACAAGATTAGTTACCATAAATTTAACCATATTTAACATCCTAATTAAGAGGCAAAACAAGTTAAATGCATTGTCGATTAAAAGCAAATTGGCGTACATACTCTTATTTAGACATGTTTACAATATACCCAAAAATCAACAGTATATTTTTAAATAGGACTCATACTTTCCCTGTGGTTCTATCGTTTATTTTCATAACTACTGACACCGAAAACTAACTTGTAGGTGGGACAGCGTAACTGTCCGAGACGTATTATTTGCGTTTAATTAAATAACACCAATTGTACCAAGACCGTATAGGATAACGTTTAGTCGCCTGAATTCTACACATTTATCACCGGAACTTGAGACTTATAATTTTTAGCAACTGCAATAATAATTATTATACATTATGAACAGGTATTAAGTACTATTACCTCTTCACGTATTCTTTCGTTACTTGAGGTATATTCGTCAACCTCCATATCACTTGTGCTTTCTGGAACGCTTCCTGGGAAACTTGCATTCAAACTCTGTTGTTGATGCGACATCTGCATCAGTAATATATAAGAAACGATTTATGACCAAAATAATAGTGTTAATTAATTAGTAAAACTCTAAGAGGGCGTACACAAAGGTAGTAAATTCTATCACAAAGTCGGTGGGAATTATAGTCACCCTTCCTATTTCATGTGTTTAATTCCACAAATTTTAACTAAATGATATCTCCCTTCTTTCGTGACGTTTGCATATTTTTGGATGGATATTTACCTCGTTTATTAGTAATTACTGCAATTGATACATGATGTGGCTTGAGTATGGGAGTAGTAATCTGCACTATAATAGTTTGCTGCATATATAATAATAATAATTAGTGCACAATGCTGGAAAGACAGAGCCGCATTGCTGATGAACGATTTTTAATTTTGAATACAATGATTTACCCCATAGTTTATTTAAGATAATTTCCTACAAACAAGTAATAATTTTTTGTTGAAAAGCGAGGAATACTGCAAAATTTAATAATTTGAATTTCTGTCAAACCTCGTGCTCTTGTCTCCTGTACACACTGAAAACCAAGCCTTTGTTTTTCACCTAAAAAGGAATAAATATTATAATAAAATATATATAATTCAAATGATTATAAACTAAATTAAATAATTTACATAGGTGAAGGAACCACGAAAAGAAAGCTAGTGAGAACACACTATTACATGCACAGTTAATATAAATAATTAATAGTTATACAAATAGTGCTAATTACTTTCTCAATGAATCTCAAATGGGGGAACAAGGCTTCAGCTCTTTATCCTAAACACAAAATTTCTGAACGGTTGAGACACTCGCCAAGTTAAAATAACACTGGGGAATTTTGCATGATGTAACTAGGTAAGGAAATTCTGTGGTGTCAATAAAGCTCCAGTTAGAGAGTAGATAGAGGTAGGAGATGGACAATGTTGGGGAATAAAGGATAGGACGATAAAAGGCAGACGACAGTTGTTCCGATTGAGAGGTACTCTCCTCGGAATTATATCCGTAGAGCATTCTATAAACACACTGTATTCACAGATCATTTCAAGTATATCCGTTTGGGGCAGTGGGAATTCTTCCATACTTATATATCGTCGGCTAAATTCTAAAAGGTACCATTTTCATTTGCGAACCCGTTTAAAAAGCATAGGTTGTGAAATGAAAATGGTACTTTTTCGAATTTAGCCAACGATATGCTGTATATTCCGCAAGAATATTATTATAATGGCCGTGATAAAATGGCAACATCCAAAGTTCATCAGTAAATGGGAAGCCATGTTTCTCATAAGAAATGTAATATCGTCGCTGAAGAGGCAAAATGGATTAAGTGCAATTTCGACTAGAAGCAAAATGGTCTACATGCCTTTTTCCTTAAAGGCAAAACGGAATACTGTAGTTGCAAGCTTTCCTGAAAGCAAAATGAACTACATGCAGTTTTCACTAAAAGCAAAATGGTCTACATGCGTGTATACTTTCATAATGGCAATTCTGCTTTAAAGCGAAATTGTATGTAGACCATTTTGCTTTTAGACGAAATTGTAAGTAGACCATATTGCTTTTAGACGAAATTGTAAGTAGACCATATTGCTTTTAAAACTTGATGCATCTATTCCATTTTGCATTTAGTAAAACTGCATGTAGACCATTTTGATTTTAATCGAAAATGCATGTATTCCATTTTGCCTCTTCAGCGACGATATGTACTTATAAGAATTTTAAACTACTGAATTGATTTTGCAGGAATTTTATAAACTTCCTAAGTGGGCATAAATATAATTAAGTATGTGTGTATCTCCGCAATTACCTGTCATTTTTTCCAACTGATCTTACATTTAAATTGTGGATTTAAAGCTCATCCACAAATTGCATAAGATAATTATAATATTATAGTATAACTCCCGCCTATAGATGCTACCATGTATCTTATAAGCTATGATATAATTAGCATTTACAATGTGCTTATTACATGTGTACAATGTTTTATTGCACACACATAAAAGCTACTTTCAGAGCCGAGTACCAATGAGATGATGGGAGTAATGATAACCTGCCCCTGTAACGTTGCAACTTCTGTAGGAACTTATCTTGGAGGTTTTTTTTTGCTAATAGGGAGGTTTGCTTTATTTTGTTCCTATTGTGACTTTGGAGTGTCATATTCTGTTCGTAATTGGAAATACATCTAACCCTATTTTGCGTCTTCATCAACCAGTTGGAATGACTTCACTGGGGAATATTTTATCTTATGCTCATCCTCAATTGATCATCCACATATTATACCTGATGAAACTCCCCTCATCAGCTATCAATGTGAATGACGCAATGTGAATGCTCTGTCCCATAATAATATGTATATTTCCGTTATATTCTGTCGGGACAACCTTCACGTGTCCATATGTCCTATTTATTTGATTCTCGTTGCCAGAAATGTTCCATTGGGGCATAAAAATGTCACATGTAAATAGCCCGACATGTAGTCTTTTGGAGATTTCGCGAAAATAAGAGTAGACACAGGAAACTCTTACTCAACAAATACTTACTTCTGAAAGTAAAAACCAAATTCCGACCTTGTATCATTAGTCGTGGGTCGTGCAGATATGGATCAAATTACATGAGACATATAGTGCACTGTTGATGCCATTATGGGCTCTTGAGTCTGTGACTGTATAAAATGTTTGTGTGATAGTCTGTGGGTCTGTGGAAAGGAGCGGAAAAATAGGACGAGAGACGCGAGACTGTGTGTTAGGTGCACTATCCTCGGGTACATGACACTTATACAAATAATTACAGTAATCATATACATACACTCAGTCATCTAAAAATTTTAAACTCACGGGGAATGCTTCAAAGTTATGTATTCTGCAAAGGGAAAAAAGGGTCATTTATTATGTACATGCTCCGATTCACCACTTGGATCTACGGAGTTTTCTAAACCTTCAATCATTCCTTTCCAATTACATATTCCAATAGGGAAAAAACTAATATTCATATAATTTCTTATACACTATCCTATTATTACTTGACACTCCTTATGTCATACTACCCTTGTAGCTCATGCAATCTACCTTCAGATGCTCCTTTCTGCAATTCCAACTTATTACAGGAGTGCTATGTCTAGTGAACTGTTTGCATACTAAATGCATGGCATTTTGTGGTTTTAGGAGAAAATGTAGATACATGGTCCATTGGGCTTACTATTTCTAGTACACTTACTAGATAATTATATATAATTATTCCGTTTAACATCTACAGTCGACTCTCCTTATAGCGTCTCTCCCTATAGAGTCACTCTCCCTATAAAGTCATCCTGGGATCCTCCCAAGCTAAATTATATGATAATTTCTACCTTTATAGCGTCACTCGTTATAACGGCAGTTCCTTTATAAAGTCGCTTTTTTGTAGCCGTAAAGTGAAAAGCGTACCCTTATAACGTCATGTTGACGCTACAAAGCGGCAAAACTAGCTAAAAAACATACTGGTGCTGCCATTTTAAGTTTTTTACTCTTCAATTTCACTATAATTGCATTAACTTATTATGCAGCGACGTTATAAAAGACTGGAAGGAACGTTTTATTGTAAATATATGTACAAGTGTGGTTAACTGCATTGATTAAGTCTTTTCCAGGAAAATCCACATTTCTAAGATTTAGATTTATTTTCGCATCCAGTGAAGGAATGATATTCATAGTTTTAACAGAATTACATTTTTCACTGTTTGAAAACTTTGGTAAATGATCTGAGAAAGGCCTTATTAAAATTCAGAAAATACTTTATTCAATCCTGACCTTTGTTGTTGACAGTGTTTGTGGCGTGGCAAACTTTGAAAAATATTATTATTTATTAATTCATACTAATTATTTTTATTCTCATTCTGCATAGACTTATAGTATGTGCTAATTAAATGAAACGAGACATGAGTCCAATTTAACTAAAAACGAAAAATTTGCAATTAAACTGTTATTTATTTTATGTGCCTCTATAACGTCGTTCCCTTATAACGTCACTTTTTGGGAGATTTATTGATGGCGTTATAAAGAGAGTCGACTGTATTGAGACTTGGAGTTTATGAATGATTTTATAATGGGAAATGTGCAATGTGCATTGCCCCTTCAAAGACGATATGCGCTTACTATAGAACCATGAGGAAAGACAACTGCACATCACCTCTGTGTATACATATATAATGAGTCTCCCCTGAAATGACATACTGAAATCTGAAATGCTACTGATTGTGAGTATGTGTACGTGTGCTGTTATGCACAATATTTACATATATTACTGGTTTATTTGTGGCTCTTCATTTACACTTTTAAATTATCATTATTACAGGAACTAGGAGAGTTCAATCCGAATCAGATTTTCCTAAATAAGTGCATTCATTTTACGAGCACCCATCAAAGCCTTGGGGTAGTAGTAACCCCTTGTAAGAGTAATAAGAAATTATTATTTTCTTGAATGTAATGTAAGGGGGTCTAAAGTGACTAACACTTTAATGGGGTGCCCAGCTTAACAGAAGGAGCTTTAACAGGAAAAGGTTTCCTGTTAAAGTATTGAAATGAAAATGGTGTACAGGTAGAGAGAGGTACAGCCTCAGGAAATACAACCTCTGAAAGACTATGAGGCTGTAAGTTATTACCTGCTTACCTGTACTTGTACAATCCTACTTTTGCGCATGCTACTTCGCACCTTTAAAATTAGATACAAAGAATATGGGCTGTTTCTCCTGAAGGGATCCTCCAACCAAGACATTCTCTCTTGTAGTTTGTCCGTCCTTGCTTTGTAAGACTTTCAGTAACATTTGAAAATGGACATACATAAATACGAAAGCATAATGGTCAAAAATTGCAAATGATATTTAACATGCTTATTCAACCTTGTATGTATATCATAACAATAAACCCACAATAAATGATATAGGGACCCCTTGCTCACAGCCGTGAGTACCCAGCTTCTCCATACCATCCAATTTCATTTAACATTGGGAGGCATCACGCAAATACGACGTGAATTTTTAAAAAAGAAGTCCTCAAATGCAGACATTAATTTGAGGATTTTAGTATTATTGCGGTCTTGCCTCCCCTAAAATATTTGCCAACTAAGCAATACTTCCGTACAATTGGTAGCTTCGGTCATGTTTTTTCGTATCACAATTCCGTGATAGTAGTTTGCTCTAAATTGTGGATAATATAGTTTATTGTAACAAACTAATTGTAAGCCGCTCAAGCTCCAAAATTTATGTCTTATTATCTTCTCGCTGTGGAGTCTTCACTACTCACCCAATACAACAAAAGGACCACGATCACCTCCCGGGAGATCGAAACTGCAATGAGAATGTTGTTGCTAGGAAAGCTTGTGAAACACGCCGTGTCTGAGAGGACCAATGCTGTGACTAATTGTAAGTACACTTCCTTAAAGTAATCTATGACTGATTTACTTTACTAAACTTTAAACCAACGGCCCTGTAACGGCCACCACATTTTCCCAAGAGCAATCATACTGCGTAATTTCCCAATTTGTTAGAGATCTAACCTGAATAAAATTCCCTCCAAGACAAAATTAGAATAAATACTGCTAGGGCCTTAATTGAGTCCTTTGAAACCATTATTTAAAATGTTGTAACTCATCCGAATGGGGTTTTTGTCTCAAAAATGTAGAATTTTACAGGATAAATGTCTTTTAAGTAACAGCAATAATTATTCAATGTTCTTCCTTTTGTAAATATGCTACAAGCTTGAAATGAACACTATGTACCATGGATTTGTTATTACAAAATAAATACTAAAGCACATGGATTTTAAACTTGGCCCCCTCTGCTTTTAATGATCTCACACTTCATTAACATTGAAATGATTTAGCTCGAATTACTTTTAAGATAGCTCATAACACTGTCAATTCAATTTAACCTTTTAGAATCTCCTGAGGCTAAATAATCGCTGCAGTTATTTTCGTTCCAACAGAACAGATTTTATAAATACATGAGGTTGTTTTAGAGGGGAAAAGATTCTCTTGACATAATGAGCCAAAGGGAAAGGACAATTGATGGCTATTTATTATGAGGGGATTTTGAAAATCCCTACTGGAAAAAAGACAACGAATTTGAATATTCTTGTTGGAAAAAACTGCCTTCTACAAGATACATCCATCCTAAAAAAAGACCAATTTTCAGAAACCCTGTTCACAAAACAAGTTGAATACATAAATTGGAACATCCCTGCCCAAAAAATTTCAACAAATTTTAAAATTCTGTTTATAAAAAAAAATTCCCTCCCCTTTTAACTTTTTCTTGCCAGACAGTTGTTTTCCCAATGTTTCCGTTTTCCCTCCAAAATCTGACCCCTAAGCTGCCTCCAGAGTATATGCTCACACGCTAAACGACTTTATTCCTCTCATGATTCCTCCCTCATAAAGTCATGGACATTAAGGTTTTACGACCAGCACACTTTGTCAACTATTCTAATCCCTTACACCGTGGTCCTATTTCAAGTATAGTGCTTCCACTATTTACTATTGGATTACAGCTCTATTATTTTTGGGGCTCCAAGTCCTATAGAAACCTATGTGCATTCTAACATAAGTCTAAACAACAAATACAAAGATCTTCAGCTTCCTTGTAAGGATTTAATCCCTACCGCTCATGAATACGGCCCTATACATGAAAATGCTCTATCCTTTCAGTTTGCCCAATATTAACCTCTCCGGCTCACAACACTGTAGCATCAAGTCTTAGTCCTTGCAATTTTGTCATCTGATTTTGGCTGTATGGTTTTGTTTAATTTATTTGAATTATTTTTTTATTATTATTTTTTTTAATGATTCAAATAAAAGTATTTTGGTTGTCGGAATTTAACAGAATTTAACTTATTTAACTAATCTTTTTTCGTTAGGAGTCATTAATGCGGACATTTTAAATTCAAAGCAAATACCATAGCACCATAGATCAAACATAGGCGCCTGCCTAGATTCTAGGCCCTGTAATAGGTTAAGGCTCAAGGATGCGGCAAGTTGGGATATAAATCTAGGCGACGTTCTAGGCTGGGCAATCACCACTACAATATAGGCTTAGGGGAAATCTAGGCTATTCAGATATTTCCGAACTAGGGACTGGGCTATTCAGGCAGGCTACAAGTTCGTTCAAGTAAAGGCTAGGCGTTAGTGGTGAACATTCTCAAAGCACGAATTGGTTTATTAGGACAGGATTACAAGATCTTTGGGAAAACGTTTGCAGAAACGGACTGACAATAAGGCGGGAATTACTTGATACCCGTAATTGCCAGAGTATATGTACGTCCCATATTTATTCCCACTGGATACTATGTATATAGTTTACTACATAATTAATCAAAACCCTACATTGGTATTCAAATTGCACGTGATCAATGAGCACGGCTTGGGCTTGGACTTGGACTTGCACTATCTATCTGTAAAACACAATTATATCGCCTATATAGGAACGCAAATCGCTGTCAGAAGCTATACGACAAAAATATAGGCAGGCAAGCAATGTACACTAGGACAGATATAGGCTAATAGGCAGGCAGTTAGAGTACTTCATCCTTGGTATTAAGGCTCTTCTTTTCGTTGAAACAGCCTAATTGGCCTATCTAGGATGGCGGTATTTTTTCAAAGAAAATAGGCAGGCTATGGGCTTAGGCGCTTCATTTGCCCATCTTTGCCATAGATGGGTATAAAAAACAAGTACCGACAATCGCCCTACAGTACCGTTATGCATTTACTTTCTCCCAATGTCAGTACGCAGTTCATTATATGTAACCACGAGTACCCATTATACTTTCCAGTATGAAAATCATGTATACCAACTTCAAATGGACTTCTCCCAACTAATTATGTATAATAGGTAAAAAACATTTTGTTTATTTTTCCAAGCATTTCAGAAATGTTTTCACGATCATTTGTAAAAGACATTCAGCATTCCAGGACCAATTTGATAGGTTGGGGGTTGGTTCTGGAGAAGACTGGAAATTACCGTCAGAAATATGAGCGAATTTGTTCTATATAGGAGCGAAATTAAATCAAAACTACTGAAGAAATTCCGTAAGCTCATTTGGATTATGAGAATGTGATAGTACTTTGCTCTAAATTTTGGAAGATATAAGCACAATGTAACAAACTAATTGTAAGACGCCCAAGCTACAAAGTTTATCCAAGACTTATCGGAAAATAAATTCACAGATAGTCCAAAGAGTCATTTGCTGTCGTGTAACGTCAGTACGCACGGACAAGGGCGAGAACCAAATAGCAATGAACTAGAGTTTCTTTAGTTAATTGGACAAGTGAATACATGTTAACGTGTCTGATAATAATAATGCTACAATTCCTTATCGTAAATAACTACACATCCATTCATTAAATGTAAATAAACTTTGGCTTGAATAAGGTCTCATATCTGCACGTTAGACTTTGTCTACCTTAATTACGTAATCTCCACAATTAATTACTGATACAATAACTGAAATGTTCTTGTATTAACAGACATGGTTTTCGCTAACGAGTCACCTTTTGCTCTCTATAACTAATGGTCGGACAATTCAGTTCAGAACCGAAAATTTTCAATTCAATTCGGTTCAGTTTGGTTCAATTTTATTTCAATTCAGTTTACTTGATGAATTTACCTGGGAGGTTCAGTTCACCCGCATGAATTGAACTGAACTGCAGGATGTGAACTGCAATTCAAACGATTTGTTAATGCCCCTTACCATCTAAATAACGACATGGCCAGCATGCTACTATAGTCTAATAATTTCGTCCCACATCTCATACACGCTTACCAAATAATGATCAATTGTTTGTCTGAGCAATTTTAATACATGCTAGTAAAAATATTAGTAGCCGTTGTAAGTATTTCTAAGGAATAATTTATTCATATTTTGATGATTCTGAGGTCTGTCTTTGTATTCTCAATTTATTCTAATTTCTGTGAAAAAAGTAACATTTATTTCCTATTGGAAGTAAAGGATCTTATAGGTTAAAGTTTTGATTTTAGGGTGGCGTCAGCCGCATAGTAAGGCTGTATTCATATAAAGCATCTTTTGTCCGTACACGTAAAATTTTTCTCCGTTACAGATAGACCTCTCACATAAGTTCAGACCGTAAGTAATATCTGTAACTTACGAAAGTGTGAATGTGAGATGTTTGTTCGTAAGCGGTTGGAATGTTTTTTCCGTTTAGTTTTTTCCGTGATGCCCCCAAAAATATTTACAGGTACGGAAGGAACATGTTTTATGTGAGTACTCCCTAAGATATCCTTGTCCGTTGGTCTGTGCGTCCACAACTACTGGGCCGATTTCAATGAAACTTGTTGTGAACATTTGTAATGCCAAAATGTTGTCTGGGATTGGATTTGTTTGAAATTGGAAAAAAATAATTACTCTTACAATTTTGCACATTTCACAAAATGCCCGTTATCTCAAACATTGTTAACACTATTACCCGAATTTCAATTAAACTTTTTGTGAACACTAATAATTATGTTGGTAGTATGATACCCTGCTAATTTGATTGAAGTAGGTTGAAACGTTTTTTGAAACAAAAATCCTGAAGTTTTGAAAAAAAAATGAAAGGACGGTTAACTTAAGCAGTATTAATCAGATTTCAATGAATCGTTTTGTGGAGTGAATCCTCAAATTACGGCGAAGAGTTGATTTTTATACTCATATATACGTATACATAACTACGTAATAATTATACAAATTTCAAATTAGCCTCTGATGATTGTTTGCTGGTTTCTTCCATAATATTTGCTGTACCTCTAGGAATATGTTTCTATTCCTAAATTAAAGAATAAAAAAAGATTTACAAAAATATAAAAATTGGGCTAGATTGGATTGATACCCAACTGTGGCTCTACTCGTACATACATACATGTTTCCATAAATAAGTTAGACAATTACTAGTGGGTATTGACCTACTGTCAGTCTCCGTATTTGTAATGTTGCATGTGCACCTTTGCACTTTCCACAGAAAATTGAGTACACAATCTCTCCAGGAAAAACTTTTCAAATACTTATGACGTATATACAAACATAGCTGTAAAAACCACTTGGTTTCTAATCTATTTAATTAATCCATCTAACTATATTTAATAAGGCATAGTAATAAAATAGTATTTAGCCGTAATCTTGTCGTTAAAGGTCATAAAATATTAAAATATACACACTACACGCATTAACTTAAATAATTCCGCCAGTAATTTAACTACTAAAATAAGAAAAAATGGAGCAATTGTGAGCAAAATGGGATTAATTCAAGTGTGTTTATAGGTTCAGCAAATCTTGAGTCTCTTACTATTAATTTTTGAATATACTGCTTGGGATATCAGAAACCAGGCTTGTGTTCAATGTAGAAATGTCTGGGGCAAGTTGAGACTCACGTCAGGACAAACATCTTTCTCTTGAAACTTTTCTACATTGAAAGTGCTGATGGTGAAAGGCAATTTATTTTGCAATTTGTCAAAGGAGATTTTGCGTAAATTGTGACAACTGTAAGTAAATAATTTGCCGTAAGGACGTAATCGTTGCAATTGAATAGCTATTTGTGGCAGAATAAAATCACCGGATCTCTCATGTATGAGGATTCCATTACTGCTACTGAGTGGTCCTTAGACGACTGAGATGTGTCGGATGATTTTAATGGGATTTGATTTATTGGTGGGCTGGATATGAGAGAGAGAGAGAAGTGAGGCGTGTTTCTCGAAACAGTCAGGCTGTCATAGGCTGGGGTAGCCATAGTAAGTAATGTCCATGATTGTGCAAATGTATTCCTCAGGGTGTGTATTGCACACTGCATGTTTGTCGTTTGTCGCCCTTTGTCGTATTTTACCTGCATTGCATGAACTGACAGTGAGATTCCAAGGAAATGTTCTAAACAGTTGCACCCAATTTATAAGAGCATCTCTAACAGGGACATAAGTTGATCCTTGTAGTAGTGTCATTTGATCTTACAAGGAGCGAAATATTTTCCGTTGATGCGACCAAATGCTTTTGCTTCTTTGGAAAAACATTTAACATAACGAGGTGCAATAGCAAAAATATTCTGTAGTTTTAACACGCATTGAATTTAAAGGTGATCATCATGGTTAAACTGAAAAAAAAGAAATGAAATATAAATTACAATTCGTAATTTTCCTATAACGTTATTATTTGCAAGGAAGGCCCACATTTGTAAGTCGGGTTTATATGCTGACTTGGAAAAACAAACATATATCTAATTTAATGCGATTATACGTACTGCGTTGATGAATTTAAATACAATTCAAAATTTTCATCTTTGTTTCAACCTTTCCTCGAATTTTAAGGTCCCGAGACAGGATTTTTTCGACCTAGGAGGATGAAAGTAAACTCGAATGAATCCACATTAAATTTGAAAGCATAAATACGAAAACAGTATTCCCAAATATTTTTTGAACGCCAGAGTTCTGGAAGAAATGACAACTTGAGAAATTTGCTTTTCATTTGCTCTTGAAGATGAAATTTCCTAAACTTGCTCTCTGATCTTACGGGTTTCATTTCACAGTTCTCAATTTAGAATTTATGAAGATTATGAGTGTACTGTACTTAAATGTACCCATGTATATATGGAATGATACAAGGACCAAAATCAGGGTATGGTTGTTTTGAATGGACTTTTGGAAACATTTTGGAATTTATTTAAGACATAGACAAATGCTGTTATATTTCCTACCCATCTCATGAGCAATTGAGGCAAATTGAAATACCATTGGATTTACAATCAGAAATTTGTCTAACCTGTGAAAACAAGGCTTGTTAATGCAGGAATTTGTAGGAAAAGATTTGATGTGAGTTCTATAAATGAGTACTATCGTTTAGTACCGATGACGAGAGAGTCTCAGAAAATTGAGGAAATCCAATACGTAGAGGAATAAATAGATTGACTGTTTTTATGTGATACACCAGCATCCAGCACAAATTAAACATCGAGTCTGTACGCATGTTGATATGCGCGCCTTTAAAATTGCATACATATGATGGGCTGTTATTGCTTCAGAGTTCCACCCAAACCAGAGATGCTTTCTCTGCTTCCATACTTTGTAACGAACCAACTGTAAGTCGCTCATTATCAGGTCAGGTATATGACACTGGAAATTAATTCAGAGAAAATTCTAACACCTGTATCCTCTTCTCTTCCGTATGATGTACTTACACAAATAGCAAAGAAATGTAAGTGACGATGGAGCTATGAACACTCAGGTTACATGTCAAATTAAACAGTGCTGTAGACAACGGAATAGAAACTGACAATTTTATTATTATCACAGAAGCATGTACGTACAATCTTAATATCTTGTCCCTTCGGATAGTACAAACAATTATATAACACATAAATAATTCAAGAGTAACAAGAGTGCCACAATAAATTAATGCTGGTCTCAGCTACGCTATCCAAATACTACCTCTAAAAAAATTGACAATAAAAGTGACCTTGTGTTGGAACAATGCTGAAAGCTCGTAGCATGCAAATGTTTCTGTTGGAATTACATTCCGTGCCTCCTACAACTACACACCGTAAAGAAAGAAAGTCTTCAAAAACAAAGTTCCGGAGACACTCAGAGCAGTCATTATGGACACAACTAGTAACAGGAATTATGTGATACCCCTATAAACTTTGACATGAGACTTTGGAAGCGGAGATGTGATAGTTGTTCTGCGAGTGTGAGAGGAGCAAAGAAGACTGATCCTCTTACGTCTTTAACTTTCTCTCTTCCTTTCATGTACTGTCGGGGCATTTGGAAATGACACTTGGCCAATTAAGGACAGGTGTGTTACGCACGCCTCTCTTGGCTCCGATAGGCTAATTATTTTTCATGATTTTCAGCGCGAAATAAAAACATGTATGCAGATGCAATGTAAATCTCTTGCACGGATTTACAAATTGAAACTCAATGGTTGACTCACTCATATTACAGATTAAGTGTCAATCTATGGTTGACAAGTAATCGATGGTTGACAGTCACTCTATGGTAGCAAGCACAAGCTTATCGGAGGCAAGAGAGGCGTGCGTAACACACCTGTCCTTAATTGGCCAAGTGTCATTTCCAAATGCCCCGACAGTATGTATCTATGTATGTGATTACATGCGCATTGTAAAATTTCCCCAAGATTGCTATATGTACCGTAGTTACAACTCAACAAGGTACAGTCAAGTAATCTTCCCTTTTAATGTAGTAACAAGTTAAAGGTTGCAAGAACTATGGTAGTGGCGCTAAAATTGTAGTCATTCATGTCTCAACACCAGTCACTCCACACCAGGGTGGCTTGATTTAAATCACGTTGATTTAAATCTTGATTTAAATCAAGATTTAAATCACTTGATTTTTTTGATATAAATCATTGATTTAAATCAAAATTGGCTCTTCAACTTTCACGATTAGGTATAATGTAATTGGGCGTCTCAAAACGTTGTAAAATGGACATTTGTGCATTTTTATGAATTTTGGACATGAGACCAAATTACATTTGGTCCTTTTCAGTACAATTTGGGTATGTTGCTTTTGGATTTTCTGGACCCGCTGTCACGGCCATAAAAGTTACATACAAGCGAGTTTTGAAATATTATATATTACTAGAGCCTCTGCCGGGGATGCTTGTTTTGTCCCACAGAAGATTCATCTTCTGTGTCCCTGGATCTCTTTCCGAAATCCAGGGACAAATATATGTATCTCGATCCCGTCCCGAAATATCACATGGACAATACTCATGTCCCAAAATTATCCCATCCCAAAAATAAACCAGAATCTACAAAAACATCCCAACATCCAATCTTTCTTAATGAGTACCGTTTTGAAAGTGGCACAATTTAAATATTAGAATTTTGTGCCGACAGATATCCACATTTGTTTAAACTGAACATTCCCAAATCGCGAATAATTTTTCTGCCCCGACAGTTTCGACCATCCCGTCAATATATATACCCAAGCAATAAAAATCCAAATGAGACAGCTGGTATTTGTCCTACACTGCGTTTGACTTCAAAGACAAAACTCAAAAAAATACTTTTGATATTTGGGATTGATCTGCAGCCAGCTTTGTATTCATAATAGTTGGATTGCTTTTGCAATTTTCTCTCGATATTTGTTATTAATTGTTCAAGTTTCATTGGTACTAACAGTGTACAATATTATTAAGACAATTAAAATCCAAAAATTTGTACGGTGATTCAATCGTACGATAGAATTCTGAATTAAAATCAGAAAATGTTGATTTAAATCAAAAAAATCCGATTTAAATCAAATTAATCCGATTTTTTTGATTTTTTTCAAAAAAATTGAAAAAATCAGCAACCCTGCTCCACACTACGATAATAAATGTCGAGGAAAATGTCGAGCGAAATGAGATCAATCATACAATGAAGGGATTAAGGGAAATATCAAATTCACACCTATCGCAACCTCAAACATCAGGCCATCAACACTCTTATTATGCTTATAATGAACTGTTTTTCATATTCAAAATAGTACAAATAACTTCTAATTGTAAGTAGCAAAAGAGAAGACAAAATCAGCAAACTGGCTTATCTAAATATGTTCCAGCTCTTCTGACGTGTGCTCGGGAATGTCACAGTAATGTGAAGTACATATATAGCTTCTGTCTTAGAATGTCTAACTACAAATTCTGCCCTCAAATCTAAATTACATTTAGTTCTCTGATGACATTTGTCTCACAATACTATGTACAAACATTCACGATTTACAGGGCACATTTTGTCCAATGCTTTAGTCTCTTACACTCTCACAGTAATGATTGCTATTTCAATATTTTGATTGCAGCCCAATCACCTCTCCGGTTCCAATTCCTATAGAAGCTGTATTCACTCTATCATTGAAGCCTATACGATGACTGCAGTACAGAGCACTTGCAACTGCTAGCTTAGTTTCTGTAGTGCACGCTCAATATGTATATAAAATGGAAATTTAATCTCGGATTTTATGGAAGGTATTATCTTTGTAAAAAACCCATTATTTAAACTCGTGCTTGCCAATTGCACATCCATGTACGCCAAATGCCTATAAGTCCTCACAGTAATGAGTTGCAGGATAAAAGTAAATGTATGATAAGATATGAAGTTATCACACCACGCTTCATTTGTAAATATTGTTAGATATAATTACATAGTTCTAAAATTTTATTGTTAAATATTACTGAGTAAATAGTTTAAGATTCGACGGATTTATTCTGCGAATAAACTCTTGAACATTATTGCGAATGACTCATTATTCTTCAGTTGTAAGTTTGGAGCGAGAAACTAACAGCGGTTTCACACGCTCCAGAATGAGTTGAAGCCCATCATCGCGACTTCAGTGAGTACGAATTACGTGTGAAGTAATTCCCTATCAATTTGATGTAGTCACATTCTTGTAAGTAATTAACGATAAGTCATAAAAGTGTGGGAGAGTATTTTCTGTAAACTAATATTTGTATGGAATTCAGTCTACATTAAATATTTACACAATGTAATGTGATAATGATGTGTAAATTTGTTTTTCAACAACAGCCGCACCTCCCATTAAGTGCGGAGTTCATTTGAAGTTTCCTGGAGCTCTGTCCCTCACTTATGTCTCAATTTGCTACGCTCGTTATTTTCTCCATTTGATTTATTGCATTAGGACTAACCAACAGCTGAGCTTATTGATATAGCTACATATGTAGATAGTTATTGCTCTTAGATAAGGAATAATAAACTGCGCCCTTAATAACAAACATCTTGGACCTACCCAATCCAAAAGGAAGTTGTAGGTCAATTGTTACATGCTAAAACTTGTAAATGGTCATACCACTTGGAAACTGTAAATATTGTTACATCTGCCCTCCCATCCCCGGTTGAGAACGGGAGGGACTTGATGTATCCCGGTTCGGGCCGCCCTATCCATGCTCGTAATGTGCATGATGTTGTTATGCTGCTAATCACTATAAGGCGTTTGTGTTGCTTTGTATAGATTTCTGTGTGTAGTTCCTTTATTTCACATTATTCGGCCAATAATGAGTTCCTTTAACTGACATAAACTATAATTAACACTTAACATTTAACACAAACTTGGGTAATGGATTGATTTCCATTTCTGGAACTGGTCTTCTCTGAGGCAATCCATTACGTAGGATTTGCTGTTGTCCTTGCGGATTCCATTCCGGACGGAATGGACCCAATGCAATTCCTGGGTTCCAATCCTGGGAGATGTTATTCCATTGAAGATTGGATGAAGACTCTCTGATTTATTCTTATTCTAATTTACAGCTAACATTATTTGTTTATCTTAATTATGCTTATTCTACTTAACCTACTTATTCTAGATCTTATTGTTTATGATTGCCCAAATTACTGTTGGTTTTGCCCTGAGTCAGGTTTACATGTAGGCTTTTGTTTGCTGATTGTACCTTTCCTGACTCAGGTAATTCCTTTCTTATTTATAATACGTAACATTCCTCTTCTGGTCTATTGACGCCTTCGTCAATGTTACATCTTTTAAGATCATGGTTATTTTCACAAGTTCATGTTTATGTTGCATACATTTGTTTATGTTAATCATCAGGTTAACATTCATCATTGACTTTGGTGTGTAGAGAAGTCTTTGTAGCTTGTATTTCCGTTGATATCTAACTGATTTTTCGATTTCAGTGTATTCTTTCACATATCATTATCATTTACATTGTATTCGTTTCAATAGTATTTAGACGAAGATTGTATTACAAATATTTTTGTAACAAATTCATAATTGTAATGTGCTTAACAACTGTGTTTGTGTTATTCATTTATGTCTTTGTTCACATCATTGCATGTTTACAATATTATTTACCAAATTATTGAACCCAAAAATGTTTTTGTCGCGTACGAGATTCACAAGGTTTAAACATACATGGAGAAATATATAATCTATATTATCCTCAACAGTACATGTTTCCTTATTTATTTTTCTGTACAAGTTGTGATAGTGATGTTTTTTTCCGAAATATACAGCATGTCACCTAGTTATCGTTCTTCTTCCGCGCTAGGCTATAGCAGGAGGATGGTTGGTCGGAACTGGGGGCTTACTCCTAAGCGAATGCTTTGGATCTACACCGCAGTTATCAGGCCAATCATCGAGTATGGTGCTTTCGCTTGGATCGGTTCAGCTAATAAGACTACCTGCCTGGGGGCACTGAACAAGTTGCAGTACCAGGCGGGACTGCTCATCACGGGAGCCATGCGGGGGACTCCAAGGGAGGCCATAGAGTGCTTAACTGGATTGACCCCCATAGCCATACATCTGAAAGGCGTGGCGATTTCTACGATGCACAGGCTGAGGGCTAATGGGCATTGGAGGTATAATGGACTAACCCGGGGACATGCAAAACAATGTACCGGGCTGGGGATCAATATACCGGAATTGCAAATGCCCTTAGACAACTGTATGTTCATGGTTAATAGGAATTATGGAATTAATCTCAGGAGTAGGGAAGACTGGAAACAGGAAGACCTCTCGCTGAGACACAGGGAACACATAAACTGCTATACGGACGGGTCCAAAGGAGATGACGACCTGGCTGGAAGCGGGGTATATATTGTTGAAGGGGGAGAGGACATTCACATGTCTTCATACCCCTTGGGGAAATATGCTACTGTCTTTCAGAGCGAATGCTTTGCGGCCCTTCAGGCAGCTTATTGGCTTTTAGAAAGAGGAGTAGAGGGAAGAGAGATCTACCTCTACTCCGATAGTAAAAGCATGATGGAGTCATTGGAAAATGGCTGTATAAGATCTCTTATTCTAAAAGAATGTCACGATAAACTACAGGCACTGGCAGAGGTGAACCGGGTAACCTTAGGGTGGATACCGGGGCACTCGGGTCTCGTAGGCAACGTGAAAGAAGATGAGATGACAAGGAGAGCTACAAGACGGGGAACTAGTAGGGTGGGCATAGGCCCGGAACCTACAATACCCATCTCTTCCTCCGGGGTGAATATAGCAATCAGGGGGTGGAAGAGGGCAGAACACGTCAGGTGTTGGAACCTCTCCTCGATTAAATCAAAGAAATTTATCTCAGGACACAAGTGGGGAACAAAGTGTATAGTGGGGGTTAGCAGGCGGGCAACTAGACTGCTTACCTATGCATATACGGGGTTTGGACCCACCAACGCGCATATGCATAAACTGAAAGGTGTAGGAGCCACATGCTCATGCAAACTGGCCGATGAGACAATGGAGCATATCATTTGTGAATGCCCTCTCTATATCGGTCAGAGGTTGGTTCATCTACATCATGGTATAGCATCTTGGCATATGGTCACGCAAGAAGCTTCCCACCGTAATCTTGTAGCCTTCCTCATGGCTACAAAGGTTGGGCAAAAGCTGAAAGTAACTGCATCATGGCGAGCGCAATAAGTCTCTGGCTTGAGCGCCTCCAAAGGAAATCCAAATTATGGATAGACTTTGGTCCCTACAAATACATACATAGTTATCGTTCTGCGAAAGTATCTGAATTATGTTTATAATCTGTTGATGCTGCAGATTCTGTAGAGTTGACTTTCTTTGGAGCATTTTCTAACTGAGGGGTGTGAAAGTTTTATGGAACTGATGAAAGAAATAGTTGCCATTAAGATTATGAGAAAGACTTTCTGTTGTTTCTTTGGATCTTTATGGGTCCTATTAACATATTTTTCTTGATCTCAAAGAAGTTAGAAAAATCCTCGTATGACTTGATTGTGTCTTAGTGTGTATTTTGAAGTTATAACAGTATGCAGTATTCGTGATACGTTATCAAAAATGTTGTAATTGACAGTGTATTATCTTGTGAAAGCTGGACCTACTAAGGAACAAATTATCCGGGTATGGTGGTCAATCACCTTGTGACCTGGTTTATTGTTTCAGATGTTATGAACGAAGTGAGTTTGATGGAATCCGTAATTAGGTACCGTGGGTCAAACCACTGTTTCTGGTATTGAAACTGAGTTCTTGAACTAGGGTTCAATATAGAGATTATGAAGTTGTCTAAGCACGCTACTATATTTTATGCGTAACTTGGTATTAGTAATTCGTACTGTGGATACACTGTCGAACTCCTATAAAGACGTCATTCACTAATCGAATTTTTGCGTGTTTTCCTATGTCGGATTACGATCAGATTCAACTTTCTTTTTGTGTGTTGTTTTACGTTCTTTTTATATTCAGCTTAATACTTTCTACCGAAATCCTTTCTTCTCATGGTCATTAAGTATTTTATAGGAAAGCCGAAGTCATTCTGTCATATGAGATTAAATGAACCGATCTTGACCTTATGAAGTGGCTAAATTTACGATGGAGTTGTTTGAATTTTTCTTTGAAGTCGGAAATGCAGAAGCTTAAAACAATTCTGCCGTTGTATTTGTAATGGGAAAATACTACGTTGGGAATATTTCATCTTTTGAGACTTATTTATGAAT
Source organism: Allacma fusca (assembly GCA_947179485.1). NCBI lineage: Eukaryota > Metazoa > Arthropoda > Collembola > Symphypleona > Sminthuridae > Allacma > Allacma fusca. Next base: position 65,871,661 of record OX359246.1, read on the forward strand.
TTGTTATCTACGAGCAAATCATGTGGCGAGACATAATCTGCTTCGTGTGTTTATTTTGTGCGGGCCCTTGGAATAGGAAACGTCAAGGTCCATGCTCTTAAATGAGGCGTATTCCTGTTTGAAACTTAGTTGCAATGATACTTCCTGAAATCGGAAATGAAGAAACTTTAGAAAATCTGGAAAGATTTCATACTTTTATACTTGTGAACTCGCTGTCTCCTCAAAATCTTAACGCGAGTGTGTTTTATGTTAATTGTGTCTGAAAACTTAACTGCAACTGTATAACATGAGTTAGTTCAAAATTACTTTTAATTCTCTCCAAGTTTACATTTTTCTTGGATGTAGCATAAATACATGAAATACGATTTGGATATTGTATCTGTGGATTTTCCACCGTTGTGAATGAAAAGAGAAAAGTAACAGATGGTGAAAGTGTACAAGAACATTTCCGAAGGTTTAAATTCAGAAAACTATGCTTGGAAATTCGTGTCCGGTAACTCCGGTAACCATTTTTCTTTGCTACCTCATCTATGAACACTGATTCTCCTTATTGTAGTTAGCGTTATCGATTCCTCTTTGTTGGCTACGAATCTCTGAGACGCATTGTGTGAAAGTATGTTGTGTTTTCTTTTGCAAGTAATTTTTACGCTTTGTCATGATCGGAAACTTTCTCCGAAAATTTGTTTTTGACCTTAGAAATAATTTCTGACAAGGCTCTTTTACGTTAGATTTTGAACTCCTGACAATTGGATTTTCCATATAGAGTTGTAGCTGTAAAGTTTATTGAGAACTAATTCGATAATTGCGAGTCTCACAATGCGGATTTGTGGAAAGATCGTATCTTTTCCTATTTTTATGTCAATTATTGTATCTCGGTCTCTTTATTGTATGTACATACTCCCGAACTATTTTCAGGTGGGTTAAGTAAATAACTGCTCGCACATGAATGTGGAACGTAACTATAACTGTTGACTGTGGGTTTGACAAAGGTGTATGCAAGAGAAGAGGAAACCTACCAAACTGCTTGGATTGAACGTGTAAAGTTTATACAGGGAAACATGACAATTGAGTGTACCTAAAAAATGAGTTGGGCTGGACTTTTCGCTTACCAATACTGAGATTCTGGGTTTCAAATATTTGTATTATATACTTGTAGTATATGTAATGTTTTGGTTAACGTCGTTTTGGTTATTTGTAAAGTTTGCCTGTGCTACCCTCAGGTTGTGTTCCCTAAGGTTTCTGCCTGACTTTTTATCCTTATGAATCTTTGTATTCTAGCTCATAGTCGTGGTCGCTCGTTCGTGTGTCCAATTACCTGGTTATACGTATCCTACTCATGTTTCTTCATTCTCTTGACACTAAATTCTAATTTTTGTGATCAAAAATTTTGATTCTAGCTTGACCTTCGCTATTTACACTTGTAAGTGTTGTCGAGCTCTGAGCCAAACCTGATTCCTGGAATATTAATGAACTAGGCTCCTTTTAGATGAAAACACGAAAACTGACTCCCAAAATGATATCTTCGTATTTGGTTATCAGTTCTGGAATGGAAATTTTTAACTTGCCTTAGATTGATATTCATTAATAATTTTATCTGCGCTTAAGCTTGACAGACGGAAGCTGGTTGATTTCAACGTTACCAGTTGATTGTCTGTGTTACTTGCGCAAAGTGAAATTGACGTATTTTTGAAATAATTAAAGCCTTCGTGAAAATGTGGTGAATAAGCACAATGGTGCTTGAGACCTGACATTGCATATGCGGTTCCTTATTTTACCTGATTCCTCACAGGGTAAAAACATGGATCTATCTTATTCGACCTTGTCCTAAGCAGCTAAAGATGGGAACAATCTTTCTTGATTTACTGTCCCCCTTTAAAAACTTTCATTTTGGGCTAAGATTATTGGATCGTACTTACCACGGGTTTAGGTAAGAAAATTTGTATTTTAATTGCTGATTTGAGTAACATTTTTATCCAGATTGTTCGAAGCTTGCCGTGACTTTCATATCTCCTAACTAGCTTCCCTCATGTCGATGCGGACTATTTACGAAAGTCGATCTTTTCCCGTATAATCAAATCTGTTTCTTGTCAAAATGAACTTGGGTTTCAATTGTGTGAGAGTCATGTCTATAATCTTTTACCGGTTGGTATACCTTTCATTTCCTAAGGATCTATTTTTGCAATTTATTTGGAATATGAAATCGGTTACTTGGTTAGATCATGCTGAGTTTTTCTATATTGATCATTTTTATACCTCCACATTATGATTCTTTCTTGTATGACATGTGTGAACTTGGTTCTATACTTTGATACGTGTGAATGATTAATATAATTGATGTCAAGTGTTTATATAAGGAATTATTCTCAAAAGTTGGTTACAATGGAAGTTGGAGCCTTACTCTAGGTTGCATCTATTTATCCTTAATTATTCTACCTTAAAGACACCTATTGTGTCATGTATAAAGTAAATAAATAAATAGTTTAATCATTTTTTCCATACAGTTTGATGAATATATTTGCCTTGTTTGTGTTGTTTTCTTCTTTCTTGCGTTGTCTTGGTTGCTTGAATCCTTAGATTCCTTTTAATGGCCATGACCGAGCTGTTGATGGTCAAGCCGACGTCCTCCTTATTGGTTTATTGACGTCCTTCTTCCTGGTCGGACAATCCCTCGGGGGTGTCCTTTTTGTCTTCTTTATTTCGTCTCGTCCGGAATGACAATACGATGACGGATGTCTTGTGCTAGGGTTTGGTTCCCGTTCCGCGTGTTGACGTTCTCTCCTTAGTTCCTGTATAAGTTGCTCTCTTCCTGCTGGTGTTGAAATGGAAAGGTGTCTAGTCTGCTTTCGCGGATTTACTGGATCAATTTCGATGACTTGATTCAGTACGTCGTGCTCCGGGTCTCTAAAGATAATTTCGACGTCCGTTCGCTCCCCTAGCGTTTGGACAAGGATTTACAGGTCTTGTTCGTCTACTCTGGCTTCTATTACTATACATTGCCAAAATGGGGTTTGAAATCTCTCTATATCCTGGTTTTCCAGATGTATGGAGGTTACTCCGGGTCTTCGCTCGTCCTCCTTTCTCATTGTATAGGGTTGGTAATGGGGTCCGTCTGGTCGCTCGCTGATCGTTTTGCGTATCCGGTAGAATTGTTCTTTTTCCCAAATCCGGACTGCTATGAGCTCATCCAGGTACTGGAATCTTCTAGCTCCTTGAGGTTGTCGCATGGTGATTATTCCTCCGGTTTTCCGTCGTGCATGGAGTGTCGTTGGCTTCTCCCCTTCACTTGCACATGTCATTGCGAACATCCAGTCTTCCCATTGACCAATTTCCTCTAGGATTTCCGATATCTGGTTGGGTCGGGATCCGGTGCTCTGGTTGTAGGAGCCTAAGCGCTTCCATTCTTCAATCGCTTCTTCCTGTTGGTACAGAGTTATGACCCGTTCGGCCATACTCGCGAATTCTGTAAAGCTAAGTAGGTGCGGAGGTATGTTAGCTAACATCTACTGTGCCTTTTCTCTGCGTGGGATGATGGCTTCTCCTCGTCCCAAAAAGCTTTCCATCCATGTCTGTTGTTGCAGCCATTTGGGCTGTGCTCCTATGTCATACCACATGCGTGTGAGTAGACTGCGTATCTCCGTGCCCGTAAGTCCGTGTAGGGTGCCTTGGTGTTCCCGACATTCCAGTCTGGGGGTATGGTGCCTCTCCTTCGTCCTTGTGGGCCATTGAACAGGATTGTCCAAAGCCTAGGAATCATTGCTCCGTGTGAAATGCTGAGATCTCCTACCATTGTTTTCAGGCGGGTATTCTCCATTGGGATGTTCCTGCGAGTTTGTCCGTACAGCAACAGGATTTCTCTTTCCCTCGCGTCGAGGCGACGAAAGTCCGTTAGTCTGTCCATTGCTTCATATAACAGAGCTCGCCGTTCCTGAATTACTTCTTTTCTGTCGTTGAAATCGATCCCTTCGTGTTTTTCGTAGTACTCCTGGTTGGATTCTCTGATGTTGGGGGTGGTTTTTGATTTGTGTTTAATGCCTTTTGAAGTTGTTTTAGCTTGATATGAGGGGGTTGTCTATCCTGGGGATGAGTATGAAGTCTCCCTATGAATGTCTCTCGGTAGATTCGGTTGACCCAACTGACCAATCTTTTCTCCGGGGTGGGATTGTATGTCTTCTCGTAGTCACATGCTGGAAATTTTTCCGGGTCTGTTGGAAATTGTCTCCTACATTTCCCGCATCTACTGAACAAGTCCCTGTTCCTTTCCGGGTAGACTGGGATATTCCATTGTAGTCTATTACGATCTGGCGGGGGTTGGTAACGCCGTGTCCGCTCGTCTGCTGAAATGTCGTCCAAAGTGCCATTCATGAATCTGGCTGGTGAGTGATCCAAAGGTTTTCGGATCCTTTCCTCCAATTCTCGTACCTGGTGCCGTACTAGTTCGGGCTCCTGAAATTCTTGTACGTGATCAGGGTGGGTACAAATGACTATCACGGGTTGGTTTTCTTCCCATCCCGTACCTACCATCCATCCATGGGTGTCCATGTGGAAACGTATGCTGGATAAGTTGACAAAACGAACATTGGGGTCGTTCTGATATCAGGGTAGTCCTTCTGGTTCCCGTGATTCCCCGTATTCGGGTTCTTCTTGCACCTCGGGTCTGCTTGCTCGTCTCCTCAGTCGTTGTCGGGCCCTCCTTCTTTTCCGAGCGCTTTCCGATGGGAAGAACCTATCGGGTGAATTAAGGTCGTTGGTGGTGACGGAGGACGATCTAGTCGCCTCCAGGGAGCTCTCCTCATCCTGTCTGGGTAGTGTTGGGATTTCTGGTGAAATACTTCTCGTCCTGGTGTCCCTCGTTGGTTTTTCTTTTTCCGCATCGGCTGGTTTCCTTTGTCTTGCTTGTTGTAGTCTACCTGCCGTTGGTAAGGAACAGGTAGGTAAATTTCTGCTAGGGTGGTTGCTAGCATGAAGTAGATTACTTCACCTATTGCAACATCCCGTTCAGGGTGGACGTAGTCCTCTCCTAGTGTGAGGATCCGTTTGCATTTGTCGTTGCACCTGATCCAGGTGGTCACCTGTGACAATGCTTCTCCTGGTCCTCCTAGCCTTGGGAACATATATTAGTGCCTCCTGTACTACCTCACCTATTACGTTTTGAATTTCACCTTCATTTTTATCGAAAAGTTCGATTTTCCAATGTAGGGGTAGTGGCCCAAATTTTGTTAGAAATCCTATAGCAAATCCTTTCAAAGCCTGTTGAGCCAGGTGGTGCGTCTCCTTGATGGCATGTGACATGATCCAGATGAGTTGTGGGTGTTTTAGACAATCCCTCTCTGCCTGACGTCGGTCCTCCTCTTCTGACGTTGGTTCCGGGTCGTGCCGCCTTTTTCTCCTTTCATCCGTGGTCACTTCCTCCTTCGCTGCCTGGTTCCAATGCTTTGCCGTGGATGTTTCATTTAGGTGGTATGCGTTCCTTGGAGGTATGTCTCCTGGTAACGCTGTTGTCTCACATTGTGATGTAGTTATTCTGCCTGGGTCACGTAGGAACTCCTCCATCTCTTTCTCTTCACTGGCGTTGACGGGCATTACCATCCATACTGGTCTTTGGTCCTGTAGTTGGGCTTCTATGAGCACGCAGTCCTGGGGTATCTGAACCGTCCTAGGTGGAGTTGTTGGTGACCTGATGGCTTTCATAAATGATGACATGTACACTCCCAAGGCTGCAAATTCTGTTGCACAGATTCCTACAACGCCTGGTATACCTTTTACGACGCTGTTCCTCCATAATCGCTGCGCGGTGGCTGATCCGAAGGCTTGGTACCGAGGTGCTGCGTTGCATGCTGGCTGGTGATCTGGTAGTCCATATGGGTCGTAGTGTCCTATCTCGTCCTCTGTGTTTGAAAATCCAAGGCTGACATAGTCGAAGCCTTCCGAACTGGTCAAATTGATCTCCACCAATTTGGACCACCACTGGCGTTGTGGTGACCAAGGGTATGGATTTGGTTCCATCTGCATTTCCGCGTCCTTCAACTGCTTTTTACCATGTTGGTGACCTATAGCAGATGTTATTAAACCCAACATGAGAAGAGTTGAGAACCAATTGTTACCAACCCTTGGAATCGGTCCTCCTCGTCCTCCTCCTCCTCCAGCTTGGGCTGCCATCTCCGGAGTGTATGGTGGGGTTTGTATTGACGTGTTTGAATGCGCACGTTCTTCGTCCTCGTCGTCCAGAATGATGGTCTCGTACTGGGGTGAATTTGCGAAATCTGCCAGTGAGATCTTGTGGCCATCTGCAACGTCCGTATTAGCTGAATGAATTGACATTGAGCTTACGTTGAGTTCGTCCTCTCCTGCGGTCTAGTCCGAGTCGTCCTCCTCACTGAGCGTTAGCTGATGTCGTCTTGTTATAAACGCCTCTGAGGTTGCAATCTCAACAGTTTGTTGAGGTGATGGTGGCATTTCCGGTGTGGGATCTGCTGTCCTGGCATTCTCCTGAGCTGTGGAATTCTCCTGAGCGAGCACTCGCTCGAGCTCTCCGGATGTCGCGGTTGACGTGGCAGAACTAGATTTCCAACCTCTGCTGGTGACTGGGAATTCCCTAGTAGCTGGGTCAATCCGAGATTCTCTGCATACTTGTTGAAAGTTCACCGTGTTTCTCCAGTCGAGCCATTTCTGACGGTGTTCAATCAATTCCCTGGTGAGGTTATCCTTTTGTTCCTCTGTTGCTGAGACGTCCATACTGCCTAGTTGCAGATGGTGGATAAGCTCTTCCTGTCCCTTGATTTTTCGGATGAGTTCTTCATGTCGACCTGCACGTGTCGAGTCCTCTTGAATACATACGAGGTTTCGTGGCCATGCGGGTGGGATTGGGTTGGCTTGGGTTGATGGTCCAAACAGTTCTGCAACTGTCTTCTTCACCTCTTTCCTGACTTTCTTCTGTTTTCTCAGGCTCTTTTTGTAGTGGTGTTCACATTCCTCTTGGACTTGCACACCTCTGATCGTCGTAATCCTGTGTCGGGGCCTTTCACATCCACGTCTGGTACATGGTGGTGGTGTCATCTCCTCCTCTTTGTCTTCTTCCTCTGACTCTGATGATGACTCGTCTGTCTCTGGACCTCGTGGTGGTTCGGCTGCTTCCTCCTCCATTTCTTCGCTACAGAGTGTCACATGCACTGGTGGTGGAATAGGCTCCGGTGTTGCTGTTGGTGGTTCCGTATGTACACAAATGATTGATGGCTGTCGTGGCGTTGGTTCTATCCGAACTGGTATTGTTGGCACTGGCATTTTGGTTACCTCCGTGTACGTGCGTACTGGTAAGGTAATGGGTGCCACCAGTTGTGATGTTCTTTCTGTCTCGTTTCTGTAATCCCTCTGGGGTACTGGTGGTGTTGGAGTCTTATCCCTCCTGATCCTTGCGTTATGTGGCTGTTTAAACGGTTACGTGACCTGTCGCCTTCCCGTCGCTTATTGACTTCCGATGAAGAGTCGGGTTCGCGTTTTCACGTCCTGGCGTCCCGGGAGCTGTGCCTATCTGTTGAACTTCCTCTCGAGCTTCCCGGTCTGGCTTCCTCTCGGACTTCTCTCGCTCTCCCGCGTCCTCTCACAGCTGGTGGGTTGAATGCCAAGTTTGCTGCATTCCTTGGGATGTCTCTCCTTCTCTCGTCTGTTGGTTCATTTGGGTTGGCTGGTCCGTAATTTCTGTCGATTCGCCTATCAGCCTCCTCTCGAGTTACCCGCTCTCGCTCCTACCGCGGTGTCGGCCATTCGCTTATATTCGGGATGTGTACCTTTGTGATTCTGAAATCTTGAATGTCCCAAAATTTCCTCCTTTCTGAGTTCCTTGTTGTACTGTCCCTTTCTTTTTGTAGGGTGTCCATATATGCCCATGGGTTTCTCGAGTAATCTCCGTCTGGGATCATGTCATTTTGTACTTCCTTTTGTGTTCTGTATGGTTGGACCAACCATGGGTCTCCTGGTTGACGGTTCCGTAACTTGCAGTTTGGAAACTTTCGTCGGATTGGCGTGGGCTCAAATTCTTGTCCCTTGAATAGGTAGATTAATTCCTCCGGTGCCCTATGCCCATCTTGAATGTCTTTCCGGTTCTCGGGGAAGTTTATAGATCCGCAGTAGTGGGTTTTTTTTGTAAATCCTATAGTCTAATGGTAGTTCCCAACCATTCTTGAGTGCTCCGATCACTACAGAGTGGGTGATGATATATCTGCCCTGTCGTCCTCGGATGATTATCCGGTTGGGGATCCTCCCGTCGATGCGATGGACTACCTCCAACCTTCCTGTGTTTGAATTTGGTAATATTTTAGCCTGGGGTGGCTCGTTGTCTGTCTTGCTTACGTACTGCGCAGTATCGTGTCCTGCCATTATCATCTTGGTCTACTTCTGGTCGATTGTCTTCTCGTCGCCGGCGTTCGTTGGTTCGCGACCCTGACGAACGTAGTGATCTGTTGTCGGTCATTTCTTTGTAAGTACAGAATTTGTGGATGGGTTAGGTCTTGAGCTATGATTGTATATGTCCCTATGAACCTTAACCTTCTCCGTCCTTGTTAATGTAGGTAGTTGATGAGATTTACTTGCTCTCCTGCTCTGAGTTCTACTTCAGCTGCTCCGACGCAAACGCAATCTGGGATCTGAGTTAGGACTCGAGCGTTGCTCATGCCCTTTCAGATTGATCCTGTTCTTCGTGTCTGTCTTCGGTCTCGGGTTGGGTATCTTTGTTTTTGACGGATCGGGTCCTTCTTGTCGCCTCCTCCGTGAATCTCCGATTCTCCTCCCGTAACTTCTGGACCTCCTCCTGGACTTGCTTCAGTTCCTCCTCTATCTTCAGTCTCCGGTTGGTAAGATCCACTGGGTAGTACAGGGTTTTCTTGTGTACTCTCGAGATTTCTTGTAGGCCTGCTGAGAATGTCCTCTTGGGGCACATTCAATTCTTCGTCCTCTTCTGTAGGTGATTCTACAGGTGTGTTTTCGGCTTCTGCAGTGGATTCTACAGTGCCTTCGAAATTATGGTCGATCACCAGGTATTGGTAATGACCGTCCTCTTCTGTAGATTTATCTACCTCTTTTCTTCTATGTCTGACTCGAGCTTGATCAGCTGCTCGGTCGCTTCCTGTATTGCACTTCTCAGGTGTCGCTCCTCCCTTTGTGCAATTCCTAACGAGTTATTGATTTGCGCTAACCTTTCTCTGATCTGTCGAGTTCGATTTTGTAGTTGTTGTATTTCGTCCTTCTGTTCATGAGTGGCTGGACTTCCGGTAGTGTTCCACTTCGGTAGGTTGTTGTGTGGCTTTTTGCTCATCTGGATTTTGTATTAATCCTAGTCTGTGAGTTGTTGTTGGTATATTTGGCTTCTCAGTTTCAACAGTTTCTCTTGAAGTTTCGTGTTCACTTTTCTTCGTTCCTCTAAAAGCTTCTCTCATTGACGTATTTCTTTCAGTAAACCTCGGTGTAGGTTCCTGTAGCCGTTGAGATATGACTGTTAACTTGGTACTGTGCTCCTCATGTGGTTTTGAAGTTTGATACGAACTACTTAATTTCTTAGGTGTTCCGAAATAATTGATTTCAGCTGTTTCACTGTCTTCTTGAGCATCTTGTTCTCCTCCTGAAGATGTTTGATGATCTCTACTGTTGTTTTCAGATCGTTGTGTCGGGTGGTCGCCTCTTTCCTTAATTTTCCCGCTTCGCCTTCGAGGTGGAAAGTCCTTTTCTTGGCGCTGAGGTATTTCCAACGAATGAGTCGCTGTTCCTTCAGTTGTCCCGATATTATTTCTTTTAGTTCTTTGATTGTAAATTGACCCTCCTGTGTTGGTGGGATTGATCCCTCCTCTGTCATCAGATATGAGCTGAGTTTCTTTGTCACTTATTGGAATTATTCCTGTGACTTCTCCAATCGTTCTGCAATTTCATTTATTGAATCTTTTCCTTTGTGAATTGCTTTCAAGTTCGTTTCGTACCTGACTTCTGTCTTTGAAAGTTGTTGAATGATCTTTTCCTGTTTCTCTATTTGTTGTAGGATTCTCTGCCTGAGACAAATCTCGTTCTCTTTGGCTTGAATTAACTGTATTTGTAGAATCTCGATGATTTGGATCAGCTTTTTGCGGCTGAGAGTCATTAAACTGATTGCTTAATCTTTTTGTGCTGGTTTCTCCAATCTTAGGCAGATATTTCTGTACTTCAAGATCTCTTCTTGCATCCGTGAGTTCAACACTGCAATCTGCTCCTCTATGTTTTGCTTGTGTGCTTCGTACCTGCGAATCTTCAACAATGTCCTTACGTTTTCCAACTGTAGTTTGTTAACTTACCCCTGAAGCTTCTCTATGTTCATGTGTCTTTAAACGTGTGGAATATGGGTAATTTTTGGCTGAAAATCCCCGTGTATCTGTGTGATTCCTTGCTTTGGTATTTCCGTCCAGCAGGTTCTCTGTTGTCGTGGGCAATTCTCGACCCTTTGATGAATTTCCTCATCGTCGAAATCCTCCGGTTCTAGTTTTCTCCACTGCTGGGGTGATCTGAAACTTTGAGCAGTCCTCGGATAAGAACTCTCTATTTCTTCTGTCACTAGTGGGTTGTGCCCCTGACCCTTGGGAGTTTCCTCGACCCTTTGAGACTTTCTGGCTGTAAAAATCCTCTGAGTCTTTTCCTTTCTGGAATCGGGGTGATTTGCGAATTTGAGTAGTTTCCGGCTGAAAACTCTCTGGTTTGTTTTTCCTTCCTGGGTGGAATTTCCGAACTGTGTGAGTATCTTTCAGTTGAAAAATCTCCAGTTCTAGCGGCCGTATCAAATGGTTGAACTTTAAAAGTCACCTTTTTGTTTGGCTTCTCACTGCTGTCTGCTGTGGTTGAATTTTTCAAAATTGACCGTGGTCTGCTGCTTGAAGATTCTTGCACTCTATTCCAATTCCTCTTGGTGACTTATGCAATCACGTCCGAGTCTAGGTCGTAGCTAAATTCGTCTTCAATGTCCCCTCGCTGGAGGCACTTTTTCAACCTCTCTACGTGAGTCTTTTGTCTTTTCTTTGAGTTCCTTAAATCCGTATAATTATCCCTGGCTAAAACTTCAATGATAACAAAAGGTCCCTTGTATGGGTGTAGGAAACGTTCTCTCTTTTTGACTATTCCGGTGGGTGTGATTACTCTGACTGTCTCCGATTTTAAATTTAACTAACCTTCTCTTTCGGTCGTACCAATCCTTACTATATTCCTGTCTCTCCCTTATCTTTTCCAAAGCTTTGTCTAATTTTTGCTTCCTCAGCACTCATAAAATTAGTATCAATACTGTTTAAACAAAGTTGTAAGTTAAAATCATATACTGGCTGACGCCTGAACATCATAAAGTATGGGGTTTCTTTAGTCACGTCATGGTGACTGCAATTATAAGCATTTATTAAAAACGGTAAACAAACGCACCATAAAGCTTGGTCTTCTTGTGTGTAATGACTCAGTATAGTGCTTATAGTTTGTACCATCCTTTCTATTTGTCCTACACTATTATGCCTTAGTAGTGGTGGCCCGGCGCCTCGGTGGTGTAGCGTGTCTGTACGGTTGCAGAGGAGTCGGCTACGACTCCAGCTCACCCCGCATAACTTCCTGGGTATTTTTCTATCTCTCTCTATCCACTTGGCTGTGTGTGAAAGGTGCATGTACCTGCTATAAGCAGGGGATGGACATATGGTCCCACTAATTGCACACAGCCACATAACAAGTGTAAACCGATGAGGTCCGGTATATGACTCTCACTTGTAAGAGAATTATACGCATTAATGTAATTTCGATGTACTATGGTGTGCCAAGAAGTACTTAATAAATACATACATACATACATTATGCCTTAGTGCTGTGGATGTAGAGTGGTTCATGCCTAATTGCCTAAGTAATGTTTGAGTTATTTCCACTCTGAATTCGGATCCTCCGTCGCTCAGCAAGTTTTTAAACAGTCCGTACTTGAGAACTACCCTATGCAGCAAAAACTCTGCGATTCGTTCCGCAGTTTTATCTGGAATAGCTTTGGCAATCACATATTTTGACACGTAGTCCTGAGGTATTATTATGTACTTGTTACCCTTTGTACTGCTATGTATGGGCCCTATAAGATCAATGCATAATGCGTCTCCTACATTTTCTATCCTTATAGGGTGTAAAAGACCTGCTGGCTTCGTTCTCATGGACTCCCCTGCTGCTTTCGCTTTCGCCTTTGCCATCTTCCTTTCTTTCTTGACTCTGGCCATGGCGATTTCAAGACTTTCTTGGTTGTCTGGAACTGGTCCAGCTGATCGCGTAGTCCTTCGAGATGGTATTGAAGGTGCAGGTATTGACTTCCGTTGAGATGGCTGTTGTTTCTTTTTGGAGTCCATACCTGAAAATGTTCTAACTCTCTCGGATGGTATGAGAAAATGCTAGTCGTTAAGTTGGTTTCATGAATTGTTTGGTTTGTTTGAGAGTGCGTGCCAAATGAACTCCTGAAAACCTTCCTTAAACTTAATCCAAATTATAACTTAAACCGTGTCAAAAATTTCGTTGGGTGGTTATTGCCGTTATGACTATGTTCTACTGTAGCGATGAATTTAGAAGAAGACTGAAACAAATTACTCGAAGATTTATGAAGCCTGATCTGTTTTAAAATTATTTTCCGTAATTAAAGTCTAAACCTGAAGTCAACCTGTACTTCCTAAATTAAACCTGATCCTAACCTGTAAAACCTGTTGTAATCCTACCTACTTTTTTACTACCGATTATTACCTATATACCTGTTATCGCTAAACGTTTATAAGCCTAATTTCTTTGATAATCCTAACTTTCCCCACTATTTAAACTGCCTTAAAACTTACACTTCCTTAATACTTACTCTTCCTTAAACCTATCTCTTTTTACCATATAAACCTCCTTAAATTACCTCTTACTCTACTCCCTCTAAACTATTACCTTCTAAACTTACTTAAACTTGTTTTCTTCTTAAAATACCTGCCTTAACTAGTTTTTAAACCTATTTGTAAAATTACTCCTTAAAATATTAGCCTTATTGTCCGTCAACACTGCTCACACTTCGGCCGGGTGTTGCCTAAATTTCCCTAAATACTCCTACAATAACTTCCCAAATTATCCAGGACTGTATTCCTCACTACTAATTATTTCGCAACTGGGGAAATAAATTTCGCGTCCTAATTCGTACCTAAGAACTTCCTTGAACTGATCCCACCATCAGCAAGGTTTGTATCTGTCGTAGACAAATATTTTCGAAGCCACCGGAAATATCTGAATTCCTATCCCTATGACCAGTTCTCAAAAATCCCATGAGTCTGTGGTTTCCTATGCTGAATCTCTCTACTCTAACTCATTCCTTCGAGATCAGCTATCCTTATGATGCAGTCAAATCCCATGATTCATCTAAAAGAGTTGAAAATAATGAAATTCCCTTATGCATATCCATAGCTGGAGCCTATGCTTAAGATTTTAAAGTGGTATTCCGTGGCTGTAATGTCCCCTGTTATCCTATTCACTTTCCGTGAACATCCTCACTGGTGTTAGCTCTGCCTGTTACCTAACTCCGTCCAGCTCGGGAACAATACAACATATACCTATGTCGGTACTTCAATCATATCCTCTCCGATTACCTCTAGTAGGTGACAGGCTTATCGGTGCTTTTGGCGGCCTCTCCGACCACCTCCGTGCTTGAGATATGCTCAATTCAATTGACCTTATGAACTTCTTTGCCTCTCTAGCCTTTCGGATTCTACGTGTGAAATTACATCCTATACACAACAATGATTTCGCTCACGCCTCGGCCTTTCAATCCCTAAACTAACTAAATTATGATTTTCTTACACTTATGTTTATGTGCTAATGCCAATGTGTCCCCGCTCACTATACTTCGGCCTTTGGAACTAAATTTTGTCAAACTTAATTAGTTGCGAATTACCTCGGCGCTCATTTTATACCTCGGCCTTTCCGAAAATTTTATGTGTCCTTAAAACTATGCTTTTTTTTTGAATGTCTAATGTACCTGCGCCCTCTACCTGAGCTTTTTAAGGTAAAATTTGCAAAAATGACTAACTGAAACTGATAATATCTGCGCTCAATCCGGCCCTTCAGATTAAATTTGTAATTGCGTGATATTTACCAAAGCCATGGTAAATTAATTTTCTGATTACCACGTGCTCAATCCGGCCCTTCGGGTAGAAGAATGAAAATAATGAAGAATAAATTGTGAAAACGTTTGATATAGATCCCTATTTTTATCCGTGTAAAGCCTACACATCAGATAAATGAAAGTAATTTGGAGAAAAGTTTTAATTATTTTCCTCGCTAGCCTATGGTTCCTTAACTAATTAATTTGGAGATCAAAAGAATATTTTAAAGAACATTTGCGCTCATAGCCTCGGCCTTTCAAATGCTACCTTAATCCTAGAAGGCGAAATATTTAAGTATGAAAAGTGAAAGAAACATAATTATTTTTGAATAATAATACTTTAAAAGTAAAAGATAGATCATATTGCGTTCAAACCCTGAACTTGAAAGTAATTTTGAGGGTCACTGTATACCTAAAATGAATTCGAATTATTTTTGAAAGATTTCAGAATTTTTATTTTCGAGCACTGCATTCCTTGCGGAGCCCTAAATATTTTGAAAGTGAATTTTGAGCAAAGATTTTGTAGAAATTTTCACGCTCAATCCGGCCCTTTGAAAATCTGGCTTAAAACTTACGAAGAGAAATACTACTATCTGCTGTGCTCAATACCCATCGGCCCTTCAGTCCCAAACAGTACCCTTTACAATACTAACACTACATGTCTAGTGCTCAATCCGGCCCTTCTAGACTCTTTATGCCTAGTGCTCAATCCGGCCCTTCTAGACGTTTAAAAAGATAGATAAAGATTTATACTATTGGAAGAAGTTAATTTGACTTTGAAAAATTATGTCATACACCTACTATGTAATTCTGAAAACCACAAAATACATGCAAATATATGAACCATTTTCTGATTTGAACCTATGATTCACACAAACGTTTCTGGTTAATTACTCCAAAAATAATATGCTCCTCGTAACTTACTTACGGAAATTATGCTTAGCCCCTAACTCATGATTTTCAAGTCGAAAAAAATTATACTCACCTTATCAGGTACTCACCTTGCCCCGAAAATTTCCTTGTGAGGCAAGGGCCTAACTCACTAGTCACTTTTTAGAAAAATTCACGGCCGTTAAATAGTTCGTATTATAGTGCTGCACTAGGATTCTTGTAATTTGTTGTCCGGATCCGCGCGTGATGATGATGTAGAAATTTTCTTGAAAGATGTATTTTATGTATGTTTTTCTCTGACTTTCTCTCGAAGTTTCAAGTGCTCGCTTTCGGAAACTATACATACATATAGCCCAGTGGTTGAGCCCATACTTCCATCGAGAGTTTATTAATCAACGGAAAAGCTTTCTACCAAGCGATTTTCCGGTGATTCAGGGTCATCCGCAGGTCCCCAACCTTTGGATTCTCCAGGCCCTTACCGTGACCTAGAGACCTGACAGAAACACCATGTTACATCTGCCCTCCCATCCCCGGTTAAGAACGGGAGGGACTTGATGTATCCCGGGTCGGGCCGCCTTATTCCTGCTCGTAATGTGCATGATGTTGTTATGCCGCTAATCACTATAATGCGTTTGTGTTGCTTTGTATAGATTTCTGTGTGTAGTTCCTTTATTTCACATTATTCGGCCAATAATGAGTTCCTTTAACTGACATAAACTATAATCATAACACTTAACATTTAACACAAATTTGGGTAATGGATTGATTTCCATTTCTGGAACTGGTCTTCTATGGGGCAATCCATTACGTAGGATTTGCTGTTGTCCTTGCGGGTTCCATTCCGGACGGAATGGACCCAATGCAATTCCTGGGTTCCAATCCTGGGAGATGTTATTCCATTGAAGATTGGATGAAGACTCTCTGATTTATTCTTATTCTAATTTACAGCTAACATTATTTGTTTATCTTAATTATGCTTATTCTACTTAACCTACTTATTCTAGATCTTATTGTTTATGATTGCCCAACTTTCCGTTGGTTTTGCCCTGAGTCAGGTTTACATGTAGGCTTTTGTTTGCTGATTGTACCTTTCCTGACTCAGGCAATTCCTTTCTTATTTATAATACGTAACAATATGCAGCTTGTTGTCCAGGGTCTATATAGTCTATGTGTATGAGCCAATATTTTTTGGCTAAATACTAGTTTAATTTATTCTGTACCCTTTCTGCATTTCCCGTCTTATATGCCTCTTTCAGCACCTAAAGTCTACTTGAATGTATTCGATGGTTTTCCAATAATTAGAAACACTCTTAAGTTCCGGGTGTATGGGATTGGAATAAAATACTGTCTAAGTTTAGTTACCTTGGCAAAAGATCCTTAAAGCAAAACAGTTAGTCGACCTTACCTTAGTTTTCGTCCAAAATCGTGCCCAAGTTTTACAACTTTGGTCAAAAGCAAGGCGCCCATAAGTCCATATTTTACCAGGATTGACCTGATTTGACCTAGGGTTAACTGATGACCTGATAAGCTTGAATTCAGCCCTAATTTTAAAATAGTTGACAAACATCCCTTTGTAGCATTTTGGGGTACAGTGACTACAATTTGTCATTACTTATCAAAGTCCATCATAAACAGGGTTGTGCAAATGAAAATGCCTTGGGTTTTATGCCTGCCCACCTGAAAATGCCCTGAAAATGCCTTATTCTGAAAATGTCCGGCATTTTGGGCAAATTGGGCATTTCTGCAGAAACATATAAGCATCTACACAATGACCATTGTTGCTCCATTAGCATAGGGAAATTTTTTATAGCATAAGAAAACCCATCCAGTTTGTACAAAATATTATTTTTGATTTTTAAAAATATTTTTAATTTGCCTAATTCGTTACCTATGGCCAGTGGTTTTTAAGGATTTCAGTTATCCATAAAAAATGTTGAAACCCCAAAAGTTGCGAACATTCAACGCTATAATGGTCGATGAAGTGGTAAAATGATCTAACAATAAGTGCTATACAAAAGCGCATGTGCCCGCAGAACATTTTACGTCTTCATATTACAGTCAACTCTCTTTATATGGAATGCTCAAAGGTTTTAATAAGAAAACATTTTCTGTTATTATAGCACAAGTTCGCCCTTTGTACCAAGACCAGACAATCTCATCCAGTGCTTTCTCTGCAATATTTTTAAACTAAAATTTGAGTAAAGTTTTCGAAATTTCATGACTTTTCTCCTTTTCCTTGAACGCTTTATTCAGATTTTTTAAAATTTTGCTAAAACATATTAACATCACTGGAAATCCACAGCAACACGAATCCCACCTGTCAAACTTTCAAAAAAAAACTTTCAAATGTCCTACTGCCCGAACTTGGAATTTCAGTAAGAAATTCATACTATGCATTATGGGGAGAAAGTTGAACTTTACAAGAAGCATTTTGGAGTGTATGCAAGAGACAGATAAATGCTGCTACATTTCCTATCCATCTCATAAGCAATTGAGTCAAATTCAATTACCCTTGGATTTACAGTCAGAAATTTGTCCAACTTATGAAAGTAAGGTTTGTTTTTGTTAATAGTGTGATCATGGGTTTTAAAAAGCATATTTTGACAAAAAATCATACAACAAACTAAGTGCATGAGTCAAGCAAATGTCTTTTTCAAGCATGTAAAAAATGATGACAAAGCTGTCGTATTGGCCTTGCGTGTCGTGGCGTTTAACATCACCAATCTTCAAAATTTGCAGACTGTTTTTCTAGTTTAGTGAGACATATTTCCAGATTCCAAAATAGCCGTTTCATTTACTTTAGGAAAACCCAAAATTGAAACTTTAGTTCAAAATGTTCTATCTTCATTTTCATTCGAAGATTTAATGCATGAAATATCTCAATTATTGTAATTTTCTATAGAATCAGGCGTAAGATATAAACGAACAGTGAAGTGTTTCCCAGCTCATTCAAAATTTTGAAACAAGATTCAACAAGTTTTCTTTGACATATGCAATCCAAATGTAAATAGCTAAATTACACTGAAACGTATCTGATTTTAAACTCAATTCGAAGTCCTGATTTGAGAATCGAACAGTCTGGACACCCGGGTCAAAAGGCATGTGACACTTCAAAAATCCGAAAACTAAATATCATAATCGGCTGAACAAGACCACTATGAATGTATTTACTCACTGGTATTGTATCTCATTATAAATCCCGTTTTAAATGTGTACTTTTCTCAAACTCGAATTTCCACTCGAATGGTTACAACCATAAAGGTTTTAATGCACACCGGTGTGCAAAAGCGTTTTACAAAAATAAATGTTTATAAATGTTCCCTTTAACTTAAATGTTACCTATTCCATTATTATGATCTAAAGGGTTGCCATTATTTATAAACTTCAAAGCAAGAATTTATAACACGAACTTTATTCTACATTATAAATGACAATTCATACAAACACCTCATGTTGATTCTTATGGTAAACAACGATAATTAAAAACATACAACCAAATTATTGAAGCTTCTAATCTAAACATATTGTTACATCTGCCCTCCCTTCCCCGGTTGAGAAAGAGAGGGACTTGATGTATCCCGGGTTCGGGCGCCTCATTCCCTGCTCGTAATGTCCATGATGTTGTTATGGCGCTAATCACTAATGAGGCTTGGTTTGCTTTGCTTTGATTTCTGTGTGTAGTTCACTTTATTCGGCCTTTAATAATGTTCCTTAACTGACATAAACTATAATTATAACGCTTAACATTTAACACTAATTTTGGTAATGGATCCTTTCCATTTCTGGAAACTGTCTTCCCTTGAGAATCCACTACGTGGGATTTCTGATGTCCGTGGCGGGTTCCATTCCGGTCGGAATGGACCCATTGCCAATCCCTGGGTTCCAATCCTAGGAGATGTTCTTCCTTTGGGATCCAAATTGGAACTCCTTGTCTTTCTCTAACTCTAACTTACAGCTAATATTTATTGTTTATACCTAATTATGCTTACGCTACTTAACCTACTTAACTCTAACTCTTTATTGTTTACTTCTTGCTCAACTTCCGTTGGTTTGTCCTGAGTCAGGTTTAATTGCCTACGTGCATTTCTGACTCAGGTAATTCCTTTCCTATTATTAATACGTAACATTCCTCTTCTGGGTCATTGTCGACCTCGGCAATGTTATAATCAAGTTCAATGTTAATTTCACAATATTTAATTCATTTGACATTTCATACATTTGGATTAGTAATACCACACTGCATATTCAATCCTGTTCATATTTGTTTACATCAATGAATTACATGGTATTACATACAGATTTTTATCAATGGGTTTTACATGTGTGTTCATCTCTCAGTTCTTTACATGTCATCTCTCAATTCTTGGTATTTATCATCGGACAATTACAATAAATAATACCTTTGTAAACTCTACGAAGATTAGACGAAACATATTCATTTGTACTCCGTTATATTGATTATGGGGTTTCCGCACATCATTATCATTTTTCCTTTTTGGTATTCAAACACAAATATTTCTCTTCTAGGATGTCACGATGTGTACAAATAGGTGTTCAAGCAGTGATGAAAATTATGACTAATTTTAGTTTAACATTTATTCAATTTAATACGTGTGGGTGGGATCTGTGGGGCTGTTATATGTTATTATTAGTGTTTATGAAAGGTGTAAAGTTCATTTGGATCAATTCCTATTCTGCGTTCATTGGCGATGAAAAGGTGGTGAGTAACCTTGTACAAAGTATTGTACATTGAAATGTCTAGTGGAGTTGAATTCGACTAGTGCGGAAGAAACTGTTGCCATTAAAGTTATAAACTTTCTCTGTTAAATTTGCTGTTTGCAATTTTCTTTGTTTGGGATTGGGATGAAAAGCATTTGTTACTGGAATTGTTGCATGACCTGCCGCGCTTCGGCTGTATAACGAGAAGATTGTGAGCTGAAACGGAAAGTCAGCTAGTATCTGTTTGATCTTGTTAACCTACGGGTCAAAAGCAAACTGAAACTTGTAATCGATCTTAAAAATAAATTGTGCAGTGCCATGAAGCCATGCCGCTGTAACTTGTTACTACCTGTTTTATACTTGCATTTTTATATATGTTATATGGCGTTCTTCTTTTTCCCTGAGTTTCGATCTCTACCGTGAGTCATAGACCGTACAGAACAGTCTGCGAACGGATGGATGACTTCTAAAGGACATTTGATCGAAACGATTACGTGACATTGGCGACTGTGAGTAATTTCATGTCGGGGTTTGTCAAAACTTATTACTGGAATTCATTCTGGTTATTACAAATAAGCTTCGCGCTCAATTGACCTGGGTGTAGCGTTAGGTGAGTGATGGACGATTATTACCACTCCTATTATGCGTGGATCGAATAGCTAAGATTTGAGTTAGGATATGGACTGAATCACAATGGAGTTGTATTGTTGCTCATGAAATAATACATAGGACGAATCTTTAGAATTGACTTGCTCTGGTGTCTACGTGATTTCTGACGCACCATCCATAGACATCAATCCGGTATATGTAACCATGTATTTTTATTCTATCCCGAAGAAACTGATGTTTAAGAATTTATGATGATCCTACCGGACTTTACCTCATATTTCTAGACCTTTAGTTTTGTCGTAACTGTTATACTTTGTATATTATACTTGCTTAGCTTTTTGAACTAGAACGGAAGCGTAGCTCAAAGGTGATGACTATAGGGTCGCTGTATGGATACGGAAGATTTACGAAGACTTCGGAGTGGAAAATACTCCAATTTCTATACTCAAGGGTGTGAAAATATCTGTCTCTATCTGCAATTAGCTTTCACCTCTGAACTTTCTCCGTTGGTTTCACGTTCGATACTATAGATTTTGGAATTGTACCGGGTTTTATAACTTCTTACCTACCAATGCCAAGTTCTAATATACCTTTCGAACGGTGACACTCCTGGATGCATTTGGTGTGTTCAGAGTAGCTTGTAATGATGGTTTAAACTGAAATTCGATTTTCTTGGTCAAGAGAATGAACGAGTGGATATACTCAGGTTCAACATGTTGATGGAAACTATTCTTTTAAACACATCAGGGTTTTGAACTCTTGTAGTAGCCTTTAATGGTGAATCCTCCTTTAGCGTATCGAAAATCGGTGCCAATTGTGGCTTTTAATACTAAGTCTTAGATAAAATTGCTATGTTCTTAGGGGAAATTCTGGGTTTCATTACTAAATCGGCTCTATTGATATTGCACAGCTTAAGAAGACTACCAAGTGTCACAATTGTCAGAAGGTTGGACACTGGAGTCGGCGAATCGAGTTCACATTAGATGTAAATGTAGACCAATTATTTTTACGAAGCTGTTGAAAACTTTGTTTTAGAAATCGAAAATAACGAAGCTTCGACAATCGTCCTCGCTTCTGCGGAAAAATTGTGTCCAGATGAATATCATTCATCACCGTAACTTGAGACTGGCAGTGTTTACTAAAGGGTTGGAGTTTACGTGGCAAGCTGTAACTGTGTACGCTGTGCCTGAAAACAATTTATCTTCTTACTGGGTTTTCGTGTTGGAAAAATAAATAATAAACGAATGAAAGTTTTGGATACTGTATTTTGTGTTGAATGTACTAATTCAGCTAGCGAAAATGTTCGCATTCCTGATTTAGATCATGTGGCTATATTGGGCTGGGGTTCGTATTTCTTTTAAACGGTAATACGTATCACCAAATTCCCTAACCGCTTATTGAGTTGTTGTCCTGTTAAAAACACTGGTACAGCTTATGTCGCTTTGATCCGTTCGGATCTTACTTGTGGGTAAATACAAACATTGTTAGTAAATAATTGACTTCTGGTCAAGGGTATGACTGATTGGATTCATCAAAATGGCTTAGGGCCAATAGAAATTATTCTGCAGGTAACCGGATACAAAATCTCCTGTGGGGAGAATTATCCGATCAATGGAATGGGCATTGTTTTGCTAAAAGGATCATACAATCTCCGTAGGTCTCCTTATGTACTATACTTAGAGAATTATTGAGAAGATTTGGCATGCAACAGTGCAAACCTGTTGACATTCCGATGAAACGTGTTTGTATACGGAAACTTAAATTCTGAGTGAACAAAACATCCTTTGTCACCTGTCTGCAATACTAAATGTCTTTCGGCGTTGAAGGGAACAAACTAATATGAATGTCCCTACCGTTTCTATGGTTTCTTATATATTCATAGTATATTAATAAGGATAGTTGATGAAATCATAATACTCCTCTTAGAAATGGGGAATCTTTCCGAAGATTATTCTGCCTATGCTTCCCTTAGGATTTAATTTCTTGACCTAAGGTACCTGCCTGGCATTTCATGCTGTGACTATTCCGTATTGTAACTTGTGATTGTGTCTGCTCAAACTCATAGCTATATGTATCCTACTCACAGTGTTTCCTGAGTTCTCTCGAACTTGCTCTATCGGCGTTTTGCTGACCGTCTACACCTGGTTGAGGTGGCCTAGTCTAACTGCTCGAGAACACTGTCCGAAAAACAAAATCTCAAAGGAACTTGTGAGTATATGCAAACCCTCGTGCTTCTAAGTCTAGTGTCCAAGAAAAGTCTCAAGAACTTTAAAAGTGCAAAATCTGGGACACCGTAAATAACCTATTCCAACTTTGATTTCCCAATTATTTTACTTTTGCTAGCGTGGGAAGTGGGGAGAGAAAGTTAATGAGCTGTAATTTCACTCTGCTACCTACTCACTCACTATTGCAAAAAGTGAACCTTGTCAAAATCGTCCGCTTGATTCCTCGGGTGAATAATTACGATGGAAATAACGGCAATACTGAACCTGCCGTATCCGTGTTCTTACAGAAAGCATTTTTCCTTCTCAAGCGTCTGTGCACTCCGGTAACCACTATAATGAGTTAGCAATTGTTTTGCTTCTACTGGCAAAGTTATTGAAGCGTACTTAAAAAATATGTCGGGGGATAGAATTCAAAAATAAAACTTGTTACTCGTAGTTGTTGGAAGATAAAAATTTTATCCAAATTGTTCAATTGAATGCGTGTGAAAAAGGTGAAACTGATGAATGACGTCATGTCGGTGCGGACTGCTACGAATATTTCCTAGTCCTAACCTTTCAAGCTGGTTTCTTGTCAAATGTTACCGTTTGATGATATGCATGTTATACTCATGATGATATATATGTAAACTATAATTCTCGTGTATGAAAGTGATGTGTCTAAAACTTGGTTCTTTAACCTTGATACTTGTAGGTGTTTGCGAAAAGTTGGTTGAATGTTTATATAATTGGTTCGCATGATGTTATTACAACGGAAATTGGGTCATTATCCTAGTTTACATCTAATTATCCTATCTTAAAACTACCTATTATGTCATGTATAAATAAATAAATAATTTAACAGTTTTATCCATACAGTTTGATGAATATTGTTGTTGTGTTTTTGTTGTTTTATTTCTTCTTTCTTGCGTTGCCCCTGCTGCTTGTATCCTCAGATCTGCAACGTGGCTCTGCTTGTCTGCCGACTGGCATTTGTCGTAGTGGGCCTTACTAGTTTACAGCCCATCAGTTGCTCTACGGAATCCTGAACTAAAGCCGCGGTTGCGACATTATCCATCTCCTGGTCCCGTACTAGCTGATGGCTGCCTCTCTTCCGCATACCCCTGATCCGGTAAAAGATTATGGTTACAATCGTGATAATGATTGTTGACACTCCTCCTATGGATCCAATGATGAGTACAGTGTAGTCCGCCTCGGGTGATGGAACCTCATTGGACTTCCATTTTGCCTCCATGAATTCCTGTACCCATGGTGGACGTTCATCCTGAAACCGTGGCTGCATCAGCGGTTGCTGAGCTTGCCTTATGGCTTGTTGTTGGTTTTGTTCCATCATCTCCTGGGCCCTGACCGTTGGTGCCTCCGGGTCGTATGGAACTACCTGGAGTTGTCCGTCCTCCTTGTGGTGTAGTATGTGCACCACCGGGTCTTTGTGCATCATGGCTGAGGTTGTGATGGCTGCTCCTCCCACTGTTATCGTTGGTATCATGGATTTTGCCAACCACGATCCTCCCGATGCTAGTGCTGCCGCGAGCAATGGATGTAACGGCTCCGGGTTGGGCCTTTGTAAAGGCTTGCTGTCCACTATTACGTCCGTCACAATAAGTACCATTGTGAGGCACAAAAGTAGTTGGTACTTCATGTTGGGTAGTTCCGAGAAAATTTTCCTGGTAAATCTTGAGTTTCCACTGAGTAGTCTCAGGTTTTGAGCTCTCTAGAGTGGTTGGAGTGATTATGAGAACTCTCGGCTGAGAGTCTCGGTCTTATACCCTCCTTTTGTTTAGTGTTTATAAGTCTCCCGAATGCGGAAAAATTCTTTTGCGGTCGAGATCTAGGTTGAGATCTGACCTGTAACTTCCTGTGGCGTAACTTATTACATCCTAGGAATCTGAGATCATTAGATAGTTAATACTTTCCTCATCTTTTTGTTTTGTTTTTTTCGATACATTTTGTTATTATTTTTCTTTAATTTTCTCTTATTGTTATACTGTTTTGTTGACTGATTATGTAATATCCGCCGTAAATCCCGATGGTTGATATTACATAAGGTCATGTTAAATGTAACTACGCTAGGTCATTCCTTTACAGAAATGATCTAATCTACATTCCCCTCAGGAATTTCTTCCGTCATTGAGTAATTTAGCTCCCCGCTTGGTTCTTTTTGTGGCCGTGACTCAGTTGTTGGTAGTCGGCCAACGTCCTCCTGGTTAGGGTATTGACGTTCTTCTTCCTGGTTGGACGGTCCCTTCAGGGTGTCCGACTCTGCTTCTTCGTCTATTCTCGTCCGGAAGGACAGTACTACGAATGGATGAGTCCTTGTTAGAAGTAGATCTCGTTCCGCGTTGTACCGTGTCCTCCGCAGCTCTCGTATGAGTTGTTCCCTTTCCGTTGGCATTGAGATGGAAAGGTACGGCATTTGTCTTGTCGTGTAAACTGGGTCTCCTCTAGGATCCGTGTTTATGACATCCTGTCCGGGATCTCTGAAGATGATCTCAACGTCCGTTCGCTCTCCCAGCGTGTGGACTAGGTTTTCTTACTCTCTTTCTACTAACCTGGCTTCCACAACTAATGACTGCCAGAATGGTGTTTGAAATCTTTCTATGGCCTGATTTACTAGATGTATTGAAGTCACTCCAGGCCTTCGTTCGTCTTGTTCCCTCATGGTGTAGGGTTGATAATGGGGTCCTGCTGGTCGTTCGCTTATTCTTTCCCGTATCCGGTGGAATTGTTCTTTCTCCCAAATTCTGACCGTCACGAGTTCGTCTAGGTAGAGAAACCTTCCCGCTCATCGGGGTTGTCGTATTGTGATGACTCCTCCCGTCTTTCTTTGTGCGTGAAGTTTTGTTGGTTTCTCACCTTCAGCTGCGCTTGTCATTGCGAACATCCAATCCTCCCATTGCCCTATTTCCTGTAATATTTCTGAAATTTGATTTGGTCGGGTTCCGGTGCTCTGATTGTATGACTGTAGGCCTTGCCATTCCTCTATCGCTGCCTCTTGTTGGTATAGGGTTATCATCCTCTCTGCCATGCTTGCGAATTCCGTGAAGCTGAGTAAGTGCGGAGGTATGTCTGCCAACATCTCCAAGGCTTTCTCTCCTCGTGGGGCGATTGCTTCACCTTTCACCAGGAAGCTTTCCATCCAAGTCTGTTGCTCCAGCCATGTTGGTTGTGACCCTATGTCGTACCACATGCGTGTGAGTAGACTTCGTATTTCATTTCCCGTTAGTCCGTGAAGCGTTCCTTGGTGCTCTCTGCATTCCAATCTAGGTGGGATGGTAGCTCCTCGGTGACTTCCTTGCTGACCGTTGAACAGGATTGTCCATAGCCTAGGAATCATTGCCCCGGGGGAAATGCTGAGATTCCCTGCCATCGTCTCCAGGCGGGTATTCTCCATTGGGATGTTCCTCCGAGTTTGTCCGTATAATAGTAGGATGTCCCTTTCCCTTGCGTCTAGGCGGCGAAAGTCCGTTGGCCTGTCCATTGCCTCATATAACAGAGCTCGTCGTTCCCGAATGACTTCCCGTCTGTCGTTGAAGTCAATACCTTCCTGTTGCTCGTAGTATTCTTGATTTGACTCTCTGATGTTGACGGGTGGCTTTTGAATTGTGTTCAAAGCCTTTTGGAGTTGTTCCAAGTTAATTTGAGGGGGTTGTCTGTTTAAAGGGTGTGCATGCAGTCTTCCTATGAAGGTTTCCCGATACATCCTATTGACCCAACTAACTAAGTGTTGTTCTGGGGTCGGATCGTATCTCCTTTCTCGGTCACATGCCGGAAATTTTTCCGGGTCTTCGGGGAATTGTCTCCAACATTTCCCACACCTGCGGAACACGTCTCGATTCCTTCCTGTCAGCGGGATGTTCCATTGTAGTTGGTTAAGGTCCTGACGTGGTTGGTGACGTTGCCTTCGCTCGTCCAATGAGATGTCATCTAACGTGTCGTCCAGTGAATTATCTGGTGTATGATCCAGTGGGTTTTGGATTCGTTCCTTCAAGTCCTTTATGTACCGTTGTACCACGTCCAAGTCTTGAAATCTTCGTGCGTG
This sequence comes from Allacma fusca, assembly GCA_947179485.1. Classification (NCBI taxonomy): domain Eukaryota; kingdom Metazoa; phylum Arthropoda; class Collembola; order Symphypleona; family Sminthuridae; genus Allacma; species Allacma fusca. The sequence continues at coordinate 65,898,269 of OX359246.1, forward strand.
GTCTGGGTGTGTGAAGATGACTGTCTCAGGTTGATTTCTTTCCCATCCTGTACCGACCATCCAACCATGGTCGTCAATGTGAAAAAGTGCGCTAGACAAGTCGATGAACCGCACGTTAGGATCGTTCTGGTATCCAGGTGGTCCATCCGGTTCCCGTAGTTCATCTACTTCCGGTTCCTCCTGGTTTTCATGGTCATCTCCCTGTTTCCGCCGTCGTTGGCGACCTCTCCTCCTTTTCCTGGCATTTTCACCTGGTGGGGTTAAGGTGTCTTGGGTGTTAAGGTTATTGATATTTACGGAGGGCGATCTACTCGCCTCCGGAGGATTTTCTTTATCTAATCGGGATGGTATTTGTGTCTCGGGTGAGACGCTTCTTGACCTTATTTTCTGTCCTGTTCTCGCTGTCTCCCTTATAGTCGGTTTTTGTTGTCGTGTTTGTTGTAATCTTGCTGCTATGGTAAAGGAGCAGGTGGGTAATGTGCTGCGTCCGAATATTCGGTCCAATTCGGGTCTTGTTCGTCGGACGTACTGTACTGGAAGTCCTTTATGTCTCTCGTACCTTTCCTCGGCTTCCTTGTCTGCTTTCTCTTTCCTACTTGAATGGGTGGTGAGATGGCAGGTCCCGCATGTCCAACTTTCACAAGGTATCTTCGTTGTGGTTGTTGTCCTGATTCCATTACACAGATGTGTAAAAATTTCAGGCTCCGGTGAGCTTGGTGAATCCGATTCGGTCGTATTTTCGGCCTGCGGCGGTGGTTCCTCTGCCGTTCCCCATTCGTTCAAAATGCTGTCACATTCCACGCATCTCCAATTCCTGTTGCTGTCCCTTAGCGCCATGGATCCGACTCCGTCTCAGCATAGACTACAGACTCTTGCTGTTGCACCTTGAAGTGTTGGGGTGGCTGTAGTTGCTTGTGCTGTGTTGTTGTGGCTGCATCTTCTGCAGCTCCATGATCCGGAGTCCTGGAGTAAAGCCTGGAAGATGGGCGCTGCTTGACATGAGATGCATTCTTTGCTCAAAGGAAGTCCTGTAGCTGCTGCATTATTTGATGACAATCCTGCCACCATACTTGAGAGTTGGTCCAGTGGTGTACTGTCGACGATGTCTGGTCTGCCTGACCTGTCTGGTTGTGATGTTCCGTCATTAGAAGTAATGGATATCTCCGAGGTCGGTAGTATCCATTCCTCTTCTGAGATTGAAGTCGGTTCCTCTGTTGATTGTGATGGGGCTTCTTTTAGGATTGGGTGCTTGTCCTTTCCGGTGTCCATTCCGAAGGTGGTGGCGATGTACAACAACATTCTAATAAAAAAATTTACCAGTTGTTGCAAGATTCCCGTAGGTCGGCCTGAAGATGATGAAGTTGTCTCTTGTTCCTCCACTTGTGTCAACATTTGTTGGAGTTGTTTCTTCAGGAACTCTCGACTGTAGGCCATTGGTGTCTATGCGTTGGTGGGTCCTACGAAAGCTGTCCTTTTCTTCCGTATTTGGGCCTGTTTTGCCTCCTCCTTCAGGAATAGCGGGTGGTCATGGAGCACACTCGGTTGTGTCTCTACCTCCCATTGGTGAAGCTCATCGTCCTCGATGTGCTCTACGCCATTATAGACGTGTGGAATGAGAAGGGTGATGGTCCAATTTGCGTCCGTTAAGGTGGTTGCGAGCATGAAGTAGACTACTTCACCTATAGCAACATCTCGTACCGGATGGACGTAGTCTTCTCCTTGTGTTAAGGTATATGGGTCCGTCTGCATTTGTCGTTGCACCTGATTTAGATGGTCGCCTGTGACAATGCTTCTTCTGGTCCTCCTAGCCGTTGGTTCGTGTATCAGTGCCTCCTGTACTACCTCACCTATTACGTTTTGAATTTCACCTTCATATTTATCGAAAAATTCGATTTTCCAATCTAGGGGTAGTGGCACAAATTTCGTTAAGAATCCTATGGCGATTCCTTTCAAAGCCTGTTGAGCCAGGTGGTGTGTTCTATTGATGGCGTTTGACATAATCCAGATAACTTGGGGTAGCTTCAGACGGTCCCGTTCCACCTGTCGTCGGTCTTCCTCCTCTGACGTTGGTTCTGGGGCGTGCCGTCGTTCCCTCTTTTCTTTCGTGGCCATCTCTTCTTTCACCGCCTGGTTCCAGAGCTTTGCTGGTGAAGTCTCGTTTAGGTAATGTGTGTTCCGTGGAGTAATTACTCCTGGTAACGCTGTCGTTGCCTTGCCCGGATCACGTAGGAATTCCTCCATCTCCTTCTCCTCACTGGCGTTGACGGGCATTATCATCCAGATTGGCCTTTGGTCCTGAAGTTGTGCTTCGATGAGTACCCAATCTTGTGGAATTTTGACCGTCTGAGGTGGGGTTCCAGGTGACCTGATGGCTTTCATGAATGACGATACATAGATTCCCATCACTGCAATTCCTGTTGCACAGATTCCTACAACGCCTGCTACGCCCTTCACGACGCTATTCTTCCACAGTCTCCGTGCGGTGTCAGAGCCAAAAGCCTGGTAACGGAGTGCTGCGTTGCATGCTGGTGGGAAGTCTGGTAAGTCGTATGGGTCGTAGTGTCCTATCTCGTCCTCGTCCTCCGTGTTCGTGAAGCCGGGATGGGTGTAGTCGTGGCCTTCTGCACTGACCGGACTCATTTCATCTATTTTGGCCCACCACGGGCGTTGTGGTGACCATGGATATGGGTTGGGTTCCCTCTGCAGTTCCGTGTCTTGTAACTGCTTTTTCCCATGTTGGTGACCTATTGCAGATGTTATTAAACCCAAAATGAGAAGTGTTGAGAACACATTGTTACCAATCCTTGCGATGGGTCCTCCGCGTCCTCCTCCTCCGCCGGCTTGGGTTGCCATATCTGGCGTGTGCGATGGATGCGTTGGCTTGGATGTGTTCCTCGTCGTCCCCGTCTATGATGATGGTCTCGTACTGAGGTGAGTTTGCGAAGTCCGCCAGGGAAAGTTGATGACTATCTGTTACATCCGAATTGGCTGAATGTACTGAAACTGAGCTAATGTTCCGCTCGTCGTCTCCTCCGGTCTCGTTGGAGTCTTCTGTCTCACTGAGCGTTGGTTGGTATCGTCCTGCTATAAATGCATCTGAAGTTGCAATCTCGACAGTTTGTCCTGATGATGGTGGCATATCCGGTGCTGATCCTGCTGTCCTGGCATTCCCTTGGATTGAAGAATTTTCCTAAACAATCACTCGCTCCAGCTCTCCGGAAGTTGCTGTTGACGTGGCAGGGCTAGGTCTCCAACCTTTCGTTGTGCTCGGAAATCCTTTCGTCGCTGGGTCAATCTGAGATTCCCTGCAGACTTGCTGAAAGTTTACTGTCTTTCTCCAGTCGAGCCATTTCTGACGGTGTTCCATTAGTTCTTTTGTTAACTTGTCCTTTTGTTTCTGTATGGCAGAAACGTCCATATTGCATAGACCTAGATGGTGTATTAGTTGTTCCTGGTCCTTGATTTTTCTGACCAGTTCTTCGTGTCGGCCTGCTCGTGTCGAGTCCTCCTGGATGCATACGAGGTTTCGTGGCCATCCTGACGGAATTGGGCTGACCATCTGTGCCGGTCCAAACAGTTCCGCCACTGTCTTTCTTATTTCTTTCTTAACTTTCTTTTGTTTCTTCAGGCGCTTTTTGTGATGGTGTTCACATTCCTCATGTACCTGTGAGCCTCTAATTGTTGTAATTACGTGTCATGGCCTCTCACATCCCTGTTTAGCGCATTGTGGTATCGTCATCTCCTCCTCTTCGTCTTTTTCTTCTGACTCTGAAGATGACTCGTCTGTTTCTGGTCCTCGAGGTGGTTCTACCGTTTCCTCCTCCATCTCGTCGCTCCAGAGTGTGACATGCACCGGTGGTGGGATGGGCTCCGGCGTTGTCGTAGGCGTCTCGGCTCGTACGATGATGACGGCCGGTTGTCGTGGTATTGGGTCGACTCTGGTGAGTATCGTTGGCGTTGGTGTCTTGACCGCCTCCGTGTACGTTCGTACTGGTAAGGCTATTGGTGTTACCAACTGTGATACTCTCTCTGTTTTGTTTCTGACCTCCCTTGGGGGTTGTGGTTGCGTTGGAGTCCTGTCCCTTCGTATCCTTGCATTTGGTGGACTGTCCTGTCGGTTACGTGACCTATCGCTTTCCCTTCGTTTCCGGATTTCGGATGAAGAGTCGGGTTCCCGTTTCCGTGTTCTAGGGTCCCTGGAGCTGTACCCGTCTCTGGAACTTCCTCTCGATCCTCCTGGTCTGGCTTCCTCTCGGGTTTCCCTTACTCTCCCTCGTCCTCTTCCAACTGGAGGGTTGAATGCTAGGTTTGCTGCATTCCTTGACGTATCTCTTCTCCTTTCTTCCGGTTCGTCTTGGTTGGCTGGTCCGTAATTTCTTTCTATTCGTCTGGCCGTTTCCTCCCGGGCCATTCGTTCCCGTTCCTCTTGTGGAGTTGGCCATTCGCTCACTCTGGAGATGTGTAGCCTTGTTGTTCTGAACTCCTGATTATCCGTGAATCTTCTCCTTTCGGAGTACTTGGTTGTACTGTCTCTTTCTTTTTGTAGACTGTCCTTGTAAGCCCACGGGTCCCTCGGATAGTCTCCGTCCGGTATTAGGTTGTTTCCTACATCCTTTTCCGTTTTGTACGGTCGCACTAACCATGGATCTCCTGGCTGTCGGTTCCGTAGTCTACAATTTGGAGGTTTCCTCCGGATTGGCGTGGGGTTAAAGTCTTGTCCTTTAAATAGGTAGACCAGTTCCTCTGTAGCCTTTGCTCCATCTTCAATATCTTTCTGATCTTCGGGGAAGTTTATGGAACCACAGTAGTGAGGTTCTCTCTTGTAAGTCCCATAATTGATTGATAACTCTCTTCCGTTTTTGAGAGCCCCTAACAATATTGAATGGATGATGGTTCCTTTCTCATCTCTTCCTTTTATGATGATGCGATTAGGAATTCTTCCGTCAAGGCGGTGTACTGCTTCCAATCTTCCTGTGTCTGCATTCGGTAGAATCTTCGCCTGGGGTGGCTCGATATCTGTTTGAGTCACATATTGTGCCCAATATCGGGTCCTGTCCTTGTCATCGCCGTCTACCTCTGGTCGGTCGTCTTCTCGTCGGCGGGACTCGTTGGTTCGAGACCCTGACGAACGTTGTGACCTGCTGTCGGTCATTCTTTTGGAGATATACAATTTTTGGGTGGTTTAGATCTTGGGCAACTATCGTGTAGGTGCCTATGAGTCGTAACCTTCTTCTTCCTTGATAGTTTAAATAGCTGATGAGATTGACTTGTTCGCCAACTCTTAATTCAACTTCATCCGCTCCGAAGCAAACGCAGTCTGGAATCTGTGTTAAGATCCTAGCGTTGCTCATGCCCTTTTAGAGTGATCCTGTTCTTCTCGGCTTTCTCCTGGTCCGGGTGGGGTATCGTCGGGCTTGTTGACACGCTTCTTCCTTGTTGCCTCCTCCGTGAATTTCCGACTTTCCTCCCGTAACCTCTGGATTTCTTCTTGAACCTGTTTCAGCTCCTTCTCCAACTTCAGTCTCCGGTTGGTTAGTTCTACTGAATAATACAATGTCCTTTTGTGTATCTTTGAAATTTCCTGTAGGCCTGCTGGGAATGTCCTCTTGGGGCACATTCAAATCTTCGTCCTCTTCTGTAGATGATTCTACAGGTGTGTTTTCGGCTTCCGTAGTGGTTTCTACGTTGCCTTCAGAGTTATGGTCGATCACCAGGAATTGGTAATGACTGTCCTCTTCTGTAGATTTATCTACTTCTTCCCTTCTTTGGCTGACTCTTGCCTGGTCAGCTCGTCTCTGGCTTCCTGGATTGCCTTCCTAATCTTTGTTCTTCTTCCCGGGATGCTTCTATGGATTGGTTGACCTGTCCCAGTCTTTCCCTCAAGCGTCGGGTCCGATCGTTCACGATTAGCAATTCGTTTTGTTGTTATTGACTGGGTGGGCTCGCTGTTGGGTTCCACTTTGGTGGGCTTCTCCACTGTCTCTTGCTCATTTGTTCTTGGGGTTATTATTCTTTTCGGTAACCTCTGCTCTGTAATTCCCTCAGTATGTTCCTCAGCGTTTCGATGACTTGCCTCCTCTCTTCCAATTCCTTCTCCAATCGTCGGAGTTGAGTCAGTAATCCCCGATTCAGATTCTTTGCTGCGTTGATGTTCCGTTCTTTTGTGATGGGGCTTGATCTCCACATGGGGTTGTGCTGGGATCGGGCTGATCAACTCTTTAAGTGCTCTGGTATGAGTGTTTTCACCTGTTTCAGAGTCTTTTTGAGTCGTGTGTGTTCCTCTTGGAGTTGTTTGATAAGGTCTACCGCTGTTGTTAGATCGTTGTGCTGGTTGGTCACTTTCTTTCTTAATTCTCTCACTTCGCCTTCGAGTTGGTGGATCCTCTTCTTGGCGTTGAAGTATTTCCAGCGGGCAGTTTGTTGCTCCCTCAGTTGTCCCGATATTATTTCTCCCAATTCTTTGATTGTGGACTGACCTTCTAGTGCTTGTGCTCTCGGGGTCGTCTCTGTCATCAGGTATGAGCGGAGTTTCTTCGTCACTTATTGGAATTCCTCCTGTGACCTGTCCAGTCGTTCCGTAATTTCTTTTATTGAGTCTCTCACCTTGTGGATTTCCTTGAGATTTATCTCGTATTTCACCTCCGTCCGGGAGAGTTGTTGAATAATTTTCTCCTGCTCTTCTATTTGTTGAATGATTCGTTGCCTGAGACAAATTTCGTTCTCCTTGGCTTGAATCAATTGGATTTGCAAAATTTCTATTAATTGAATTAGCTTTTTGCGACTGAGGGTCATGAAACTGCTTGCCTAATCCTTGCGTACTGGTTTCCCTAATCCTAGGCAAAAATTTCTGTACTTCAGGATCTCTTCTTGCATCTGTGAGTTCAATACTGCAATCTGCTCCTCTATATTTTGCTTGTGAGCCTCGTACTTGCGAATCTTCAGTAATGTCTTCACGTTTTCTAGTTGTAATTTGTTCACTTCCTCTTGAAGCTTTTCTATATTCATGTGTCTTGGAGCGTGTGTGATATGGGTAACTTTCGGCTGAAAATTCCCGTGATTCCGTGTTATTTCCTGCTGGAGTATTTCCGTCCTGCAGGTTCTTTGTTGTCGTGGGCAGTTGTCGACCCTTTGATGGATTTCTTCCTCCTGTGAATCCTCCGGGTCTAGGGTTGTCCACTGGTATGGTGCCCTTTGACTTTGAGTAGCTCTCGGACGAGAACTCTCTGTGTCGTTGGTTACTGTTGCTTGCTTCCGACCCTTGCGAGTTTTCCTGACCTTTTGAGAGACTTTCCGGCTGTGAAAATCCTCTGGGTCTTTTCTTCTCTGGGATCGGGGTGATTTGCGAATCTGAGTAGCTTTCGGTTGAAAACTCTCTGGTTTGTCTTTCCTTCCGTGGTGGAATGTCTGAACTGTATGAGTATCTTTCGGATGAAAAATCTCCAGTTCCTGATGTTGTGCTGGGCGGTGGTACTTTAAAAGTTACCTTTTTGCTTAACTTCTCACTGCTATCTACTGTGGTCGAATTTCTCAAAATTGCCCGTGGCTTACTGCTTGAAAGTTCTGGCACTTTGTTCCAATTTCTTTTGGTGACTAATTCAATTACGTCTGAGTCTAAGTCGTAGCTAAATTCGTCCTCAATGTCTCCTCGCTGGAGGCACTTTTTCAACCTTTCTACATGAACCTTTTGTCTTTTCTTTGAGTTCCTTAAATCCTGGATGATATAATTATCCTTGGCTAAAACTTGAATGATAACAATAGGTCCCTTGTATGGGTGTAAGAAACGTTCACTCTTTCCGACTATTCTTGTTGGCGTGAATACTCTGACTGTCTCTCCGATTTTAAATTTAACTAGCCTTCTCTTTCGGTCGTACCACTCCTTACTATAATCCTGTCTTTCCCTTATCTTTTCCAAAGCTTTGTCCAGTCTAATTTTTGCTTCCTCAGCACTCATGAAATTAGTGTCGATACTGTTTAAACAAAGCTGTAAGTTGAAATCATATACGGGTTGTCGCCTAAACATCATAAAATAAGGAGTTTCTTTGGTCACGTCATGGTGACTGCAATTGTAAGCATTTATTAAAAACGGTAAACAAGTGCACCATAAAGCTTGGTCTTCTTGTGTGTAATGACTCAGCATAGTGCTTATAGTTTGTACCATCCTTTCAATCTGTCCTACACTGTTATGTCTTAATGCTGTCGAAGTGGAATGGTTCATGCCTAATTGCTAAAGTAATGCTTGAGTTATTTCCGCTCTGAATTCGGATCCTCCGTCGCTCAGCAAGTTTTTCAGACAGTCCATACTTGAGAACTACCTTATGCAGCAAAAACTCTGCGATTCGTTCCGCAGTTTTATCTGGAATAGCTTCGGCTATCACATATTTTGACACGTAGTCCTGGGCAATGATTATGTACTTGTTGCCTTTTGCACTGATCTGTATGGGCCCTAGGAGATCAATGCATAGTGCATCTCCTACATTTTCTATCCGTATAGGGTGTAAAAGTCCTGCTGGTTTCATTCTCATGGACTTTGCTGCTTGACAGCTCTCACATGACATTACATATTTAGCAATTAAGACATTCATCTTCTTCCAAAAATATGACTTTTTGAGTCTGTGTAGGGTTTTCTGAAATCCTAGATGACCTCCACATAAAATGCCGTCATGAGCTTTTGATAGTAAAAAATTTCTCAATACCCTGGGCACGTATAATTTCCGTCCCTCCTTATGTATTACTATCAGGATGCCTTCCTCATCTAATACATACTTGCGGTACTTTTCTTGTTCCCTCCAATTAAGTTTATGAAGCTGTTTTATCTTTTCCAATATGAGAAGGCAGTCGGGGTCATCCTTTTGCATCTCCTTGAGATTGTGTTCATTCAATAGTGTTACTTGTTTTTCTTCTTCCAACGTCTTACACACAGGCGTGTGTGTGGACTGATTCTCCTCTGTAACTTCACACCCTTGTAGTGCATATGCCACTACAAGTGACTTTATGACTGGAGCCTTGGCCTTGCCTTTGCTCTCTTCATCTTCACTTCTTGTCGGATGGTCAGCGTGAAAGTCGTTCGGTACATGTAGCGTATTTTTGTTTGCTACATTGCCGGGCACCTTCAGTGGCTGACATTTCCATATTCTTCCGTCTGCGAATTTTATTTCGCCCTTCCGGATTTCTTGACGTAATTCTTGACCTGACCTGGCCAGTAAAGATATTTCGTCCTCTGGATCCCGCGTGGGTGCGTACCTTTGTGTACTTGCCGGTGTTTGTTTTTCCTCCGAGTACCAAAGTACGGACTTTTGCTGAATCATCTTCATCCAAGTTTTGATGTCTTCCGAAATCTTCCTGGCTTCAACTTGATCATCTGTATTTGTTTTCGGATTATTTACATCTTCTGCTCTACCTACCGAAGCGATTTCTTCCGTAGATAGTGCAGTCGGTGTTGATAATTGAAAGATTCTTTCCACTTTGATGTCTTGCTCGAGTTTGCTGACTGGCCTGGAATTCATCCATGTCTCCTCGAATCCGAATTGGTCATCTTTGGTCGTGGGGTTATTTCCGGACGGAATGGATTCAGCCACACTGTCTTCTTCCTTCAGTGTTGACCGGATCCGTTCCTCCTGGGCATACTCCTTTATCTTCTCTGGCTTGTCTTCTGGAATTTTTCCGGGGATGGCATATCGGGTAGCTGGATGGTTTACTGTTGTATTTTTGCTGACAGCAACCCTCTTGCTTCCCTCGTTTGCTATTTCCATAATCATCTCGTCCTGGACTTTATTTTCTGGAATTTGGTCTGGCTTGGAGCCTACTACTATGGCGAGGGTCTGTTGCTTGGCTTGAGTAGCATCAACTGGTCCTTCCATAATTGTCGGCTTTATTTTCATCCTGTCCTGGACTTCGTTCTCATCTAGGTCGGGATCCATGACACTGGTGGTGGTCAGTTGTCTGTCTTGCTTAGCCTCAACTGCTCCTTCCGTTGTCGTTGATTTTGTTCTCTTGTGGTCGTCAGAGTTTATTTTCTCCAGGGGTTTTAATGTCATTTGTTCCATGTTTTCCTCCCCAGCACATTGTGATGACGTTGGAATTGTAATTGTGGGTGGAGCATGAGACTGTTTTGTCCCATCTCCTTTCTCAATTATAATTCCTATGTTTTCTGCTCCATCCTTCTTGATATTAGTTCCCTGTGATAGGTTTGAAATTTCTTCTAAATCTAGTTTATCAATGCCTGCATTATGTAATTCAATTTCTGCAATTTTTCTGAGGTTTTCCTCGTAGACGTATTCATTTGTGAATTTCCAGCAGTTTTCCCTTTCCTCAGGGTCGTCTGGTCGGAATTGATGAATTGTGATTATTTCATCGACGGATAGTTTCCATTCTTTGCGCGTGGACGTGCCGAGTGTAATTTGGCTTACTCGGTCTTCCACGCGTGAAGCATGGCTTTCCCAATCCTTTTCTTCCAATTCGGGGTTATGCACCAAAAATTCGGATCGTGGTTTTGTTATTCTCCGAGGCTGTCGTTTGAGCCTTCCCGACCAAGGATTGTTGTAGCGAGGCTTCTCTTCCTCATCCGTCTCTTCTTTCGAGGATTGGCTATCCTCATCCGTCCAGAATCTCTCATCTTCATCTTCCTCACATGTTTTCATGCTGGCTGTACATTCGGGTAATTCAGTCATTTCCTGAAGTGATTTTGGGATTTCTGCAATTTCTTTTATAATCATTTTATGATCTCGTATGGGATCTGGTTCAAAATCAATTACGTGGTCATCTACATCTGCGAGATCTTCCTTCGTGTAAGGTAGTGGTGCCCTTGATAAGAAGTCTGCATCTAGATCCCTTTTTGTATGTGATGGTGAAGTCAAATTCTTGTAACTTGTTAACGAATTTGCTTATCCTGTGATTTGGATCTTTTTGTGCTTTAAGGTAGCATAATGCAAGGTGATCGCTGCGAATTTGAAACTTTCTTAAATAAAGATATTGTCTGAATTTTCGCACAGCGAATACTACTGCTCCTAACTCCAATTCTGTAACGGAATAATTCTTTTCTGACGCTATTAGTGTTCTTGAAGCGTATGCTATTGGGTGTTCACCGTCCTCATCCTGTAATACGCAGCATCCGAATCCTGCGATTGAGGCATCTGTGTGAAGTATACAATCTAATTCGGGATTAAAGTGTTTTAGTACTGGATGAGTCATTAACTTGCTCTTCAATACATTAAATGCTATGGTCGCATCTGAGCTCCATTGAAAGCATCTAATTCTCTTTTGACCTTCTGATTTTCCTTTGCTTCCCAACCATGACTGTGAGATGGGATTTGCAATTTTGGCAAAATCTTTAATGTACTTCCTGTAGAAACTGCAAATTCCGAAGAATCTTCGTGCTTCTGTTTCTGACTTTGGTACTGCTACATGTCGTATTGCCTCTACCTTGGCTGGGTCTGGGCTTGTACCTCCTCTGGATACCTTGAATCCCAATACGATGACTTCATCAAATCCGAATTTACATTTTGTGGGGTTGAACTTGAAGTTTTTGTTACTGGCCCTCAGGAAAAGCTCCTCTAGAGATGCCAATTTGTCAAATAAATTTATTCCGTATGAAATTACGTCATCCAGATAAACCATTGCTCCTCTGAACTTGAGTGAGCCTAGCATCTGGTCTGCTGCTTTCTGGAATGCTGATGGTGCAATTTTTACTCCCATTGGTAGTCTTTTGAATGCATAAAGTCCATCCTGTGTAATGAATGAGGTGATGACTTGGTCATCCTCGTGAATTAATAGCTGAAAAAATCCTGACTCCATATCAAGGGTGTCAAACATTGCAGATTTTCCAAATTGCATCAATATGTCATCAATTCTTGCAAGAGGGTAAACTTGATCTTCAATCGTCTTGTTTAATGCTCTATAATCTACGACTGATCTGAAGGTTCCGTCCTTCTTCTTGATTAAAAATAATGGACTACTGTAGGGTCCGTTGACTTCCTTTATGATGTCTGCATCCAACATCTTTTGAACCTCCTCCCGTACTTTCTGTCGCTCTACTGGTGAGCATGGAAAAGGTTTTGCTTGCACGGGTGGGTTATTGCCTGTATGTATTCTGATGGGGTCAACCCATGCTGGCTCTTTTAAATCGGCCTTACTAAATGCGAAGCATTCTGGATATCGTGTCAGAAGTGCTCGATACCTGCTTCTTGCTACTTCCTCTAGTCCTACAAAAATGGCAAAGCAGTCCAGCTGTTCCTGTGTGAGCCTTTTGCTGGCATCACGGAGCTGGTTACGCTTAATTTTGATGAGGTCAAAACTTTCTTCAGCATGACCTATAGCTGTCTTCTCGTACATTGTTTGCGGACATGGTGCAGGATTAAATACGTACGCGAAGGGTTCCTCCCTTGGTACTACTCCTGCTGCGACTAAAATTCGCTTACTGCTATATAACTTTTCTGATGGTTCTAGGTAAAAATCCCGTGTAATTCTTTTTGACACGTAGATCGGTATCTTGAAATGTCCGTATGCTGGGATTGTGACTGTTTCCTTAGTCCTGCATATAGATTTTGCTGGTCGTTTTGCTGTATTGAATGCGAAAACGGATCTGACTACTTCCGTGTCAGCCTTTCTTTCCCCTATGTAGAGGTGAGTGTCTCTGCCCATTGGCACTGTTCGGAATCTTTCACTCCGAATTTCTAAGTTCTTGAAATCTAGCGTTATTCCGTATTTCGTCATAAGATCTTCTCCAATAATCATTTTTGGCTCTAGTGCTTCCATAACTAGACCTTTGAATAGGAGTTGAACGCCTTCAATCATCATAGTGAATCTTGTTAAACAGATGGGTTTAACCAATTCTGTATTAGCAACTGAAACTCTTAATGTGCTTGGCACTTCTTTTATTTCTGCGCAATCTGGCAGTAGGTTTCTTTGGATGCATGACCTGGTAGCTCCTGAATCCAGTAGTGTTGGTATTACCATACTGCAGATTTGTACTTGTAGTGTTGACTTATTACCTTTTGCTATACGACATGGGTTGATGTCTACTATCTCTAACTCGCCTTCTTCCTCCGTCTCCATCCCTTCTTGTCTCGTTATCATCGCATTTATTCTTTCCTGAATGTCTCCGATTATTGGGGGTGCGTCCCCCTCCGGGAGTTTTCCGACGGATATGGGCTTTGGGAGCGTCTGTTCGGGCAATTTCTTTTCATGTGACCTGGGTTTCCACATCCAAAGCATACTGGCTCCCCTTGTGCTGGTTCTAATGCTAGTTGTCCTGGTACGGGTTGAGCCTGCTCCGGGTATTCAGGGTGTCCGTTCCAGGTGCTTGCTCTGTCGACACTTTGATGGTTTCGGTCTCTTGAGTTGCTCCGGCTTCTATTGCCATTGTTGTTGCCCTGGTATTGTTGTTGACTTCCCTGTCGATAGCTCTGTTGGTAATTTGGCTGTTGGAAGTTTCCTTGATTGTTCTGGATTGCTTTTGGAGCTTGGCTGTTGTAGGTGGTCATTGGTGTTGGTCCGTAGCTCTGTTGTGGCGCAAATTGTTGAGGTGGTATGAACCCTTGAGGTGGTCCAAAACCTTGTGGTGGTCCAAAATTTGGATTTTGCTGGTATCCTTGATTTGGAATGAAGCCTTGTGGTTGTGCAAAGCCTTGGTTTGGGTAAAATCCTTGATTGCTAAACCCGTTGTAGGTTTGGTTGTAGTTTGGATCCATCATTTGTCCGTTCCATGGGGCGTTGCCCTGGTTGTTAAAGTTGTTGTTATTGAAACCTCTGTTTGGGCTTCTACCTGAGTTGAAGTTTTGGTTCCTCGGGGGATAGTTTTGACCTCCTTGGTTGTATCCGTCGTTCCTGTACTGAGGTCTTCCCCTATCCTGGTTGTTGTAGGATCTGTCTGGTGTAGGTGATCGCTGTCTGTTATTGTTGAAATTTCCTCGGTCCCTATTTGGTGATTGGTATCGGTAATCTCTGTTGTCATTACGACTCCGATTTCCGTAGTTGTTGTTGTTCTCGTAGCCTGGGCTGTTATTGCGGGAGTTGTTGTAATTTCCTTGACCTGAGTTCCTTCCGCGTTGGTCGTTGTTGCGTGGCTCTGGTCTCTTGAACTCCGGCTGTTCCCGTATGGCTGCTACCTTGATTATCTCTGTCTCCATTGGTACTGCCTTCATACCTGTGGTTAGTTGCTCTAACATTTGTTGGACTTTTGCAAATCTTGTCTCTATGGATTCTGCTCCATCTGTCTTGCGATCCTCGTGGTATTTTTTGATACTATATACGAAGTCGGGTACGTTGTCCGCTTCCCAACCTCGGCATGCCACCACGTATTCGGGTGTTAATCCTGCTCGGATTAGACGGATCTTTTCTTCCTCTGGAAGGTGTCTGTCAATCCTGTTGATCAATGCTAGCTTTGCATCTATGTAAGCACATGGGTCTTCGTCCTGTTGCATTTTGCGCCTTTCCATAAGAGTACGGATCATGGGGTCCGTTATTGCGTATCTCTGCAGAAATTCTTCCTTGAAGTCGTTCCAATTGACATTTGCCCATGGTCTGAGTTCCACTAGTCTTCGCTCTGCTACCCAATTTCTGATCCAATCTCGTACCGTTGGACTGAAAATCAGTTGGACATATTGCATGCGTGTCTCTTTCGTATCTCCTCCAAACCTGTTGGTCTGGAGTTCTGCTGTTGCGAATGCTGTTTCGGGGTCATCTTCGCCCGGGTTGAACTCTACCTTGGGAAACATGAATGCTGACATCTCGTCGTCTAAATACCTTCTTACTGGCGGTCGTTCAACTGGTATCTCTTCAATGTGTATGACTCTGTGTTGATTTGGTGGTATGTAAGGGTTGATGATGTTGATGTTCAGTTGGTTAACTAGGTTGTTTCGGTGGACTAGTTGTCCGTGTCGTAGGTCGTAAAAATTTTCGCGGTTGTTGCGGTTGTTCTGGTCTGAGTCGTCGCTGCTGGAGCTGGATGACGAGTTGTCTCCTGAATCTCCAGGTTCGTCTCTCGCTCTCCTTCTACCTCCTATGTGGCGACCTCCTCTGACTCCTCCTCGACCTGGGTTTCCTCTTTGTTGAGGTGCTCGTGGGTTATTCCCGTTGCTATTGTTTGGTGGTGCACGTGGATTACCTTGACCTGCCCCACTTGGTCCGGGGCCTGGTGGTCGTGGGTTATTGTTGCCTATCTGGCGACGTGCACGTAAATGTGGTCTTTTTCTGTTATTTCGATCCTTGGTGATTACTATCTGGTATTCTGGATTAAGATCCTGTAGTTGTAATCTTGGGAAGAAATGTACTACTCCGCCTTCGTCTACTAGCTAAATTTCTCCTTCGGGATTTAATTCCCTTTCGGCTGCTCTTTGTGTTGCTTCTTGAAGTTCTTCGGCGGATATTCTTAAAGCAAATTCGCCGGGGACTGCTTGTATGACGTAGTCTTCGATATCTATCGCGATTCTGAAGTCGTCTTCGTGTACTTCGGAGTTGTTGCTCCTGTGACTCTCGTTCTCCCTTTGTGGATTTGGTCGTGAGCTCTCCCTTTCTTCTACCTGCTCTTCCTCCTCTTCACTGGAGGTTTCGGCTAGAACTTCTATTTCTGGATTGTATAACAACCTGGTCAGAGCTTCTTGATGGTCGTGTTCATCTATTAACCCTGTGAAAAATGCTACGGGTATTCTTTGTCGGTGTATTCCGTTGGGTAAGTTGATGTGTCGATGGTAAAGTCTATAGTTCCTAGCAATGTAGCTGGTAACTTGGTCTGGGTCTTCTGACCTTCTAATTATTAATTGTCGAAATGCTATGGGTGGGTCGTCACTCGAGATGATTTCTTCGTATTCTGTTCTTGTAGCTGCTACAGCTTCGAAGTTAGCATCAATTGCCGGTATGAAATTTCGTTGGATAAGGTCGTCTTCCCTATTGAAATAGATTAATCGTCTCACCTGACCTGTCCAAGTTGCTTCATGTGCTGCTTCTCTCGCTCTACGCCTGTCGTTGACTCGGCACAAATGTGTTACCTGGCGTACGGTTGCCTGACTGCGAACGAGATTTCTTTCTGTTGCGTCGTTTTCGTCGAGGTAGATTCTACCACTTGGTCCAATCCAGGTGTTTATGCTGTACCGTGGGTCGTCAACCCAGCTTGCTCCTGTTTGACCTGTTGACGTGGCCTGAGCTGTTGCTTGCGGCCATGCTACTGTCGGTGTTGGTCGTGTGGTGGTTGCTGTTGTCGTAGTAGTTGTTGAGGGGTTGATTGGTCTGTTTACTGATCTTTCCCTCGGCCTGGGTGGTATTGCAATAGTTGTTGCAAGTTGCGTTGCTATCGCTGGCGGTACCACGGGTGACCTTAGTGTTTCCCCTTGGGTGTAAGACCTGTTGCTACTTGAAGTATTTTCAGGTTGGCTGGTGTTTATGACTGTTACCAGCTCTCCTCCTTCTATGAGGGTCCTATCGTTGTTAGATGTCCTGGTCACTAGGTCACGTCCTCTCAAAATGTGGCAAAAAATGCCTGTTCGACCTAAAGGTAAGCTGTTGTACAGTGATCCTCCTGGGGACTGGTATACTGTGAATCTTTCTCGGTTGTTAAATGCTTGGTAGTAGGTACCGTCGACGTTTCTGATGGTTCTTACCACTGTTTCTGACGGTCGTTGCTCTCGGATAATCTGTCCGGCCCGTACGAATCCTCTCAGATCTACTGTATTGATTGTTAACGCTGGTACGCGTAAAGCATGGACTGGTGGGTGAGTGTAAATTCTTCCTCCGGGTGACCGGTATACCCGTTGTGACACGAAGTCAACGTCGTCGTCGTTGTTGAATTCTGTGTTAACGTATAATCTGGTTGTAGCGTCACTTGGTCTTGGCGTTGGCCGTGCTACTGTGCCCAAATGTGTGGAAGGGGTCTCCTCCGTAGGAGTTTCCAAATCGTCTCTGATGGTTTGATTCCTAAACCGTAAGTTTGGTTGAGTTGGTTGTTTCCTGGGTGTAGTTTCTGTTGCTCTTTGGTGTTCTTGAGTGACAGGTGTGAGCTGTACTGGATTTTCCTGTAGAGTTATGTCTTGTGTTATGTCAGGGTAGTGCGTGAATCTTTGTTCAGCTGTCCCTGGGGTGTTGCGACAAGAGTTACCTGACCTCGGGGTTACTCCGGTTTTGGTCGCAGAGTCCCGAATTGTCGTTGGTGTACTTGTCTTGACTCCTGTGAGCGTCTTGGGTGTTGTCGAGTTGGTCTCGCTATTAGTTGGTCTGCTACAGGTGTCTCTTGATTGTCTGGTTAAGTTGTTGTGTGGCAGCTCACTTGACGTTGGTCGCACCTGTTCACCTGAATTTCTTGAGGTTGTTGGTTGGTTGTAAACTGGTCTCTTGCTTGTGAGACTTGAGTTAAGGTCGTTGCTCTGGCTTGTGGGGATTCTGTAGGTTCGCCTAGGTGTCTTTCCGAACGAAGGGGTCCTTGTTGTCAGATTTACCTGGTCGTCACTATCTGTCCCACTATTTGCTCGAGGTGATGTTATACTAAGGCTTTTGACCTTATTTAATTGCGTTATTGTGGGTCTTTCCTCCCCAAATTTCTTCCTTATTTCTTCTGCAACAGCTATGTCGGCTGTGCTGGGTTCTCTGGTTGAACTGGAAGCGGTTGCTTGATTATCTCTTGACGTTCGCGGTTGCCCTTTGTGTATTTCTCTGGATAGTGAGATGGGTTTACCTGTTGGTCCTGTAAGTGGTTGGGTTATTGATTGGCTGTTAAGGTCGATGTAGCTCCTCGCAAATTTTGACCGTTGGGGTGTGCGTACTTCTTCGTGGGGTAGTATGGGGTCTATGAGATCTGTTCGTCGTAATCCCTGGTAAACTGCGTCGTGCTCGAACTCTGGTCGGTCATAAATGTCTGTCGGTCTTACTGTTGCTCTTGACGCTGGTTCTAATAAACCCGTTATCGGATTTCGTGAAAATGGTGGGTGTCGTGAATCGTACCTCAAATGCCTGCTTAAAATGTCAGTACCATTAGGTTCTACGACTCTACGTTCGCCCGTCTCGTTGTTATTCGCGTCCTGATCTGAGCCTGACCTTTCTTCGCTACTGGAATAAGCTCGAGTACGCCGTCTGTGACCTTGTATGCTGGTATGCCTTCTAGCATAAGTTACCGTAGTGTACCTAGGTTGATCGTTAAAGACAATTTGGCCTCCTTGGTGCCTTGTTCTACTTCCAAATGAAAGTACGTGTCTTTCTAGCAGATTTCTAATTAATTCGGTTGGTATGAAAATATTTTCCCTGATGTTCCTACTGTGAGTGAGTGCTCTTCTCCTCAACTCCTCTGATTCGTCCCAATTTGGCAATCGATTGTAGTTTCGCCTATGAATATTCTCTGCTATTCTAATAAAGAAGTGTGTCCATTGGACCGTACCTGTGTAGGTGTGGTGTGCTAACCTGTGGTAAACCTCTATCCAGTGTCCTTCCAATTCTGTCACTATGAGAAAATTCTCGGTTAGATTCCTCTGAAGTCCCTCCGATCGCGTTAGCTCCTCGAAGCACCCTTCAGGTATCTCTACACCTGTGTGGATTCTCAGTTGTGTGAGATTTGTCTGCACTAGCCTTGCTTCGTTACTTACTGGCACGATCTGTGGTATCTGTTCTGTTATCAGATCTTCCTGTACTGAAGCTTCAGACACCTGGCTGAATGTTCTTTGTCGTACTGTGTCACTTCTGTTAGAAAATGCTGGTGTAATTTTTGAAGGTAATTGTTGCACTTTCGGTTGTGTTGTTGTTTGGTCACGCTCACTCTCCGTACTACCTTTGGTTTGGTTCATTTGTTGTGAACCTGCACTTGCTGTTGATACTTGCTGATGATCTACGTGTGGAGTTATTTGTCCAGTAGTGTTGTTGTTCAATACCTCTTCATCTTCTTTATCTGTATCCGGTTGGGGTTGTGCAATCGTTGGTTGAGCAATTTCCTCTTGGTCAACAGGTCTTATTGTTCCATTGACATCGGCATTGTTGGGTGATGTAATGTCCTGTCCATCTGCTGATGTAGAAGCCTGTTGCTCAATCTTCTCAAGACTCGTGTGATTGCTCTCTGGATCCGTGATGATTTCGAAAGATGAGGTGGCTGCACTACTTGTTGGTCTTGACTCCGGTTCATTGAACTGTGCCAACATTTCCTTAATGACCGGGTTTGCATCCTTACTCACGTAGATGGGCTGTCCCGCTGCATTTCGCATGAATTCGCCTATGACCTCGCCTTGTCCTTCCGGATCTACCGGTGGTACAGACTGTTGGTCGCGTAATTCTAGTTGCGTGGGTGATACGTGGGTTTTCCTTCCACTCGGAGTCTCGCTTGTCGTGGGTCCACTATGGGTACCCTTTGTCTGCTCGGATTCTCCGATTGTGGATCTGATTACCGTACCCGTATCCTCCATTGAATCCTCGAAAACGAGCCTAATTCTAGTACTCGATGGTCCAGCGGATTGGTTTGGAGAGGGTCTACTGAGAGAACCCTGTTGTTGTGTTGGTGTTCCTTTTGGACTTACGGTAGAAAAACTGTGGGGACTTGTTACCGAGTCCAGGAACACGTCATCGTCACCCTTATTGTCTGGACTTTCTCGGTATCCCACCGCCTGCGAGTCTCTTGGACTATGTGCAGATGCTGCGGGGGTTCTGTAAACCGATTTCTCCGAGACGGATGATGTACTGCTGGTTGTGGAGTCCCCTGACTCCCGTGCTGCTTTTGCTTTAGCCTTTGCCATCTTTCTTTCCAATTTGGCTTTGGCCATAGCAACTTCAAGACTCTCTTCATTGTCTGGCACTGGTCCAGTTGATCGCGTAGTCCTTCGAGATGTTGTTGAAGGTGCAGGTGTTGACTTCCGTTGAGATGGTTGTTGTTTTCTCTTGGAATCCATACCTGAAAACGTTCTAACTTTCTCGGGTGGTATGAGAAAATGCTAGTCGTTTGAGTTGATTTATGAATTGCTGGGTTTGTTTGAGAGTGCGTGCCAATGAATTCCTGAAAACCTTCCTTAAAACTTAATCCAAATTATAACTTAAACCGTGTCTAAAATTTCGTTGGGTGCTTATTGCCTTTATGCTTATATCCTACTGACGCGCTGAATTTAGAAGAAGACTGTAAATAAATACTTGAAGATTAAAAGCCTGATCTGTCTTAAAACTTAATTTTCGTGATGTAACCTAAGCCTGAAGTCAACATGTACTTCCTAAATTAAACCTGACCCTAACCTGTGAAACCTGTTGTAAGCTTATCTCTTTTAACTGCTAACTTCTATTACCTATTTACCTGTTATCATTAAACCTTTTTAAACTTAAATCCTTCTTTAAACTTAACTTTCCTTACTACCTAGATTCCCTTAAGCCTTACTCCTCCTTAAAACTTAAACTTCCTTAAAACTGAACTCTCTTACCATCTAAACCTCCTTAAATTACCCGTAACTCTACCTCTTTTACCTACTATCTTCTAAAATCTATTTAATCCTATTCTCCTCCTAGATTACCTGTTATACCTAATTTTTAAACTTATTCGTAAAATTACTCCTTAAAATATCAGCCTTATTGTCTGTCAACACTGCTCACTCTCGGCCGGGTGTTGCCTAAATTTCCCTAAATACTCCTATAATAATTTCCCAAATTATCCAGGACTGTATTCCTCACTACTAATTATTTCGCAACTGGGGAAATAAGTTTCGTGTCCTAATTCGTACCTAAGAACTTCCTTGAACTGATCCTACCATCAGCAAGGCTTGTATCTGTCGTAGACAAATATTTTCGAAGCCACCGGAAATATCTGAATGCCTATCCCTATAACCAGTCCTCAAATCCCATGAGTCTGTGGTTTCTTATGCTGAATCCCTCTACTCTAAACATTCCTTCGAGATCAGCTATCCCTATGATGAAATCAAGATCCATGAATCATCTAAAAGAGTTGAAAATAAAGAAATTCCCTTATGCATATCCATAGCCGGAACCTATGCCTAAGATTTTAAAGCGGTATTCCGTGGTTGGAATGTCCTCTGTCATCCTATTCACTCCCCGTGAACCTCCTTGCTGGTGTTAGCTCTGCCTGTTACCTAACCCCGTCCAGCTCGGGCACAATACAATACACATGCCTATGTCGGTACTTCAATCATAGCCTCTCCGATTACCTCTAGTAGGTGACAGGCTTATCGGTGCTTTTGTCGGCCTCCCCGACCACCTCCGTGCTTGGGATGACTCAATTCAAGTTGACCTTATGAACTTCTTTGCCTCTCTAGCCTCTCGGATTCTACGTATGAAATTACATCCTACACACAACAATGATTGCGCTCACGCCTCGGCCCTTCAATCCCTAGACTAAATTAAACTATGATTTTCTTAAACGTATGTTTCTATCCTAATGCCAATGTGTCCCCGCTCACTATACTTCGGCCTTTGAGACTAAATTTTGTCAAACTTAACTAATTGCGAATTCCCTCGGCGCTCAATTAGATCCTCGGCCTTTCCGAAAAATTTATGGTCCTTAAAAACTATGCTTTTTGGTGATCTGATGTACCTGCGCTCTCTACCTGAGCTATTTAGGTTAAATTTGCAAACATGACTAACTGAAATCTGATATCTGCGCTAAATCCGGCCCTTCAGATTAAAATTTTAAGTTCCTAATATTTACCAAGTCCATGGTAAATTGATTGTCTAATTACCCCGTGCTCAATCCGGCCCTTCGGGTAGAAAAGAAAAAAATAGTGGAGAAGAAAATGTGAAAAGTTTAAGATAGATTCATATTTTTATCCGTGTAAAAGTTACACCTCAGATAAATAAAGTAATTTGGAGAGAAAAGGTTTTAATTATTCACCTTACTAGCGTAAGGTTCCTTAACTAAATTAATTTGGAGATCAAAAGAATGTTTAAAGAACATTTGCGCTCATAGCCTCGGCCTTTCAAATGCTAACTTAATCCTAGCAGGCGAAATGTGGAAGTATGAAAAAATGTGAGAAAAATGTAAGATAGATCCCTATTTTTATCCGTGTAAATCCTACACTTCAGATAATTAAAGTAATTTGGAGTTAAAGAGTTTTTAATTATTTGCCGCTTAGCCTAAACTCCTTAATTAGTTAATTTGGAGGTCAAAAGACATTCTAAAGAACATTTGCGCTCGTATCCTCGGCCTTTCAAATGCTAACTTAATCCTATAAGCCGAAAATATTTAAGAGTGAAATGAGAAAGTATTTATTTTTGAATACTAAAAAAAATAATTAAAATAAATGATAGGTCATTTTGTGTTCATAACCTGAACTTGAAAGTAAATTTTGAGAGTCGTTAATATTTAAAAAGTGAATTCAAATTGCTTTTGAAAGATTTCCGAATTCTTATTTCTGAGCCCTGTCCTCCTGACAGAGCCCTAAATAATTTGAAAGTGAATTTTGAGTAAAGATTTTATAGAAATTTTCACGCTCAATCCGGCCCTTTGAAAATCTGGCTTAAACTTACGAAGAGAAAGACTACTATTTGCTGTGCTCAATTCCGTCGGCCCTCCAGCCCCAAATAGTACCCTTTACAATACTGACACTACATGCCTAGCGCTCAATCCGGCCCTTCTAAGCTCCCTATGTCTAGTGCTCAATTTCCGTCGGCCCTCCTAGACTTCTAAAAAGATAGAGATAGATTTATACTATTGGAAGAAGTAAATTTTGTTTCGAAAATGTAAGTACTTACACCTACTATGTGAATCTGAAAGCCAGAAATACATGCAAATATATGCACCATTTTCTAATTTAAACCTATGATTTGCTCATAATCTCTGGTTAATTACTCCAAAAATCATATGCTCCTCGTAACTACGTACAAAAGTTATGCTTAGCCCCTAACTCATGATATTCAAGTAAAGAAAAATGTTACTCACCTTATTAGGTACTCACCTTGCCCCGAAACTTTCCTTGTGAGGCAAGGGCCTAACTCACTAGTCACTTTTTAGAAAAATTCACGGCCGTTAAATAGTTCGTATTATAGTGCTGCACTAGGATTCTTGTAATTTTTTGTCCGGATCCGCGCGTGATGATGATGTCCGATTTTTCTTGAGAGAGGAACTTTTTGGCTGTTTTTATCTGACTTTCTCTCGAAGTTTCGGGTGCTCGGTTATAGTACTATACAATGTATAGCCCGGTAGTTGAGCCCATACTTCCATCGAGAGAGTTTATAAATCAACGGAAATGCTTGCTACAAAGCGACTTTCCTGCGATTCAGGGTCATCCGCAGGTCCCCGACCTTTGGATACTCCAGGCCCTTACCGTGACCTGAAGTCCTGACAGAAACACCATGTTACATCTGCCCTCCCTTCCCCGGTTGAGAAAGAGAGGGACTTGATGTATCCCGGGTTCGGGCGCCTCATTCCCTGCTCGTAATGTCCATGATGTTGTTATGGCGCTAATCACTAATGAGGCTTGGTTTGCTTTGCTTTGATTTCTGTGTGTAGTTCACTTTATTCGGCCTTTAATAATGTTCCTTAACTGACATAAACTATAATTATAACGCTTAACATTTAACACTAATTTTGGTAATGGATCCTTTCCATTTCTGGAAACTGTCTTCCCTTGAGAATCCACTACGTGGGATTTCTGATGTCCGTGGCGGGTTCCATTCCGGTCGGAATGGACCCATTGCCAATCCCTGGGTTCCAATCCTAGGAGATGTTCTTCCTTTGGGATCCAAATTGGAACTCCTTGTCTTTCTCTAACTCTAACTTACAGCTAACATTTATTGTTTATACCTAATTATGCTTACGCTACTTAACCTACTTAACTCTAACTCTTTATTGTTTACTTCTTGCTCAACTTCCGTTGGTTTGTCCTGAGTCAGGTTTAATTGCCTACGTGCATTTCTGACTCAGGTAATTCCTTTCCTATTATTAATACGTAACAATATCGACATTTTTAGGTTGCTTGGCATAGGGAATGTAGTTATTACATTTTAATTTAGCGTCACTGCTAAACGAATTTTTAAATTGAAACAAGTATTGAATGTACGAATATTATTCGTATTGCTCATTTGTATAGTCTGTTAAAGTCTTATTTTCAACGATGTACGTATATGCTTGCATATTTATTTAAAATCTGAATCATCATTTGAATATCCATGTAATGTTCTCCGAGTTCTGATTACTAATCCTGCAATAAAAAAATAAAATCACAAGTTTTAAGAATTAGCTCTATTCAATGAAACTTTTACATACTTTTACAGTTGCAAAGCAGCATTACATTTTTTAAGCAGTGAATATTAGGAAATCAATCTTTGGAATAAATGCATCTTGTACTGTAGACACAGTTTATGATACATGTGGACATGTGTGATAGTGGCTGGAGACATCCTGTAATTTACACTAAATCGAACTTACGGCTAAAAAGTCTAATCTATACAAAGGTTCACAAAAATCATCATTTTTTGTAGTAGAATTTATTAACTGCAAGTGGCGGAGGACTCGATGTTCCAATTCAGCGATTCTGTACGAAATAGTATCCACCCTGGAGTTTTGCATTCCCACTTGGTTCCTAACAGCCACCAATTCTTCTCCCAACCTTTCCTTTTCCAGTTTTAAAGAATGGACTTCGAATCTCAGCATTTGAAGCTAGCAAAAAGGGTTAAACGTTAATAAGTTAGAAAATACGGTAATTACGTCCCTATGCCTGCTGACCAGTTAAGATTACGTAATGATTTCACGAATTTACTGCCGTTACACAGTGACTTTTAACTGGGCTATACTTTTTAGTCTAACAGCCTTCACCTGAAACTCCCGCACCGGATGTACCATTTGAAAGTAAAGCAAGTTCATAGGTGTCTCCACGATGAGCAAAAGTCTTGCATTTTCTTGAGCCACAATTAATTGTTCGCAAGCCCTTTTCTTCTCCGCTTCCAGAGCTGGGGTGCAATTGCCGCAAACCTATGCATAATTATTGATCAATTATTTACTTGATATGCAATCAAATTAAATTGCAGGGACAGTTCCTATGTTAAGAATTGTGACGGAACCGGGAATAATTTTAAGTACGCTTCAAATTATTCTGCTTCAGTATCAGAATAAATTTTCAAGCAAAGACTTCAAATCACTTGACCCAAGCTATCTTAATAGGAATTAATTTATAAAGAATGTATTAAGAATCAGAATTGCGTGGTCGGTTAAAATTGAGATTACGCTCTAAAAAATTCAGCTTCAGGCTCTAAATTTACAAGCAATTGCAGTAAAGAAGAATTTTTCAGCTGTTAAGTTTTTTGCAAAATTATAAAAACCTTTTTTCAAAAGACTTAGCCTCAATGTGTCATTTATATGTTTCAAATATCAACATCGTAAGTAAAAACTTACGGCATAAATATTCAAAGGGTTGGAGCGAGGCTTAAGCTTTGGTAATACAATATTTATTTATAGACATGATGTTTTGAAAGCAATATGATGATTGTTTCTTAATTTGTGTTGGATACCCATCACATTAATGTCAGGCTTGTAGTTTTTAATAAAATTACCTGTTCAGACGGGATATCTTCATCTACTTCCATTTCACTGGCACTGTCATGTTGCTGACGCGACATCTACATACATACATGAGAAAAGATATTTTTTTAATTAAATTGTGAGTCCGGACATACATGGCAGTAAATTTTATGGTTACTTTTCCCTTTTCATTCACGACTCATTGTCAAGGAAAATACATTTCCACGTGACTTGGCATTCCCGGTAACGCCATGTGAATATTCGTTTCAAGATATTACACTACAACAAACATGTGGTATTTATTTAGTAAATAACAAGGGAAACAATATTTAAATTTTTTCAAATATTGCGGAAATAATTATTTAATTTCAAGCCTTAGAAGTTGTGCAACTACTCAAAACGCTTAGAGTGTATTTGTTAAATTATGTGGAATGACGAATTTTGGGAAAGGTAAATTAGACACCGTCTGTGTCCCATTGCCCGTTTAGAGTATCACTAATGATAAGCTAATACTGTGGGAACGCAATATGGCGTAATCGCAATATTTTGATTTAATTTGTAGTAGTTAATTTAAACGTAAATTAGAATGCTTGAGAATAATTTAAAATTAATTACTTTTCTTCAGTTCTTGAAGTAGACACTACGGTGTACCAAGCCTATGCGTCGTTTCCGGAAACTCGGAGGTGAAAATACCAAAGGAGGTCTAGCTCATGCTTGAGGTAACTTAAACTGGATGGATATTAACTGAAGGATAATTGCATTGCTAAATATTATAATTATATGTAAATAGTATGCCTGCAGTGACAACTACATCTGATTTTTATTGGCAATGATGTGACATGCCTGCTAAAGAAAGTAAGCGTGCCTCCACGCATTGCATTTTGTCATAAAAGTAAATAAAGTGATCAAGGTTCTATATTTTGACACTCTCTGTCCTGATGACGGAGAGGACAATAAGACAATAAAAAAGTTGTAAATAGTGTTGATGAAACTTACCGCATTGATGTTTATTGAATGATGCGTCGGATTCCGAACCGTCGAAACGTACCGTCTGGGATACTCCTCACAATCAAATCTCTGGAGTAAACATGTGAAAAGGGTGTTTGTAGAATTCAATGGAGAAGAGATTTTCTCCAACTGCTGTGTATATACCTTGAAGTTTACAGAAGAGGACGGAGAGTAAATTACTTTCATTTCTGGGACAAGATCTGTAGTATGCATCCATATGTCTAGACCGTATCTAGAGGGTATCTAAACTAACATACATGGTTTTCGCACTGAACATATGTATGATCACGCGCCGTGGCTGACTCCATGGAATCAGACTAACTACTCACAGCTTGCCACGTAAACTCCAGCCCCAATGTAAAAATCTTGCCTTAATGGTCGAGAGATTTTGTTTTTGCAACTCTTATCATTCTCACCCCACAGCTTTCTTGTACGCTTCCTCGTAACTTTAACACATTTGCTTCGTGTTGTATTGTCAAGCCTTTACACAAGTACACAAAAGTACACACGTTGTTCTTAGACCGGCTTATTTCACTTGCTAAGCCTGCCCCCTAACCGGGTGGAAAGTTTGAGCCCACAATTTTGTAAACAATTTAGGCCATGTTCTCCCCACCCCTCCGATTTTACTACACAGATAATAAACTGTCCGGTTGATGCGTTTAGTAAAAACTACATTGGGTGAGAGAATATCATATGTATAACACATGTGATATGTGAATTGAAGCGTAGATCAGCAGACATTAGAAGAGAGAAAGAATCTCGAGGCCGTTATATCAAAACTTATATATTGTAGACAAATGTGATGGACGATACACAACTGTAAGTGTGAGCGAACTTTGGACCTGATTCATGTGTAACATTTCGTATGATCGAAACCTTATTCTGCAAGATTCTCACTTGACTATATTCAGTAGTCGGAAAGTCAGACTGGCGCAGACAGTTTTTTAAAAACGTAGTGTAGTTACAGATTATGTCACTGTAAGAGTCAAGCATTATCCAGTAATGTAGACATTATGTGTAGCAGGTTTAATTTCTATATGTTAATCTTATTTCCTTTATAACAATTCATAAAGGAATATAATACGCTGGATATCATCCAGGACGGCCCAAATAAGAACGTATAAATTGAAGACATGCAACTTCATAATACCGCTTGTTGCTAGTGTTTTATGACCGCCTTATAGTGCACCAAAATTTTTACCATAGGTATACCTATGCTTGATCCTTATCAACAATGTTCCCCTGGTTGCAAATTTTCTCCAGCTTACAAACTAAATATAAATGCTGTTGCAATTCAGTAATTGAATATCCGTTTTTCTCTGAGGTCTCAGTTTGTGAGAGAGAATACGAAATGCTAAGGGGATGTTTTTCTGTGAATGATAGAGGAGATCATAGCGAGGAAGAATTAAACGAAGAATGTGACTGAATGTACATAATTGCCCTTGCCTGGGATCAAGATTTGTTTCGGTTGATCGTCAAAGAAGCAAAGTCTTTTGTTGTAACCTCTAGAACTCATTGAATTTTTTTCGGGATGGTAGGCCTGTGACCCGGTGACGGGTTATGTATCCTGGTCAGACCCGACCCCTGCCCGGGGCGTTTTTTAACCGGTTTCAGGTTTTCAATTAGATCAGAGAGGGGGTTAGGAACGGGTCCAGGACACCCGGCCCTTCCGCTCTATACTTTACAATTTCTGTAAATGAAATTATCACTTTATCTTAACTAGTGAACCCGTTATTAGAATAATACATTGAGTACATGAGTTCAAAATGTGTTTCACACAGGGCTGGAGTATTCGAAAAATATGGATACGATTCTGATTAAGATTAATCCTAACGGATTCCAATCCCAATTCAAATGTATTTGTTTCAAAAAATGAAAATTCCAATCCAATTTATTCGAATATTTTCTATGAATTCCAATATAATTCAAATACTTTAGTTATTAAATAATAATAAATGGAGGTACTAGAGTCCCGAAAAACATTGTAACTGCAATTAAATTTAAACCAGAAAGTATCTAAATTCGGCAATTATGAATGAAAATATGCCAGACCATTTTATAAAGGCAGTAGTGCTTAATCTACACATGTTTCATAACCGTATAAAACTTGTTGATTCACTTTGTTTTTCAGGGATACTCTAGTAGTAAAAAAGTGAGCTCGTGAGCTGCATGCTTTTTCCCCTGACAAAATTAGACTCCTTTTTATCAATTGAGAAAATTACTGACAAATGAGATCATTGCATACAGATTGCAGCAAATTGATTTCCAGAAAAAAAATATTATAGTTGCTCAGCGTCATTTTGTGGAGACAAACGTAATCCTAAATTTTGTATTCCAATGAGTAGTTTAAAAAGGTTATGTAATGGCTGACTGAAAACTTCTTTTGTTGTTTTAATTTACGAGATAAGCTTCAAAATGTCACGGATTTTTCGGATATCTAAGCATTGGATACAGTATTCAAAAATATTTTGAATACTAATTCGAATACAGAAATTTCTTTTCGATTCAATATAGATTTAAATACTTGAAAAAATATATTTACAAATACCAATTGCGATAAAAATACCAAAAAATAGGAATGAAATACCAATTCCAATTCTAATTCCGATTCAAATGACCAGCCCTGGTTTCACAGTGCGAAGACGAAGCAGTTGGTACAATCAAATTCTAAAACTACCATCATAACTAACCCGGTTTATTTATGCTGATATTCTACTGCTAATTTTTGAGAAGTGTGATCTCATTGGTCTTAAGGAATTTCCTGAAAATTAAAAGATTTAATCTAATTGTGGTGGCTAAAGGATTTTATGTCGATATGTGTAATTACCTATATTACTACTTGTATGTACAGTGCTTGGAGTATGAAGCCTATAACCCCTTATCGAGACATATCAATCCGGTGTATAGACTCGTTGGATGGGTGTTCTATTTCAAAAGTTGCCAAAAAGGTTGTGTTGTTTCCTGTTAGTCCATAAAATATTTTTACATTTTCCCAGTTATATCTTGTCTTTCAAAACTGCAGCTGGATTAACAAAATCAAAGAAGGTGGTTTCAAATAAGTTTGTGCTGTGAAAAAATTAATCAAGGATTTTAACGAGTTCGGGCTGTAGAATAAAATTCGCCGGATTTTTAACGGGTTTGGGTTAACCTTTTTTAAAAAATAGTTTATTTCTACATATGTATGACGTAACCAGTTTAATATCACAATTAACTTTAACCGAAGTTTTAAAAAAACCGACCCGGAGGGACCAAACCAGAAATGACTTCACAGTTACGCCAAAGTGACAAGTCCAATCCCCGTTAGCTATACAACCAGCATAAAATGTACTCCGGTGTACTTTTTCTAATGTTAAAAATGTAAAAACATTTGATATGTCATTGTACACACACGAGGAAATGGCATGAAGTTTATGGTTGGTGTGAGTTGCGAGTATACATACTTACATAGCACCTACCACTCATTCAAGTTTCATTCAGTTATGCATTTACATCAAAAGTCTGCTTGTAAATCTACAGCAATTGCACCTTGAATTGGGATGCTTTTAATTTATTAGTATTTAAGACTTCGCTCTATCCCACATGGATGAGTAAATGTACGGTCAGGGTGAGTCAACTTACTGTCAGTTAGAACAGTGAGATGATGAGAGTAAATGCAAGCAAGAATGTTAAATATGTCAAGATCAGTTGATCACTGCAATTGCAATAAATGAACGTTGTTCCATTTGGATGTTACGACTGGATCATATAATTACTTTTTTTCTTACGCCTGTTTTTCAGCTCCGGATATACATATTAACGAGTAACTCCATACAATTTTCCACCATAAATATCATGAGAGATATAAGAAAATTCGATTGGGCTAAGATTATCTGTAAGAGATTTGTGAATTGTGTGAAAGTAAAATGATCTTTGGAGAAAAGGATTTGATGTGAGTACTATTTCACTATAATTTGTTAATATAGAGATTGAGTTTCAGTGAATACATCCTTGTGAAAGATTATAGAGACTGGGGCTTTTACCTGAGGAATGCTTCCTAGCAGAAGGTTTCAATCGTATTTGTACGAATGTTCCCACGCTTCTTTAAAATTACATAAATAGTGTGGGATTATACTGCTAAGCGTTTCTCCTACCAGGGATTTTCTTGATGTGTCAGATTTTTCTGTATTATAGCGATAAATTAAGTTATTGTATCATGTCAAATTAATGAATATTGTTGCACAAGGAAATATAGTCTGCCAATTTTATTTTTATCACAGAAAAACTTACGTTCTTTTTTAGTTAATAAGATTCGGATAATGCACAAAATCAGCATTGACTAGGTCCAGGATAAATTCTCTTCATAGAATTATATGCTACCTCTCCGGTCCTCATAAATATTACCGAAACAAAACGAAGGTCCACGTACACTTAAATCAGTAAATACGGCCACAATAGCAAAAATCACGGTGATTTCAAACCTCGAATAAGTTTCGCCTCCAATGAACCTGGTAAATTATTCTGCATATGTTTTAAGTGTAACTTGTATTTACTAATTATATGGAAGCTTTGAAATAATTCGTCTTTCGCACTGCTCGCTCCACCACTGTGTTTGCTAATTAACTTACCTACTTCCAGGGTTCACAATTGTCAGTGAACCTACACAAATATTAGGCAGATTCAACAGCAATTATTCTACTCCTCGTACTTATAGTAATTGCTGCTGGATATTATGAAAAGCTATTTTCAGTGTAAAAGTGCCCCTAACATACTTGTACCCACTCCAGCCAGCACACATTTTAACATACAACATTTTCACATTGCGTTTCACACTCCTGGCTACTGACTCATCTCTCCCCAATACGCCATTCATCTTTTCCATCTCCAGGGACCTGTTCCAGGTCCATTCTCATTTTTGATAATATTTTTTTATGGTTAAATATTTTGAGGCATGGAATTTGCCACCAAGGTAGTGAATACGCCTCTCGTCAGCCTGATTTTTGGATTGAATACAAGGAAGACCAAAGTGAGATGTGGAAAGGGGCGAAAGAAGGAATCTAACCTGCAAGTTAAGTAAATTTATGGTCCTGTCATTTTTTCATGGACTGTCTCTGGCGTCCACAAAAACGTTTTACAACTTTTAGTGTATCAAATTTTAAGGGGATTGAATGTCATCTAATTTCTTATTCCTATTTCAATACTTGAAAAGTGTCAAAAATGTGTAGTGAGATTGAAGCAAGGAAAACATTTGTTTTCAATGCAATGTGTTTAATTTAGGACTTCCGACTAAGATTAATTTTCTTTGAACCTCAAATTTTCACATAAAAAATTAAGTTACACTCAAATACACTCCTATGAATTTTTTACATACTAATTTCCCTAATCGTTCGTAGTTCGTACTGCCGGGTATGGGACATGAATTGAGGTGTTCCTCCCACGTCCCACGGACTGCACTGTACTTCACGTATATCTACATCTTTAGACACAGATTTAACAAGAGTTAGACTTAAATTATTAAGCGTTTATAAATATTGGATTTGGGATTGTCGAGTCATTTGAAATTTCTGGCCCGCTTGAAACCCGAACTCAAAAATAAATGCAGGCCCAAGCCCGATCTTAACCTGGCTTCATTGTTTCAGTGCAGCCCGAACCCGGTCGTAGCCCGACGTAAGTTTTTGTTTACAGCCCGAACCCGGCCAAAAACCAGACCGGGTCGGGTTCGGGCAGGCCCGAATCAAAAGGTTTAGGGCCCCACCTCTACATTAGATTGACACAACTTTTTATTCCGTAATTTATGTAATTTAGTAATAGTAAATAAAAGCATATACACAAAAAAGGACAGAGTTGGTAATAGGAGCCAATGAGGAGGCAGCACCAACGGGCAATGGCGAAGGTACAACTATAAATACATTGTGCAATGCCTCCGGCAATGGAATTACCAGGAACGCTGGAGGAGTTGGAGAGAAGGAACGTTCTGAGAATACAATGCTACTTCGCTGAGGGCCAGGTGTCCAAGCCCTTGGGGTATCAGGCTTACCTAGGAATGCAGTTCTAATAATAAGTGTGAATATTGTAATGACAATGATAATTATTGTTAAGGGCTGAACGTTTGTGATGCGACGTGGACACTTACTGGGGTCCACTTTGAAAATAACTTGATGAAATAGAATCATTCATCGTCCTAAAGCCGGAGAGTCGAGGTGGACTCTTAAATCTCTCCACACTTTCCTAATTATTTTTCCTGAAGGTTATTTATTTTATTTCGACTCTTGTTACCATTTGAAAGTAAATTTATTAAAATTTTGGCAAATTATTTATTTTGTTGACTTAAATTAAAATACATTTTTTTCCTGTTTGGTGAGATATTTGATTGAAAAATGGTTTGAATATTGTAAACGTATAAATAATTTGTGAAGTCGTAAAGGAAGTTAGATAATTGAATTAAACACTAATTTTCTCAAAACACCTAGTGGATTCTACACCCATTCATTATCCATACAGAGTAGGAGAAAATTAATGGAATTTTTCCTACAGTTCTACAATTTTGTTCTTTGTCATTCTCCTCGAGTTATATATATATGTAGATATATAACATAAATAATAATATATAAAAAATATTTTTAAAAGTTCTAACTTATAGAAATATTTGTGTAATAATAAAATAAATTCACAGATAGCTCAAAGAGTCTTTTGCTGTCGTGCGACGTCAGTACGCACAGACAAGGACGAGAACCAAATAGTAATGAACTAGAGACTCTTCGGTAAATTGGACTAGTGGATAAATGTTGTTGTGTCTGATAATGACAATGCTACATTTCCTTATCGTAAATAACTACAACCATTCATTTTAATGTAAATAAACTTTGGCTTGCGTAAGGTCTTATATCTGTAATTGCGTTAGATTTTATCATCCCTTGATACGTAATCTCCACAACTGGTTTGTTAATACCGATAGGATAGGATTTTGACTTCACTCGTGGATCTGCCGTTGACTGCATTCCTACAGACAGATGGCCATGCCCATAGGAACTGTACACGCGTTTGAAATGTTATTACATTTACTAGGCTTTTGTTAACAAGTCAGCTTTTACTCTCAGTACTGTACAAAAAATCTCCCCTTAACTATTTTCTTACTCATGTGCTTCTTGCTAGGGATGCCAATGGTCTGGTCCGGACCATTTATAATGGTCCGTTATTGGTCTGGTCCGGTCTGGTCCCAGATTTGTATGGTCTGGTCATGTCTGATCCAACACTTGGACCAGATTAGTGTTTCTGTTCGGTATCGGGAATTCCCGAGGTTCCGATTCGGTTTCGGTTCCGGTACGGTTTCGGGTCAACGATTTAAAGAATCGTTAAATTTCGGTCCGGTTTCGGGTCACGGGTTAAAGAACCGTTACATTTCGGTCCGGTTTCGGGTCACGGGTTAAAGAACCGTTACATTACGGTCCGGTTTCGGGTACAAAAATTAAAACCGAAAGTGCTCGAGAAGGGCTCGTTAAAGCTGTCGTTTTGGATGAAAACGCGAAACATGCGTTTGTCAAGCATCTGTCAACTATCATTTGAGAACGCGACAAAATTTTGACTTCCATGAAAATGAATCCTACACATTTTCTATCGGTTCGGAAAGGAACCGGAACCGGTTCGGGAACCGCTTTTATTTTCCGGATCGGTTCCGGGAAGGCAAAAATGTCCCGGACTCGAACATATCGGTTCCGGTTTCGGGAACAGAAATGGGATTTTTTTCGGTTCGGGAAAACGAGTCGGGTCGAGTCCATGTTTTGGTACCGTTCAGAAACACTAGACCAGATCAGACCGATACCATTGGTCCAGCTTCAGGACTAGACGCCAGACCAGACCACAGGACCATGGTCTCAAAAGTACGCAAAATAAAAATTTATGAGTCACCAAAATCCCATGAAACAAATTAAAAATGTCATTTCTGGGGATAAAAGACGAACTTGACAAGATAAAATGTGATTTTTTAATTCCTCTCAATGATATTCTAGACCATGATCCGGACCATGGTCTTTGGTCTGGTCCGGTCCGAACGACTGGATCAGACCATTGGTCTGGTCCGAAAAACTGGACCAGACCATCGGTCTGGTCTGAGCTTCGGACCAGACCAGTCTCATAAAATAAAAATATAGTGTATAGTGCCATAAATATAAAAATAAAACACCGGGGAGAATAAACTTGTGGGGATTTCATTATACAGTACTGCTCTGATTGTGAGCGGTCCACTGATGTGTGGGATGATTTTCATGGGATTTGATTAGTGGGTTGGGTGGATATGAGAGAGAGAGAGAGAGAGAAGTGAGGCGTGTTTCTTGAACTTGAATCAGTTAGACTGCTATAGGCTTGAATAGTACGCATGCATATGTACATGATTGTGCACATGTATTGACGTATTGTTTACATGTTACGTGGACAATCCAGAACTTTAGGATAAGCAAACGTCCGAAAGTAAGCACTAAAGCTTCCAAAGCATTATTTAATTCCATTCGCTTGGCACATACTTGAGCACCCAAAACTCCTGGCTATATCCGAATATAATAATATTTATGTAACTATTTGCACACATTCACTGAATTGACGTAATGGGATTTATATTTCGTATTATGTTAGCTGTAATTTCAGTATAGCCATAATGATGTAATCATTTTAATGTCTTCAAAATTGTGATGGAAGCTTCAAATAGAGCAAATATGACGTGGAGACCTATCAAATACCTCCGCGCGAAGTTTATGAAATTTCCTACAAATTTAGTGTCAAAGCATTTTGCGAAAACAATATAATAAGAATTAAATAATTGAAAATGGACATGATACCATTCTAAAAAATCCCCGACTTTGCTTTCATTTTTTGATCCATTTGAACTGATGTCTTGTCCTATAGATTAATAAAATAAATTTTCGAAAATTTTTAAATCAATTTGCTATAGACAAGGAAAATTAAATATTTTATGAGTCACGCCTTTACGTAGGCTATGGAGATGGTAGATGGCAGGGGTGGATTAATAAAATAATTTTTACCTTGGTCCTAAGCCTCAAAATGGCTTTATGGGCCTTTCCACTTGTAATCTGAGGGCCTTCTATAATTTTTCTTAACCTTGGCCCTAATATTTTTACCATAGCCGCACTAGTGTGGACCACCCCGTGAATCCACCCCTGGTCACTCTGTACTATGCGTGTATTTTGTACTACATTGAATTCAGTGCTTACTCTTTCCTACATACTAGTTCAATTTAATCAACCATCATTTATCATCGTCAATTTCATTTTGTCTTTCTTATTTATATTCCCATACAAAAAATACCCTCCTAATTTTAGTATGTACGGAAATTAAGCCAAATCTCGTATCTGTCTCATTGACTATTGTCAGACCCATTTAAGATAAGCTAATGAAACACAATAAAGGGAAATTCCCTTGAAGATTTAATAAGCCGCTCTCACAATGAAAAACATTATTTTGCTTTATTTTTAATAGTTATTTTAAAATGAAATAAGAATTTACAAGAATAATATATGGAAAATATACCTTTTCCAGTTCTTGTGGTAGATGCTACAACAAGTCCGTGTGACGTTTCTGTTCCTGGGAACTATGAAGTGAGAATCACTCATAGCAGGGTTGGAAAAAAACCGGCTTTTATCAATAAAGGCCAATCCAGTGGCAAGAAATGGTAACAACCGGTTTTTATTTTATGTGGATTTTATTGGTTAAAATATAATAAACGCCAATACTATCCAGTTAAATAATCTATTGTCCAGGCCAGTGGTTGATATTGGATTTTACCGGCATCTTCTGGCTTGTGGTAATAATTGGTAACAATTATGTCCGATCACGCGACGTTCTCCAAAAAATTAAAACTCCGCTTCTTTTACGTCCGCACCTATACTTACTCCCTATATAAATACGATTTTCGTTAGTTACCTAGCAGACCAATTTAAACATTGTGGCAGACCGGTAGTTCCCTGCAGGTTGAATAAATTGTTAAAAAGGTGTTTTCTTTTAGCCATTGTGGCTTTTATTTATTTCTGTCCATGCATGCGTAATATTAGCCTAGCCGGTGGTACTTTTTGGTTAAAACCGGTTTTTATTGGAAGGTGGATTTATTTGGATACTATTAATTATGGCCATTTTATGCCAATCTATATAACCGGACCAGGCCGGTTAGTACCGGATTTTACCCAATATTGACCAGGCCAATTCTTGCCACTTGCCAACCCTGACTCATAGTATCACAGCAATTTATGCCGTTGGGATATCATTATAGGGAGAGTCAACTAAGAATTTGTAAGGAGAGTCTACTGTACAGATAATGAATCATCGTGTATGATCCCACTTTAAAAACTGTGTTTACAAAGTGTAATCTAAAAAACACGGGGTCTTATGATAAACGGTTACATTAAATTTACAAGGACTCACAAGCAAGATATCACAGGTGCCCCTTCCAGGTTTTTTCAAAATTCACAAGTATTACATTTAGTAAAAGGTTTTGTATATTCTTAAAATTCATCATAGCATCCTTGCAAATACACAAATAATTATTGGCAACCCTCTTGTACTATCGCAATTTTGAAAATATCTGCTTAATTATAAAGTGTGTAATATAGAAGTTTAAGCATAACTAGACTAGCAAGTAACGTCGTGGAAGGGCATACTCTATGGAATTCGTATTTATAATTACATATATCTACGTATATATATAAGAGCTACTGCGGTAGTATAAAGAATACTGGGGGGTGCGTAATAATAGCTGCAGCAATCGGTTTGTTTGTAATTATGTAGAATAAATATGACCACCTCACTATAACTTCTTAACGTCAATCTTTTGTTTTATTAAAATATTCACCACAATTTGTTTCGTAAAATGTAATTTTCGTTGTGTTGCAGAAATTACAGTATGAAGTTTTATATTTTAAAAAATTACTTGTAATACTTGAAATTCAAGTTCGGGTTCAAGTTCAGGTTCAAGTTCGGGTTACACAATTTTGGAATCGAATTGCAGGTACTATTTCAAGTTCAGGTAGCTCAAAATATACTTGGTTAAAATTACTTGAATGGTCAAATACTTGACAAGATTCAAAATGCCAAGTTCGTGTCCATGCAAATTAATACTTGCTAGTTCAAGTGCAGGTCAAGTTCAAGTTCGGATCCTCAATTTACTTGACCCGAACGCAGCTCTGGATAAACGGTTACATTAAATTTACAGGGACTCACAAGCAAGATATCACAGGTGCCCCTTTCGGGATTTTTCAAAATTCACAAGTATTACATTTAGTAAAAGGTTTTGTATATCACATCACAGCATCCTTGCAAGTACACAAATAATTATTGGCAATCCTCTTGTACTATCGCAATTTTGAAAATATCTACTTAATTATAAAGTGTGTAATATAGAAGTTTAAACATAACTAGACTAACAAATAACGTCGTGGAAGGGCATACTCTATGGAATTCGTACAGAATATAATTACATAAATGTATGTATGTATATCTAATGTATGTATATATAAAAGTTAACACAGTAGCAATAAGCTGATTGGACTCCAAGGTCTGGTAAATAACCCTGCAATAAAACAAGAAAGTTATTAAAATTAGTTATACCCAATAAGACAAGATTTACAATGTCGAAAGAACTGTTTTTGAACTCATTTCTCCCTAATATTAAATAATTTGGTGTAGATATGAAAAATGTGATATAAATATAGAAGTTCTAAGGATAATACCTCGTTCGAACCATCTTAGTAACCCTGACTCAGATATTTGTATTAAATTGAAAATATCCAAAACTTTAATCGTGAAATTTTCTAAAAATCGCAAATTTTGAACTGTTTATCGACATGACATATTTTCCTTCTAAAATGAATCATTTAAACTCTTTGCGGATCTTAAGCTGATTCTGGGGCGTCTTGAGACACTCAAAAATCCGCGATAACGTTTGACGTAGATGCTGTACCTCGTTCACTGATACCTCATTTAAAGGTACTTATATGCTCTGTAAATCTAAAATAATCCCTCAAGAAATTTCGACAACCTTGTCGTAATTTTGGTGTGATATTCTAATTCGCAAAATATTTGGCCAAAACAATTTGTCAATAATTATTTTAGTCGAGAAGAAATCATCTGAGACGTCCCCTTCAAAACAAACCGTATTTTAAATAAACTGTATGAAACGTTTTGAAAAACTGCAACACATTTCAAATTGGAAGTAGCATCCCAGTCAATAATATCTCTTTAAAAAGATGGTTAATTACTACAAATCCTGAAATCATTTCGACCGAAATTTCGAAATTCGAGTCGAAATTTGCAAGGGGTATTTAAATCCTCAGAATTTTTAACCAAGATTTCCCTTTCTCTTGCCAAAAACATGGACGTCCCAACAAACTTTCCTGACAAACACCAATGAACGTTGACTCTAGGGTAGAGAAAACAAGCAACGAGGGGGCTTGTTTTTTTTAATAATGTTTTACCTGCAACTGGCGCACCTGATTCCCCAATTCAGCGAGTCGGCGTGAAATAGTATCCATTCTGGAATATAGCATTTCCACTTCGTTCCTACCAGCCACCAATTCTTGTCGAAGCTTCTGCGTTTCCAATTTCAACGAATCGATTTTCAGTTGCAAATTTTCCACCTGTGCAATTACAATAGTTACATTTTAATGAG
This sequence comes from Allacma fusca, assembly GCA_947179485.1. Classification (NCBI taxonomy): domain Eukaryota; kingdom Metazoa; phylum Arthropoda; class Collembola; order Symphypleona; family Sminthuridae; genus Allacma; species Allacma fusca. The sequence goes on from OX359246.1 coordinate 65,937,325, forward strand.
GTAGTAATTATTACCGTAACCCTATATACATAATTATATAATTACATATACAGATAGTATGCTTGCTGACAAATTACTCTTAAATAACGATCTCATTAAACCACTGCGGTTACGTTTTCCTGTTGGGTTTACAGTCCGGAAATATCTTATATCGATATAAATGGTTGATTCACCTGCAACTGACGCAACGTGCGCCAAAGAGTTATATTTTCGTGTTCAACTCTTTTGCTGTCCTCTTCCATAGTGGCTATCCGATAACAGTAACCCTGTGGATAATTATTCACCAATTATTTCGATAGAATCTCATAAATAGGACTCTATAAATAGCAGTTCCTACGTTAAGAATTTCTAAATTGGGTGTACACTTCAAAACATTCTACGTCAGGATCAAAACTGGAAACTCCCTAAGTTCGTTCTCTACCGGAATTTCACTCTGCCCCTCAAATGTACCTGTTCAGAAGACCCCTCGATAATCAGAGTGTCCACGTCCACATCCATCATCTCACTTGCACTTTCTGCAACGGTTCTGGGGAAGTTGTCATTAAGGCTTCCGACAGATTGCTGATTTGACATTTACGAATTAAATAAGAAAGCATTAAAGGTCTGTCATCTCTTTGATTTTAAATTCTTGAAACACAGATAAGACTCATATTATCTTTATTCTAACAAATCGCATCTTATCTAGTAACTTATCTTGTTAGCCCTTCCAGATTTGGCAAATGTTGTTGAACTGAAGCTACAAAAATATTCGAATTCCGATCCTAGAGAATTTCTAACATGTGAGTTCATTAATTTCTTTGAAATTCTTCCAAAACGATGAGTAGGTTGCAAATATAAGCTAAAGTATTTGCTTTCGGGTTGACTAAACCTCAAGGAATTACTATCTTGCCTGAATGCATCCTATCTCCAATTGCTTACTTCATCTGAGAAAAAATGCAATCTCGCCTAATAACCTTTTATATTTATTGTTACTCCAAAATGAGTATCAAAAGTTCAAATCATGGTTCGTCTCCACTTATTTCTGAACTGTAAGCTCAATGAGGTGGATAAAAAATTGGAAAAAATAGTTGTTTCTTGAATCAAATTCTTTGAAAAATTGTTGCCTCAAAATTATGTCTGGGATGCTAGAAACTTTTGTTTTCTTATATGTCCAGATTTTAGTCGTGAATTGGAAGTACGGATTTCGTACCCGATGAAATATAACTTTTCGAGATCCAGAACTACGTATGGTTTCCCATTCTAGTCTGTTCCCTGTTATCGTTACGTTCAGTCTACTCTGTACAAAATATAAATTATTTTACAATCCCTAAGAAATTTTTTTATGTTACATACAGTTTATGGAGATCTGTAACAAATTGTTCTTTCGTATGAGTGTGCCGTACTTATTCCTTCCTACCCAATCTTATACCTCTTATTTCATCATATGAACGTGATTTTCTGTATTTTCGTTTTCTCCTTACTAAATACTTAACTTACTTACTAAACTTAAATATTAACTCCGGTAATATTTTTAAGGTACGGTATCGTAAATTAATCCGATTATGGGAAAAACTTGAATATAAGTCGATTTTTATGGTATGTGTGTAAAGATATGAAGTAAAAAATTAAACATAATTATTCAACAATTAGTTTAGCGTCTTTTATGGCAAATAATGTGAGAGTTTTAAATTGAAGAAATTCCTTATATAATAAGCTAATTTAAAAAAAATCTAATTTGCCTTTTTTTATTCGTATGAAAAATATGAAAATCTTCAAATGTAGAAAACGTTACTGAATTTATTATTTCTATAAATCTTCTAGTAATTTTTCCTAAACTAAATCTTTACCGATTTCGGTTGTATTTATACTAATCTAGGAAGTGGGCTCCCATCTCTTTCACATAACAGGCAAAGCGACATCAAGTCGTCACACCGTCTCAAAAAAATGACTTCTAACACTTGAATTACCAGACGCACGACTTGGTTTAAATTCTGAATAATCAGTCCGATTAAAAGTTTTATCCATATTGTCACTAGTCTTTATTGTCGAAGAATTCCTTTGATTTGACGTTTTTAATGAAAATTCGTGTATGTGAATTCACAGATTGTAAGACAATTGCCACAGATGCTGTTATGGCATGAGTAAGACAGTGATCAAATGAACAAAAGCAGCAACGACGTGTCAGGGCTTATACGTACGTTCGTACACTTAATAAAGTGTAGTATGTATTCATTCAGCAAGTACCATGCCCATATTTTCATCAACAAAGATATCCAGAGACTTGGCTTAGGATTTAATATTGTTGCTTGAGCTCTGGACATGGTTTGTAGAGGGCAACACAACAATTTTATGAGCCTTCCTCTAAACTGACGATATCGTATGGAGTTACGATATCGCTTCAAAAAACCGAGAATTATCGTAGCTACACCGTACCTCAATTTGTTACGGTAATTACGGTATTACCGTACTACAATACCGTAGTTGACATGTCTAGTCACAATTATATCTACTAGGCAAAGATGTTAACTGGGGCAAAAGAAAAAATGGTTTATACATGTGCTTCCTTGTATGCAGTGCTGTTCGTTCACTTTCTAGTCTACTCAATATTCTAGTCCACCACGTACACAATCTGTACTATTCTATACCTATTGTAGTCACATGTGCTTGTGACTTGGCTATTCTAGTCTATTCCAATTCCCTCCAAGTCAACAAAATCCTAATCTATACCAATTCCCTCCAAGTCAACAAAATCCTAGTCTATTCCAATTCCCTCCAAGTCAACAAAATCCTAGTCTATTCCAATTCCCTCCAAGTCAGCAAAATCCTAGTCTATTCCAAGTCTATTCACCTATTCAAAATACACCACAAACAAAACCAGATTCAAGGAATGCGATGTTGCTGAGAAAAGAAAACTGATTTTCTTTGAGCTTTCATGCAAAACTAGAACGGAACTTGCATCACGCAGTTTTAGGTACATTTTCTTAAAGGATCGTTATTACATAGGTAGCTTTATTCGGCTGTGTTTTGAAATCTGACTAACTCCATTTTTTCGTTTTTAAATTTTGACATTCGACGGAGGATTGTTAAGCTCAAATCATTTTTTAAACATTTCTGCCAGCATCTGATATGGTTTTATTGAAAATTTGCAACGGATCAGTTTTAATTGTAGAGTAAATTTCGCGAGTGTAGGGGGGGGTTTGTCTATTGTTTCCCCCCTTTTGGGGAAAATTAATAACAAAAATCTGGTTTTTTGTTACTGCTAAACATCAAATAGTAATGAAAACTTGCCTTATTCGAAATCCCCAAACTCCGCTCGTGTACCAAAAAGCTTGTTTTTTTGCTTGTAGTTCTGGTTAAATCAAAACAGTAACGGGATACTGATGAAACTAGAAGGGTAATTTGGTTAAAAGTGCCTTAATAAATACAAAGGTTTTAACGAAATGACAAGTGAGGGAAGAATTTCATGTAAGAAGAAATAGCCCAGCATTACAATATGACTATGACATGCATAGCAAAAGTACATGTCATAAGAAATGCATGTATGTACAAGCAGAACTGAAAAAGTCGGAAACGATTTTCTACTTGATAAACGCACATTTTAGTCGTATGTTAGCTTGTACCCACAGTGCAGTTGAAAGACTCGCAATCCACCTTAGACGATAGGAATAATTCTATCTCCCTAGTCAATTCTAGTCTATTCCCTCTATGTTAACACTCTGACGTCGTTTTCCAGTAGAGCATCACCCCTTGGGATATTTTAGGCCCGTACCCGCCCGCGGCCCGTAAATGTTTACCCGTGTCCGCCCGGCCCGAAATTAAAGTTCAACAATAAAGCCCGGCCTGACCCGTAAAATTTAAAAAAGCCCGTAGCCCGCCCGTTAATACCAGTCCAGCTTGTAAATTCATAGCTATATCTGTAGACCCAGAACAATTTTCTTATTCAATTTTTCATTTTCGCCTTTGTTTGAATGAAATTGGTAAGGGCTACTTCCACTGCATAATTCTTACATTTATGTTTGGCCAGAGTTGATGTCCTTGGCGCGATTGCCTGCTAAAATATCCCTGCACTCATAGCACTTCGCATAATTTATAGACACGTATGTTCAACTAGTATCTGTTTAAGTGTTTTTAAAACTTGGAATCTTCCGACTATTTCCTGTAATTTAATTCGTTGACATTGAATGTCAAGGCATTGTTTTAAAGGTAAAATTGCAAACGTTTGAAAATTGTTCCATGTATTAAAGTTATGTACTTTTACAACCCCTGAACCAGCATACACCACACATGAATTTTTTCACGGGCTTTTACGGGCTTTCATGGTCTTTTCTAACCGCATTGAAAAGACGGTACCCGCCCGTAATTCGTCAAGTGTAATAAATTTTACCCGTACCCGCCCGAAGCCCGGGCGGGCCGGGCCTTTTACGGGCTTACCCGCAAATTTTAACCGCCCGAGATGCTTCTTTTTTCAGTGGTTGATTTTTATCAGTCCTTTGCCATAATTCTACACAACGCCATCGAAATCTGACCATCATGCTTGTACATACAGTAAAACTTGTCTATAATGGTTTCTCTAGGGGAAAGAAAATTAGACCACTATTAACAGGGATCATTGTGCCGGATATAGTGGTCCTAACCACTATATACAGTACTTCAGATTAAATAATTCTCACGCACGATTAACGCATTAATGTTTACTCAGTATATGCAATATTTTATTAGCAATTACACTTTATTAAAGTAATTACTAATTTTTGAATGCTTTAGACTTTTAATATTGTTCCCTGCGAGAAATTCTTGAAGGAAATGTACAAATTGGTGGGCCGTTACCCAAGACGTCATAATTGTAATTCCCTTTAAAATAACTTCGAAAACCAATCATACCAAGCACACTTAAGCACCACTAAGCCTCAACACAAGAAATGCATATTATGGAATGTGCATGACGTTTTTGAAGTTGTCTAACTTTTCGCGATTTAAATATGCACTGATGTTTATTCGGACAACTGTATGCAGTGTTGAAAGCCTGCATTTCTATACGAATGGTCAAAAATTCCAGTCCATAATTGATAGGGGACCACTATATAAAAAACTATTATAAGCGGGGTGTACGTAATGTTAAAAGATAGGACTTATGACGGGGAAACCTGACATAGGCCACAATGTGGAGGAAACCACTATATAGCCGGCCACTATATACAAGTTTTACTGTAACGTGGAACAATCAAAGGGAAGGGGGAAGTTTAGGCGGAAAGTCAGGTGGAAGGTAAAGTGGAAGTTTGGTGGGAGATGGGAGTCTAATGGAAGTTACTTATGTATTATAGTGTTAATATATGGGTGAGTGGAAGGTGGAAGGTAATTGTGTGGCCGGGAAAGTAGAACTCAGCCTGAATTACATACGGCCAGAATTCAAGAAAAGACGAGAGCTTCAGACTTTGGATTTCAGTCGGTTGACTCTGCTCGCCGAGTCAAGTCCTGTGTGTTAGTTATATTAAGCTAAAATCCTTTTTTTAAAAAAATACTTTTTTCGGATTTGCGTATTTAAAACAAAGAAGAAATTTCAAAATATTTAGAAATATTTCAGAATCGTATATAATCAATAATATAATAATTAGATAATTTTTTACAAAAGGAAAAGTGGGTTAATACTCACATTTTCCTAAGATCTTGAAGTGTGTTTTCCTTCTTTCTTTCTTTCTATAAATCCTCCTCAACAGAAGCAGCAGAAGAAGCCTTTATATTCAAGAAATTTAATAATATGTACTGAGCATAATTGACCAAATAATTAATTTGTTTTAAATATTAAATAATGTCAGAGCTGCTCATAATTAGTAGACAGAACCTGAAGAGTTCAAAACTAGCTAAACATATAGCTTAAAATTATATTTTAAATAGATAAATATTTATTTCAAATAAGTTAAGGGTGACCCTATATAAATATCTCTCGTATTTGCGATATTTCCTAGCTTACAGATAAGAAATGATCTACTGCGGATCAATACTGAGCCACAATAATAATTGATTTAATATGAAATAATTACTGGGTATTTACACTCCTGAAGTGCGACTCAGATTCCAAGGACATAACATTTCAAATACAAGCTACCGGACCTTAAATTCCTGTTTACACACAGGGGAGTACTGTACACACGACATACAACTGAAGAGACTTAAAATGAAGGCACCTATTATTCATAATCAGACTACAGAGCTTTCCTATAGTCCTTTACTTTTTTCTCTCACTCTTGTCTTTCAGATAGGGATGTATTTATGTACGAGTGACCCCATACAATTGTCCACCTGAAATATCCTGAGTAATTTAGAAAAATTCGATTTCCTGTAATGGATTTGTGAATCATGTGAAAGTAAGATGAGCTTTGGAGGAAAGACATTGACGTGTTTTACTATTTTTTATGAAAATACAGTGTGTGAAGTACAACTTGTGGGAACACGTCCTTGTGAAGGTTAGTTAGACTGTGAGGAACGCTTCCTAGCAGACGGTTTCAATCGTGTTTTTACGCATGTTTCCACACCACTTTAAAATCACACAAGTAGTAACGAATGTTACTGCTTCATTTCTTTATAACAGAGATTTTCTGATTGCTTCAGGTTTTTCCGAAGTTTTTCTTTCAGAAGTTCGAGTGCGTCTAAAAAACCGAATTTCAAATTTCACATTTGCTCTCGAAATCTGATCTTTTGAATTTTGAATTCTAGTGGACATGAAATTTGAATTTTTTATTTATTTAAAAACTTCACAGGACAATTTATCCTGAGGGTCCTGGTGTCAGAATAATCATTCCTGACTGAACAAATTAGACGATGAATAATTGTTCGAAAAACTGAGGCTGGATTATCCCGCCAAAATTTAAAGGAAGTTTTCAAAATGAGGGTTAGTATAAGTTTACCTTATCGGGCAAAAATATCTTTCAGATGAGATAAATAATTACTGAGATACAACAATCCAATCAAATTATTACTACATTTTTCCTAACACAAGCTAATCCAAAGCCATCCAAAAGCGGTTTTGTTATTTTTCGAATTAAAAAAATACGTTTGAGGAGAGCTTGTATATGCAGTCAGAAGGTACCGAGATTCCAAGTATAATTGACAGGCGTGGCAAAATGATGGGTAGGAATCTGTTTTTTCAAAAATTTGAAAATGTCTAACGCAAAATCAAAATTTGATTCGGAATTAATAGGACGAGTCATTTCACTTGATTCTAAGCTTGATACTACCGGAGCTATTTCAAGTTTTGAGGTTCTTCTCGAAAGTTTGTAGTTGCAGGGAGAAAATGACTGACATTTTTAACTGTAACAACGTGAGTTGTTAAATTCAAAAAAAATAACTACAAAAATATGCAATTCATGCAATACTGTAATCATGGGAGACTTTCAAATTATCTCAGCCCTGCTGGTAATTACTTGTTATGCGTAACTACAACTGCTTTCAAAGAATAACAACAAATCCAAAGCACTTCTGTTTTAGAACTGTTACCATGCATTCTCTCTCACAGCCTCGTTCCGTTATCTCCGTGGGAGTGACAGTGAGTGAAGAGATATGTGCACACTCGTTCCTTTTAATGTATTTACCACTCGGGTTTCATTCCACCGTTTTGCACTCACTGGCATTTGATGCTAACTGATAAGGCACGAACGGAAGACTAGTTACGCTACAAATGTAGCAATTTTGTCCTGTAAGTATAATTATTTTTAGACGGTTGAATAAGCACTCTCACATTATACTCATGTCTAATCAGTTGTTTAATTTGAATGTTGTCAACATTCAAATTAAATCCCATTCAAAAGCTACTATAGAATATCACGCTGTAAAAACGTGCAGTAAGTAATCATTCTGAGTAAGCACTACTATTGCTGGCAAAAGTATTCGTAACATTGTAACTATCATCCCCAGTTCCAGTGTACTTGTTCTAACTTTGGTTCCAACAATTATTATAGAATCATGTGTTTGGACCAGGCGGTACACAATCCGTAGAATACAGAAATTTCAGTGCTGTTCAGGTCATGAACAAGAAGTTGTAATAACATGCCTCGAGCACTCCGTGAAAGCAACAAGGATGCAGTCTTTATAACAAACAGCAGGGTATGAGATGTGTTCAGAGGTAATTACGGATATTTTCAAAAGAATTTTCAGGGCAATAGGATCTGAGGAAGGCTATTAAGGCCGGTTTCCAAAATAATAATAATAGACGTATTTTCGATTAGCCAATAAAATCTTAATCTCTCTTGAATTTCTATGATGTTCGAGTTGAGTGCTGTTGGAATTGATGACCCTGTAAAACAAATTAAAATGGAACTTTTACTTCATAAAATATGATTTTATTTGTATAACTATTATGAATATTGCATGGGGAATAAAATTCCACCCCAAAGATAAAGTTCCAAAACGACAAATTTACAAAGATATGATTGACCATACTGCTACGAATATTTGTTCTCATCTAATTTAGTATTTTCGACGAGCCTAGTTTTGGCGGTGAAGTTCTAATGATAAAATTGTCGTTGTCCTACGCTTCAAAAATGTATTTGTTTGTGATAAAATAATATAATTTGGTTGAATAAAATAAATCATCTTTATACAACTGTCAAGGCCAATATGAAGACCAGTATACAGGGACGAGGACGGGAGCTACGAATACTTTCTTCTTCAACTGTACGTATGTATACTATCAGGGGGATATGTGTTGTAGGAAAATGAGACAAAGCGAGGTCAGTCTAGTCTTTCACGAAAGCGCTCAGACCTCAGTCGGAGTTTATTGGACTGCAAACCATAGTATAACATTTAACTGCACCAATAACTTCTCTCAGATTTAATAATTTTCAGAAAGTTCATCAAATTTTGAACCACTGTTTCAAATTATGCTCGTCATTGTAACGAAAGTTTCAATCCGGAACAGGTTAATTAAAACCTTGGTTTCTCAACGAAAAAAAGGACAACATGAATACATGTAAATAATATTCCTCAAATAATTTGCATAGAAATTGTGTGAAATAAAAATTGTGTTTGCCATACCTGTGATTTACCAGGAGTGCGTGCATTCGTGAAATGGTTCCCGTGAAGTGCCTTTGAATTGGAAATGCTTTTATATCCAGTCACTTGTGGAATTGAGTTTGTAGTGCAAACACACAAAAGTTACCGGTTGATGTATGGAATGGATTTCGATTACAAATAAGGTAGTTATATTTACAAACACATAGTATTTGATTGTAAGAGAAAGTCCCTTTTGTTCGGGTATGCATCCAGTGCGAATGAACATATTAGATTTAATTACTAAAATGTCTTGCTTCAGAATATATGAACTTTCGAGCATTTCCAATGTCCTTACTAAAAATGTACTTCTACACGGTTCCATACTGAGGTAATAAATGTTGAGGGAGCAAAATGTGTGGAGGGTACTATCACTGTTTTCGTCTGTAATTATTTAAAGGTAAGGTTTGAAGCATTATAACATTAGGGTCATATTTGCAGTAATATCTCACTTGGTCCGATTCATCTGTAGCTTCAACTTCCTCCGCAATATTTTGTTCCCAAATATAAAGGCCTTATGAGGAAGCTTGTATTACGAACCTCAAGTTGGGTGCATTCCTATTGTACAAGTTTTTCCATTGCATTTTGGGATTTGTGTCAACAAGTCTGTTTGAGGGTGTTTCTTAAATAAACACCCCTAAAGCATTTATTTAAACTTTCATTTCAGTTTTCAATACTTGTGTAGCTTGTATTATTTTCCAGTAATACTGGGTAAACTATTTTCCATGATTGCATATGAGCAAGAATGATTCAACATTACCAGTACAGAGGAAGTTGTAAATACAAAAACATTTCTTGCATTTAAAATAGGTTTGTGGGTGTGTAGATCAATTCTGCTAATATTTTCGGATTTGTAATCTTCGTAACCCCAATTACTTATAAAACAAAACACTGTGACACGCGGGTATTAAACAATGGCGACAAATGTTTACATTTTAGACGATGATTCAGTGAAACTTTTAGCGAATAATTAGCAGCAAATAAATAGAATCCATATTTGGGTTGAAAGCGGAAAGGACTTGAAGATTATTTATTTTAACGTTACACACTAGTAAACCTTCACCACGGAACACTATCTTAAAGCAGTTCAGACTTGATAAGAATTTTAGCATAGTAAATTGACTGGCTCTCTCCTTTATTCTGCTGTGTGTAACACTTTTCCATGTTTTTGCCTTTGAACTGACGTGTCCGTTATATGCATACAGTGGCATTATATCAAAAATCATCGCTACGTGATAATTTGAGGTTTCGCTTAGAGTGGCATCAACCACCGCCGTCAAAGTAAGATGAATTTTGAACTTTTTTCAAAATTTCAAAATTGTTTTCAAAAAAACTATCGGGCTGATTTCAACCCCATAAGTAATAACCATTCGGATTTACCTAAGCAATATTCACAGAAAATTCCGTTGAAATCGATTCAGTAGTTTTAGAGATTTGACTTGAAGTTCAAAATTTCAAGAATTTTTTTCGCAAAAACTATAAGACCGATTCCAATAACATAATCAGCAATTATTACTATTTACATAAACAATATTCACAAAAAACTTCATTGAAATATCTACATTTAGTAGTTTTGGAGATAACTGTCATTTGACTTGAAGTCCAAAATTTCAATAATTTTTTTCTCAAAAACGATTTCAAGCAATTACGAACTTAGCCTTACTTTTGACACAAGTAATGTCCACAAAAAATTTCATTGAAATCGGACTAGCGATTTTTGAGTTATCGTGCGGAGGGACATACGGACGTACGGACGTACGGCTATTAGGGGGCTGACGCCACCCTAAAAATATACAGAATTGATCTTTTGGCATGCACTTGTGACTTGTGATAAGAAAAATTAACGTTGTTGTATATGGGAATGTACTTACAGCTAAGGAGAAAATGCCGTTTATAAAATGACTTATATATATTTAGGGTATATTTACAATTTGCCATTACCCAGTGCTCAATGCACTTTAATTATTCTGTACTCGGGCTACTGAATTATTCTGTAATGCAAATAAAATTGGGTTCACTTGTCATTCACAGATTCTTACGCTTAGTCTAATTGGTCTCTCTTATGGAAGAGCACATACTTCAACTGTTGCACAAGTTTCAATTTCCGTTCAGCGCTCACTCATGTTTCAAAGATGGCATGACTGGGGTTATATTACATCACTTTGTTATTATGCAATGTCGGCTAATTTCCATTACGGGTTGCAAAATATGATTTGTATGTAATGAAGTCCAAGTTAATTACATATGTAAAAAATGGGTGAATATGTTTTGCCTCTACGTTCACATTTCGCACAGAGAGCAAAGACATCAGATGTGCTTACTCTAGTACTTGTCAGTTCCTCATACCCTCACAAATTAATTTTTATTTCTTCAATTATGATGTGCTTGAGGTAAGCGTAGGACGCTTCGTAAGAGAACACTTGGACCTAAATGGACCGAGAGGAAGTTCTGGGGCAACTTGTTTATGGCGTATATGTACATACATAAATGCAATCATCGTAAATCTTTACAAACATCAGATGTGAGAGGTCAGTAGGTTTACATTAGATGCTGAAAGTGAGTAGCATTGACAATTTCTTTAAGTGAGTTCACAATGGATATGAAAAATCAATCCTGAGCTACACCTTGCAAGTTGACACAACAGTAAAACTTCTGAGCTTAAAAATAACATACTATGCATACAATTATCTGATAATCTTTGTCATGCAGAGACAATAAAAACAGCAACAATACTATGCTTGTCTGCTTTTAATACACAGAACATATTCGAAGAATTTCACTGCGTTGTGACATTTCTTGATTTGCGTAATTACTGATACGGCTTATTCAGCAATTTTACTACACTTGCTAAACTCTTTCAGTTTTTATTGAAAAGTAATGACTTGAATTTATTTTACAAGTTTTCAATGGACAGCTTTCATCCTAAATATGTACAAGTAATTACATAGGTAGGTACATAATTATATATATGTAATTATGTATATCAATATTGGCTGAAGTTGAATCTCTGGTGAGCTGTTCTCAGAAGGCTTTTTGACGGGGTTAATAATTATTTCTTCGGGTGAGATAACATCCGGGGCAATGTGATAATGTTGGTACGATAACTACTGATTTGTCCATGTGCACGGCCCCATCATCGGCACCATAAATTTATTTGTACCTTACTTTTACCCCATCATTCAAGCTTTTCTCACCATTGACAGATGGTAGGGTAAATAGAATAAATGTTAAATTAAAATTAGTTCGAAAGTATGTATATATGTAAAGATTTCAGCTGTGTTGTAGCTACATCAATATTCAATTATGAATTTTCACCTGCAAGCAACGCAACTGGTTGGCCAACTCAGTGATTCTGTTGGAAATACTCCCCATCTGGGGATTCAGTTTTTGAGTTTTCTTCTTAGCAGCCACCAATTTTCGGAGCTTCCTCATTTCCGATTTCCGGACGGATTTTCTGGATTTAAATTTTTGAATCTACGAAACAGATTAATAGTTAAACTTAAGTAACTAAAGTTTATTAAACCACACTTATTCATACGATTTGCCTTAAAATTGTGCGGTTTCTATAAATGTTAATTTTAAAGGTAATTTCATTTACTACAGTAGTAAGCATGTTCATTACGATAAGACGATACGATATTCTCGTTAATATCGTCCATTTTTGAGGAACGATCTTGGGCGATAATAATCGTTCTGTCCAAACGATATATCGTAATATTATGATAACGTTCGCTATAGCGGTGGGGGCAAAAACTACAGTTTTGAGGTCTCCAAAACGCTGGAGGATGCAGAAACTCATGCATGTCTTTATTACTGTTAATAGAAAAGCAGTTAGCACTCGTCAGTGCAGTAGAGCATCTGCCCGTGGGATATTTTAGAACCGTGACAGCCCGTGGCCCGTAAAGTTGAACCTGTACCCGCCCGACCCGGAATAGAAGTTCAATGACAAAGCCCGGCACAGCATACCAAATTTGCTAAAAGCCCGTAGCCCGCCCCAAAATTTTAGTTCAGATTGTAAATCCTTAGCCAGACCCACAACAAATTGCTCTATCAATTTTAACGTCACAATCTTGTATTTTCACAAGTTTGTCTTCACGAACTATTACTAAATAGCAAAGGCAGTCATTCAATAAAACAATAAATGCTAGAAATCCCGTAAATCAAGTCGTGCTTTGTTTTAAAGTTCGAACAACAACGGCTGTTCCTGCTCTGGAATTTTTGCCGGTCTTTTTTAACCGCTTTGAAATAACCGTAACCCTAAAAGCGTAATAATTTTTACCCGTATCCGCCCAAAGCCCATGCGGGCCGGGCCGTTTACGGGTTTCTCCGCAAATTTTAACCTCCCATGATGCTCTACTATGCAGTAGCACTATCCTCGTTTTGGGTTAACTTGTACTAGAGCATCTCGGGCGGTTAAAATTTGCGGGTAAGCCCGTTAAAAGCCCGGCCCGCCCTTGCTTCGGGCGGGTACGGGTAAAATTAATTACGCTTGACGGGTTACGGGTGGGTACGGTCTTTTCAGTGCGGTTAAAAAAGACGGTGAAAGCCTGTAAACCATTAAAACAAAGCCTTAACATTCAATGTCAACGAACTAAGTTACAGGAAATAGCCAGAAAATCTTAAGTTTGGAAAACATTTAATCAGATACTGGTTGACTATAGGTTTCCATAAATTATGTGAAGTGCAATGAGTGCCGGAATATTTTAGCAGGCAATCGCGCCAAGGATGGACATCAACTCTGGTCAAACATAATGGTAAGAATTCTTCAGTGGAAGCAACCCCAGGTCTTACCAATTTCATTTAAAAAAAGACCAAAATGCAAAATTGAATAAGCAAATTGTTCTGTGTCTATAGCTACGGATTTGCAAGCTGAACTAGTATTAGCAGGCGGGCTACGAGCTTTTTTAAATTTTACGGGCCGGGCCGAGCTTTATCGTTGAACGTTAATTTCGGGCCGGACGGGCACGGGTAAACATTTACGAGCCGCAGGCGGGCACGGGCCTAAAATATCCCACGGGGCGATGCTCTAACTTGTACGTCTTATATAGTTCATATTTCCAAAGTTTCTAAACGAAGGACACCGCACAATTCTTACGAGAAAATGCCCTCTGTTCGATTTGAACGAAAACACGACACGATGACCCAGATGTGACCTCCGAGGTCAATATCTTACCCATACCGGATTTGGTACCTAAACGTAATTCGAATTACCCGCAAACAGGCTAGAACGTTTGGTTTAAGACCAGATGAGTTGCCTGTCAAGTTTGGTTCCAGTTGATGACACGATGACCCAAGTGTGACCCTGGAGGTCAATATTTTACCCATGCCTAAGATGACTAGGTACCTGAAAATCATCCAACCGGAACCAAAATAGACAGGCAACACATCTGGGTTTAAACCAAAAGTTCTAGCCTATTTGAGGGTAATTCGAATGTTTTTGGGCACCAAATCCGGTATGAGTGTGATATTGAGATCGGAGGTCACATCTGGGTCATCGTGTCATCAACTGGAACCAAACTTGACAGACTACCCATCCAAGTATAAAACAACAGTTCTAGTCTATTTGCGGGTAATTCGAATGATTTTTGCTCACCAAATCCGGTTTGAGAGTGATATTGAGACCGGAGGTCACAGCTAGGTCATCGTTTCACAAACTGGAACCAAACTTGACATGCAACTCATCTGGGCTTAAACCAAAAGTTCTGGTCTATTTGCGGGTAATGAGAATGATTTTTGGGTACCAAATCCGGTATGGGTTAGATATTGACCTCGGGGGTCACAGCTGGGTCATTGTGTCACCAACTGGAACCAAATTTGGCATACGTTTAATATGTGTCTAATTAAAGCCCTGATTCCAATTTGGGCCAGTTTTGTCACCGTTTAGATTATGAAACCGGTATCGACGCTCTTTGACCTCTTGATGTCAATATCTTGGAATTTTGAGGTGATATCTCGCGGAAACTTTTATTGCACGTTATTTAATTTTTATTCTTGCCATTTTGGAAGTTATATTGCTAATTGTCACTGTTTGAATTTTTTGGTACCCAATGAGCCCCCCCCCCTCATTTTTTGCTAACTTTGACCCGGGATATCTCCGAATCCCGTCGTCAGATTTTTTCGGGGCAATTATCAAAAATGATCTACGCATCAAGGCGCACCCTGCAGTAATTTTTTCGTTCAAATCGAACAGAGGGCATTTTCTTGTAAGGATTGTGCGGTGTCCTTCGCTCTTCAATGTGTACTCAGAGTACTGAAATCTGATAAATTGAGTTTTGGATTTAAATTTTTAAACGTAATAAGCTTCACTAAATTGTAGTTAATTTTTTATGCATGTACACTTTTAATTTAATGAACATCAACAATTATCGTTAATATTGTACCTCAAAAACTATATCGTGTATTTTTAACACAACGATAACGATACGAACGATATTTTAAAAACAAACGATATAAACATGCCTATACAGTAAGCAAAATATTATTTCTGGTGACCAATTTGGATTAAGTAATCTGGATACTGAGTCTGTTTTTTGAAAACCGTCACCCGTGAAGGTTACTATTTTATAAACACTTTTATAGGGTCCATCAGATGCTTAATTCGAGGAAAAAATTGAAACCTTCCCATAAATTGCAAATCCAAAAAACCGAAAAAACCCGAATAATACAACAATTTATTACAGCCTTACCAATTTGAATATAACAATGGGTTATCATATTATATAAGTAAAATATTATATAATTAACTACTACACTGATTATTTTTTCCCCATCATAGAATCAAATTTTTAAAATTTAAAAAACAATCACATGCGCACGTTTTTGAAATTTTGGAAGTTATCTTCACTGCCGGCACAGGAAAAGCTTTTTGACAACTCTACACTCAAGGGAAGCATAAACACTACATTCCAAAATTTGGAAACAATTTATTTGCATGCCTGCAGTGAAATCGGAGAAAATCTGAAACGGGTAATTTATACATAATTACTTATGTAAGGCGTTGTGCACATGTTGCTTTCCTAAATATGACATTAGCCCTGTTAAATTTTGGAATTGTTTGCATAAAAAATAAATCGGTAGAACCCAGGCAGTAAACGATGGGGGTACAAAGGGACCATTTAGCCCGCACTAATACACTCATGGGGAGGGAGGACGAGAGGAAGTTGCTGCCCACGTAATAAACGGGCAGCACCTTGGATGTAAAATTCAGAGCTGCTTTCAGGTAGCAAAAAATTAAGATCCGCACCTGAACCCGACCCGAACCTGAAATGTCAGGTTAATATTTGTCTTCGACCCGAACTTGGCCCTGAGGATCCGAGGTAATATCCGCACCTGTCAGGTATTTTTGGGTCAGGTATTGCTTGGCTACCTGTACCTGAAAAAATACCTGACATGCGGATTTTAAAACTAACCCGACTTGATCCCGAACCCGACTTTCACGTATTTTGACAGAACAAATTTATAATCATAAGTTCTATTCTAATACTTTATTGAAGTAAATATCTTCTTTTATTCGCAAATGGAGTTAATAAAAAGTTGGCAAACTATTGTTTATACTGCAAAGTTATCGTAAAAACTATAACACGTCGAATATTTAATGCTTTATAATAGTTCCTGAATTTGGGAAATTCATAGGTTTGTTCAAAACGTGGTTTAGCATATTAATGAACATTTTGGATTGAAATTTTGTTTAAGCCAGAAAACCTGGTTTAAACCATATAAACCTGGTTGTTTGTTTTTTTTTTGAAAAAAAAAACACGAACCATGAAAACAGCCAATATAAACTTCCCCAAGCGTTCTCTGTCTGGGCAATACCATCAGTACGAGACCGATGAAAATCATCACGCTCATGCGTCACTAACTCTCACATGCAATTCAGCCATGTGAACCTACATACACTAACGTTCAGTTCAGCTTGAGAGTTTCATTCACGTGAACGTAAAGTTAAATTATTGCGGGAAAAAATACTTGAAAAATACCTGAAATTGCAAGTTCGGGTTCAGGTATTTTGAATTCGTCGCACCGAACATGTACTTGACATTGAGCTCAGGTATATTTTTTAAACCCGAACTTGATCATAACCCGACCTGGACTTTCAGATGCGGATCCTTGAACTACCCGCACTTGACCCGAATCTCAGGTACGTTTTTTTTGTAGCTAACCCGAACTTGACCCGACAGGTATTTTTCAGGTACTACCTGATACCTGCAAAGCAGCTCTGATGTAAATACAAAGCCCTATCACGCACCATTCCATGGGACCGTGGCGGAGGTCAACTAGTTCCAAATTTAAAAAAAAATAATTTGGGATTGGTTGGCTGTAGACCATTCCTAGTGTTTGGCCTGAGTATCGCACACTATTTAAACTGTATGTACGTTATATGTACGTAGCTCAGAAAAAACTCACTATGGGAATGGACGTTTTCAAAAAAACAGACTATCAACGAAAACACAACGGTATTTTTGCACTGCCTTGTAATTCCGGTTTCCCTAGGCATAATTATCATTATTACATCAGACAATGTAATATCAGCTGGATATGTTTAAGAAATAAAACTGCCAGATATAATACTTCGTTTAGCTGCAAATTTAACCTGTAAAAAATGTTTGGCCCGTTCGGTGAAAAATCGATTGGTGGAAAGATATCGTAATTTTGGGCATAATATTATCAATTTAAAAATTCATTGGGGGTTCTTCGATTAAGGAAGGATTGATAGACTACAACTTACTGCATGAACCTAATTCTACAAATCATCTCAAATCTTAATTAATGCGATGCTTCCAACGTTTTACTGTTGGAGCTAGAGTAGTGTTTCTGTCGGTGCAAGTTTTGGGAATAACCGAACTTGCAATTACAATTATAATTGATAATGCAAGTAGCAGTATTGCTGTAACTGGTACTTGCTAAAATGCGACAATTAAACCATGCAAATAACCGAAGTTGAACTTGCAATTAGTTCATCAGTTACTTGCAGTTGGTAAGGCAATTGCAAAAACATCTGGAAGTAATTGCACCGATAAGTACAATTGCAAGTGCAAATGCAATTTGTAATTGCAAGTTAACAGATACACAGTATAAATCAGACCTGCGTTCGGGTCAAATATTTTGAGGATCCGAACTTGAACTTGACCTGCACTTGAACTTTCAAGTAGATATTTGTCAGTACCCGAACTTGGCGTTTCGGTTCCCAGGAATTACTTGCCATATCTTATAAGTCATATCTTGCAAGTAATCTTTCCTAAACCCGAACTTGATCTGATACTTGAATGTCGGGTCCATAAATCTTGAGAACCGAACTTGGAATTCACTTGAACCCGAACTTGGATTTCAAGTAATTACTTGAATCTTGCAACTTTGTAGTATGAAGTAGCAAATCCATTCCAACGGGTGGAGCTAAGATTTTCAATTTTCATCGATTCTATCAAATTCAGATTCGGGTTCACTCATGGTTTTTTCCTAGTGTTACAGTCTCACCTGACAATTAACTTCAACAGTTTTTAAAAAATGATGAAAAATTAGAAGAATAGTTTTAAGCACGACGATTTACAGAATACACAACATTCACTCCAAAATGAAAGTGAGCTCCAGCTTCTGTGCATATCTCTGCATGCATGGTTTCTAGTAGGGATGTCAATGGTCTGGTCCGGACCATTTATAATTGGTCTGGTCCGGTCTGGTCCCAGAGTTGTATGGTCTGATCCGGTCTGATACAACACTTGGACCACACCAGATACAATTGGTCCAGCTTCAGGACCAGACCAAACCTGATCACAGGATCATGGTCTCAAACGTAAGCAAAATAAAAATCTATGAGCTAACGAAATCCTATGGAACAAATTAAAACTGACATTTCTGGGATAAAAGAATAATTTGACGGGAGAAAATGCAATTATTTAATTGCTCTCAATGGTGTTCTGGACCATGGTCCGGAGCATTTGAGATGAGAGCGAATCCCTAAAATACATACATACATGGTCCGGAGCATGGTCTTTGGTCTGGTCTGGTCCGAACGACTGGATCAGACCAGACCATTGGCATCACTAGTTTCTAGAATGTGTGTTGCAGAAGTGCAAACAACCAATGGCGAAGAACGCACAAAGGAATCAAACGTTGGAACTAAGATACTTGAATCGGTACTTGAAAGTCCAAGATCGGGTTCAAGTAAAATCCATGCCCAGATCCGAACTTGAACTTGATCCTTAGTGCAAGTCAATTCCGTGGGCTTGCACTTGGACCAGAACCGACTTGAAGTTCCAAGTTCGGATCCAGCAAATACTTGAACTTGACCCGATTCAACCAAGTAGAAACGCTCACGATCCCGAACTTGACCCGAACTTGACCTGACTTGATACTTGTCAAGTACTACTTGAACTTGAGCGCAGCTCTGGTATAAATCTTCAACGAAGAGACAAGATGATCTGTGCATTATTGATTGGTAGTAAAATTGGTAAACATGCTGTTTACCAAATTGAACAAAGTGTATTAAATAAAATAATCTAGATGCAATGCATAATGAAACAGATGCACAAATAAAATTGCCTTCCTACAAGGCTTCCAAGACTGAAATATTGTAAAATTTCATCGTTCAACATATATTTACAATCCTAAAAATATTTGGCCTATTTTTCTATCATTTTGTGCAAATGGGAACATTTTGATGCCAGTGAAAAATTCACTTACAATTAGCTCAATTTGCCTCCTGACCGACGAAATTGTACAGTTAGTGCAGTAATTACACCCTTTAAGACAATACTCATGTTTATTATGTAAAGTAGTTATTAGAGCGGAATGACTTATTGGGGCATTTTGTAGAATTTTGCGCTCAAATTTGAAACGGTTGCAAGTTGCAATTAACTTGATAAGTATTTTTAAAATTGCAACTTTTTGTAGTGCAAGTACTTGCAATTGCAATTGAATTTCTTGCAATTTCAGTTGTGCGTAACCGGTAATTGCGAGTATTTAATGCTTTTGTAATTGCAATTTAAGTACACAGAAATTGCACTTGCACCGACAATTGCAATTCCCAGGTGTAAAATAACCGCAATTGAACCGAACTTACCAGCTCAATTAGTAATTGCGGTTAACTTGCAATTGACAAGAAACACTAAGCTAGAGTACCTAAGCCAAATTACCTGCTTAGTCACTCCGTTTTTGATTGAAAAGTACACGTCCGCATCGTCCACAACCATTCCTTCATCAGAAACCGTACAGGGAAAATTAGATCTGCACTCCTTTTGCAGATGTGTGATCTACATGCGCAGGAAAATAATAATGACAGAAACTAAGATCGACCAACAAGATTAGTTACCATAAATTTAACTATATTTACCATCCGAATTAAGAGACAAAACAAGTTAAATGCATTGTTGATTAAAAGCAAACTGGCGTACATACTCTTATTTAGACATGTTTACAATATACCCAAAACTCAACATTATATTTTTACATAGGACTCATACTTCCTCCTTTGGTTCTTTGGTTTATTTTCATAACTACTGACACCGACAACTAACTTGTAGGTGGGACAGCGTAACTGTCCGAGACGTATTATTTGCGTTTAATTAAATGTGACCAATTGTAATTTCTGATGTCTGTGGTGCTTTTAAAGAAAGTCCAACTTTTGGTATTATACAGATACATAAAAATCAAGCATATTTCATTGAAAGTCTTCAGGGGTCGGAATTTTGTAGGAAGACGGGAAGAATCTTCCCAGGGAAAAATATTTCTGGCAGGGAAAATCTCAAAGGGAAGGGATTTATTTTTACGAACAAGGATTTTTAAAATCGCTGGCCTTTTTTTGGCAGGGATTTTCAAATTTGTTGACGGGTTTCAGGGAAATTTGTTAAGCAAACAGGGATTTTTGGCTTGATTGGCCAAATCTGGCATGGATTTCACGTCTTGTAAGGGATTTTGTTTGCCAACAGGTATTTTGAAAATCGTTGACCTTTTTTCAGCAGGGGATTTTGAAATCATTGCGAACCTAGGATCCTGGAAGATTATTTCTGAATTTCCCTGCTGAATCTTATGTCCCATCAGGGAGGTCCTCAACGGTTTTAAAAGCGCTTCTGGAAAATATAATTTCCCTTTAAGACAAAAAATCCATGCCACATAGGGGCAACCAATTTAAAATCCCTGTTTGCATAACAAGTTTCCCTGAAACAAGCCAACAAATTTGAAAATCCCTCCCAAAATTAGGTCAACGAATCTAAAAATCCTTGTTCGCAAAAAGGAATCCCTTCCCTTTGAGATGTTCCTTGCCAGAAATATTTTTCCCTGGGAAGAATCTTCCCGTCTTCCCATAAAAATCCGACCACTGCGGTTACCCACCAGTGGAGTAACTCAAGAAGATGAAATGGTCCTGAAATTAGTTTGAGAGTGTTGACTAAGGTACGAGAGTCATTTACAGCTAGCTATAGTGGCAGCGGATTTTAGTGAGAAGACGGGAAGATTCTTCCCAGGGAAAAAATATTTATGGCAGGGAAAATCTCAAAGGGATGGGATTCTATTTATCCAACAGGGATTTTAAAATTTGTTGACCTTTTTTTGGCGTGTTTAAGTGAAATTTGTTAGGTAAACAGGGATTTTTAGATTGATTGACCTTATTTGACATGGGTTTGACGCCTTGTAGGGAAATTAAATTTGCCAACAGGGATTTCGAAAATCGTTGCCCTTTTTTCAGCAGGGATTTTTGAAATGATTGCGAACCTACCAGCAGGGAGATAATAGTCAGCAGGGAAATTCAGAAATAATCTTCCAGGGAGATTCTCAAAAATCCGACCCCTGAAAGTCTTTATCTACAGCACTATCTACATACATATGTATATACAGTTATCTATACATATATTGGATAATCCAAAACCGTATAGGATAACTTTTAGTCCCCTGAATTCTACACATTTATCACCGTCACTTGAGACTTACAATTTCTAGTAACTGTCATAACTATTATTATACATCATGAACGTGTAAAAAGTATTTTTACCTCTTCACTCATTCTTTCGTCAACCTCCATATCACTTGTGCTTTCTGGAACGCTTCCTGGGAAAGTTCCATTAAAACTCTGTTGTTGATGCGACATCTGCATAACAGAAGTATAAATAACAGTAAGTATTAAGACATAAGAAATGATTAATATTAGTGTTAATTAATTAGTAAAACTCTAAGGGGGCGTACACAAAGGTAGTAAATTCTGTCACACCGTCAATGGGAATTATATTCACCCTTCCTATTTCATGTGTTTAATTCCACAAATTTTAACTAAATAATATCTCCCTTCTTTCATTACGTTTGCATATTTTTGGATGGATATTTACCTCGCTTATTAGTAATTACTGCAATTCATACATGTTGTGGCTTGAGTATGGGAGGGGTAACCTGCAAATCTGCACTATTATAGTTTGCTGCATATACATATGTACAATAAAAATAATTAGTGCACATTGCTAGAAAGACAGAGCCGCATTGATGATGCATGAACGATAAATTACATGGATAACATTTTGATACCCCAGATTGCATTTTACCTAACCGCGAAGTTTGAAATGGTAACTTTCGTTTAATTTAATGATTTTTTTAAAAACAAAGCATGTGATTCAAATCAAAATACCTTTCTGTTCTTTACCTTCCCGTACATTACTCAGTATTTCCTATTAAATTACACTTTAACAGGCATATCGTCGGTGAAGAGGCAAAATTATCTAGGAGTTATCTAGAGATAATAATTTGAATAATTTTACGTAAGCGGTTTGAGCCGTTTCGCATATTGTCAGTTGGGATCTCATAGGAGTGATTTCCGCCTACTCTGACTTGCAAGATGAAAGTCATTGCAAAACTCATAGTGGGAATCGTTTAAGCAGTCTTCCTGCAGCTTTTTCGGCAACGCGGCCAGGCGTTTAGTTTGATGACCACTTTTAATAGTGCCTAAATCTATTGTTGCATGGTACGCATGCATAAGTATTGGGAAATCAATAAAAATGTGAAGAAAAAATTGATTCACACTAATTGCACTGGTCCCGGGAACGAGTCCGGGTTCAAGGGATTCGGGATCGGGATTGGGAGCAAATTTTATCTGATATCGGGTTCGGGATCGGGATCGGGTTTGAGATCAACGATTCAAGCATATTTAATATCTGGGTTTTTTTGCACCCGATCCCAGTATTTCGGGAACGGGTTCGGGTGTGAGTCCAAAAATATTCATGACCCGATTTTCGGGTTCGGGAATGGGATGAAACTTTTCGTTCCCACAAGTAGCTCTACCCCCCTTGAGAGCACACTTTTCCTTAAAATAAAAAGCAAGTCTTGCTTCCCTTTATTCCACACCGTGCTCACAATTTTGAATACAATGATTTATCCCATAGTTTATCTAAGAAAATTTCCTACAAACGAGTAATAATTTTTTGTTGAAAAGCAATGTGAGCGCACAGTTAATATAAATAATAGTTATACAAATAGTGCTCACTGAATCTCAAATTGGGGAACAGAGCTTTAGCTCTTTATTTTAGACACACAATTTTTGAAAGGTTGAGACACTTGTCAAGTTAAAATAACACTGGGGAATTTTGCATGATTTTACTAGGTAAGGGAATTCTTTGGTGTCAATAAAGCTCCAGCTAGAGAGTAGAGATAGGGCAAGCAGCGCAAATGGACAATGTTGGGGAATAAAGGATAGGGCGATAAAAGTCAAGCTTGTGTTGTTCCATTCCGAGTGTGAGAATCTCACACTCGGTGTGGCCGACTAGTGGCCGACTAGTGATGCCAATGGTCTGGTCTGATCCAGATTTTATGAGACTGGTCTGGTCCGAAGCTCAGACCAGACCAATGGTCTGGTCCAGTTTTTCGGACCAGACCAGACCAAAGACCATGGTCCGGACCATGGTCCAGAAAACCATGGAGTGCAATTAAACAATAACATTTTATCCAGTGAAATTCTAGTTTTATCACCAGAAATGACATTTTTAATTTGTTCCATGGAATTTCGTTGACTCATAATTTTTTATTTTGAATACTTTCTGGACCATGGTCCTTGTGGTCTGGTCTGGTCTGGTCCTGAAGCTGGACCAGTTGTATCTGGTCTGGTCCAAGTGTTGGATCAGACCGGACCAGACCAATAACGGACCATTATAAATGGTCCGGACCAGACCATTGGCATCCCTATGTGAGACACACTCCTCGGAATTATATCCGTAGAGCATTTTATACACATACAAACACTATTCACAGATCATTTCAAGTATATCCGTACGGGACAGTGGGAATGCGTCCATGCTTATGTATGTATATTCCGCAAGGATATTATTTATAATGGCCAGGACTTCCATGATAAAATGGCAACATCTAAAGTTCATCGGTACATCAGAAACCATGAGTCTCAAAAGAAATGAAATGAACTTATATGAATTTGAAAATACTGAAATGAATTTGTAGGAATTTTAAAAACTTCTTAACTATGGGCATAAGTATACGTACGTGTGTACCAGTCACTTTTGTTCCAACTGATCTTGCATTTAAATTGTAGATTTAAAGCTCATTCACAAATTTTATAATATTTATTACAATTATTATAGTATAACTCCCGCCTATAGACGTTTCCATGTATCTTACAAGCTATCACATAATTAGGATTTAGACTATGCTATTATATAATTATGTAAAATGTTTTATTACCCACACATAAAAGCTCCTTGCAGAGCCGTGTACCAATGAGATAATGGGAGTAATGACAAACTACCCCTGTAACGTTACAACTTCTCTATCAACTTATCTTGGATGTATTTTTGCTAATAGGGAGATTTGCTTTATTTTGTTCCTGTTGTGATATGGAGTCTCATTCTGTTCGTAATTGGAAATACATCTAACCCTATTTTCCATCTTCATCAACCAGCTGGAATGACTTCACTGAGGAATATTGTTTTAGCATATGCTCATCCTCAATTGATCATCAACACATTATATGCACCTGATGAAGCTTCCCCTCATCAGCTATCAATGTGAATGACGCAAAAGGAATGCTCTGTCCCATAATAATGTATTTCCGTAATATTCTGTCGGGTCAACCTTCAGGTGTCCAAATGTCCTATTTATTTGATCCTCGTTACCAGAAATGTTCCATTGGGGCATACAAATATGACATGTATGTAAATAACCCGAACGATCCCAAAATGCAGGCTTTTGGAGATTTCCCGAAAATAAGAGTAGCCAGTAAACTCTTACTCATCAGCTCTTGCTCCTTCAGAAAGTAAAAACCAAATTCCAACCTTGTATCATGCGTCGTGGGTCGTGTAGATATGGATCAAATTACATGAGACATGTTGTGTACTGTTGATGCCATCATGGGCTCTTGAGTCTGTGACTGTATAAAATGTTTGTGTGATAGTCTGTGGGTCTGTGGAAAGGAGCGGGGTGAGAGGACGAGAGACGTGAGACTGTGTGTTAGGTGCACTATCCTCGGAAAAATGACACTTATACAAATACTGTAATCGTATAAAATACACTCCGTCATCTAAAAAATTTAAGCTCACGGGGAATGATTCGAAGTCGTGTAATTACTCTGCAAAGGGAAAAAACGGTCACTTATATATATATATATATATAGATATATCTATATGTACATGCTCCGATTTACCAATTGGATCTACGGAGTTTTCTAAAACTTCAATCATTCCTTTCCAATTACATATTCCACTAGGGAAGAAAGTTATACTCATACAATTTCTTATACACTATCCTATTATTCCTTCACACTCCTTATGTCATGCTACTCTTGTAGCTCGTCCACTCTATCTTCAGATGCTCCTTTCTGCAATTCCAACGTATTACAGGAGTGATATGTCTA
Source organism: Allacma fusca (assembly GCA_947179485.1). Classification (NCBI taxonomy): domain Eukaryota; kingdom Metazoa; phylum Arthropoda; class Collembola; order Symphypleona; family Sminthuridae; genus Allacma; species Allacma fusca. The sequence goes on from OX359246.1 coordinate 65,963,174, forward strand.
GTGAACTGTTTGCATACTAAATGTATGACATTTTGTGGCTTTAGGATAAATTGTGCATGGTCCATTGGGCTTACTATTTCTAGTACACTTACTATATTTGTAATTATTCCTTCTCACATCAGGGAGACTGGGAGTTAGTGCATGCGTAGCTATAGCTACTCATGGTTTTATTACCAATTATTACCATCCATTCTGCTCTTATCTTGTCATCTTCCTTGGAGAGTAGTGTTTTCCAAACGGTTTCTTCACTGGTTTCATTCCATGCACGATAAAGTACACGTCAGCATGTAATAGGAGGGATAATGAGGTTAGAAAGGAAACGAGCAGCCAGGGTGGGGAAAAACAACCAACATATATGTACAAATGTAATTACTTATACATTTGCAACAAGTTAAAATGAGTTATGTATGTCAAAGGCTTCCTCACACGTGTTGTCGTCGTAAAATTTCCTTTGAGACAGTAGATTATTTTTTCTAGAGATTCTAGTGGTCATGAATATTTGTTGGGTTACATTGCCAAACGTATAATTATTACATACATAGAATCTGTAGAGCTTATTGATGACTAGGAATCGTTCAACTACAGAATATTTATGAAATTTCCAACATATCCGTACAATGAACAATTATTTATTAATTGGATTTCTCATTCTGACTGTTCATAGCTTATTTGCAATAAGTTGATTCTCTGACATATTTATTCTTTTCCCTAGTCGGAAGCTTATGTGTATTGAAACTTGAACATAATTATTTCAAAGGTAGGGGAGGAATGTCAACGACGGGCAGAAAAACGTATACTTTCCCACTTAATAATAATAATTATTATTGTATGGACATTGAAAAATACAAAATTCCAATCATTTGAAAGATTACTCATTTGTCCGGAAGAAATTACAGGGCGAGAATACCTATGTCCGTATGCTTATCACGAATGTCAGGTTTCATATTGTTCAGATGAGGAGGCCGAAATGACTGGAGCCGTGTGTGGTTCCAGAATTATTAACATTTAAAATAAAATGTTAAAAATAAATGCTGGAAGTAATTGATTCCATACCTTTGGTCCTACCTTTCTAAAAATCAGCTAGAAATCTTAAGAAATATAATTTAGCAGTTGAATGATTTTTGAAAAAATGTAATTGTAATTTTCTGAATTAAAGGTTTCAATACCGTGTTTAGTAAGAGACATTGGTTAAGGTTTATCACATAATCATGGGATTGTTGGATAATCAAAGCTTAGAAATAAGACAGTAAACAGAGTAACAAATTCTTGCGAAGGAAAAAGAGCAACGAAGCTTTAGTAGGAAAATATTTCCTGTAAGTACTGAAATGAAAAGGGCGGAGAGGCGAGGAGGCACAGCCTCCGTGAATACAACCTCTGAAAGACTATGAGGCTGCAGGTTATTACCGACTTACCTGTAATTACTTGTACAATCCTGCTTGTGTGCATGCTCCATCGCACCTTTAAAATTAGATACAAAGAATATGGGCTGTTTCTCTTGAAAGGATCCTCCAACCAGAAATCCACTCTCTTGTAGGTTGTCTGTCCTGGCTTTGTAAGACCTTCAGTAACATTGATTTAATTCATTTATTTATTTCAATTTAATAGCAAATTGAAGTAAATACAAAACCATAACCATCAAAAATTGCAAATGGTATTTAGTTTTTTTTTCAACCTTGTATGTATATAACATACAATGAAACCACTATATATGATATAATGGTCCCCTGCTCGCAGTACTCACAGCCGTGAGTATCAAACTTCTCCATCTCATATCATTTAACATTGAGATGTATCGCGCCAATACAATGTGAATTTTTAAAAGAAGTCCTTAAATGTAGAAATTAATTTGAGGATTTCAGTATTATTGAGGTCTTGCTTCCCCTAAATTTTTTTTACAAATAAGCAATCCTTCCTTACAGTTTATAGCTTCGGTCACATTTGTCTGTATCACAGTTCCGTGATAATAGTTTTCTCTAAATTGGGGAAGTTATAAGTAATTATATATATTGTAACAAAATAATTTTAAGCCGCTCAAGATCCAAGATTCATCCAAGTCTTATTAACTTATAATATTGACAAGGATGAGAACCAAATATCAGCGAACTAGAGACTCTCTAGTTCATTACACTTGTAGAGAGAGAGAGAGATGCTTATTTGTATCTGACGGAGATGCATTTCCTTATCATAAATAACTACATACATCTATTCATGAAATGTGAATACATTTTGCCTTGAGTAAGGCTTCATATATGTATCTGTACATAAGACTTTAGCTCCCTCTGATTATGTAATCTCCACAATTGGTTTATTAATGCTTATAGGAAAAGATTTAGACTTCATTCATAGATCTGCCGTAGACTGAATTCCTGTAGACAGATATCCATAGGAATGGAACACGCATTTGCAATGTTGTTATATTGACAGGCATGGTTTGCTAACGAGTCAGCTCTTGCTCTCCGTAATAAAAAATCCCCCTCGTAATTATTTTCTTACTCATGCCCTTTTTGTTGTTGGACCATTTAATGCTCTGACAAGTAACGAGATCCGCCCAAGATTATTTAGGTGTCCAGAAAATTAAACGTGTAGTGCATGGAAAATATTGTAGGAAATTTGAAGCTATTTTGGATGATGCGTGAGACAAGAAGCTACGCTTTTTTAGTTATGATGGAAAATAAAATTGTTCATTTTATTCAATTTGCATACATTTTATTTTAGCTGGTGTAAGGCAGTACACGGGTATTACACAGGAGACCCAAAGGATATCTCAAAGGAGAGTTTTACAAGTGACAAGTGAAAGAAGGTTCTGCTCTGAAGACAAAAATGAAAAGTTGAGAGCGAGCCTGAGCAATGGGGAGCAGATCATCACATTTACAAAGTATTGAAACAAGTCCAACCTGACAATGAGATTTCCTCCAAGACCATGTCCATCATGAACTCTTTCGACAACAACGTCTTTGAGAGGATCACTGAGGAGTCTTCACTACTCGCCCAATACAACAAGAGGACCACAATCACCTCCTGAGAGATCCAAACTGCAATGAGACTGTTGTTGCCAGGAAAGCTTGTGAAACACGCCGTGTCTGAGAGGACCAAGGCTGTGACTAATTGTAAGTACACTTCCTCCAAGTAATCTATGACTGATTAACTTCTCTAAACTTTAAACCAACGGTCCTTTTAAGGGCCACCACATTTTCCCAAGAGCAATCATCCTGCGTAATTTCCCAATTTGTTGGAGATCTGACCTGAATAAAATTCCCTCCAAGACAAAATTAGGATAAATACTGCTGGGACCATAATTGAGTCTTTTCAAACTAATATTTAAAATGTTAGAACTCATCTGAATGGGTATTTTGTCTCAAAAATGTAGAATTTACAGGGTGAGTGTATTTTAATTAACAGTAATATTATTCAATGTTCTTCCTTTTGTTACTATGCTACAGGCTTGAAATAAACACTATGTACCATGGATTTGATATTACAAAAAAAATACTAAAGCACATGGATTTTAAACTCGACCCTCCTGCTTTTAATGACCTCACACGTCATTAACATTGAAATGATTTAGCTCGAATTACTTTTAAGATAATTAGCTCATAACACTGTCAAAGTAATTTAACCTTTTAGAATCTCCTGAGGCTAAATAATCGCTGCAGTTATTTTCGTTCCAATAGAACATATGAGGTTGTTTTAGAGGGGAAAAGATTCTCTTGAAATAATGAGCCAACGGGAAAGGACAATTGATGGCTATTTATTGTGAGAGGATTTTGAAAATGCCTACTGGAAAAAAAGGCAGCGAATTTGAATATTCCTGTTGGAAAAAACTGTCAACAAGATAATTACATCAAAGGTCAATTTTCAGAAACCCTGTTCATAAAACAAGTTGAATATATAAATTGGAACATCCCTGCCAGAACACTTTCAACAAATTTTAAAATTCTGTTTATAAAAAAAAATTCCTTCCCTTTTAACTTTTGCTTGCCAGACAGTTGTTTTCCCAATGTTTCCGTTTTCCCTCCAAAATCTGAACCCAAGCTGCCTCCAGGATAGTGCATCGCATGGGTTCAGGTCGCACCCGGGTATTTGGGTTCAGGTCCAGGTTCCGTATGGGTTCATGTATTTTGGACCCAATAATTTTGGGTCCTTTTAGGGTACAATATTTTATACCCATGAAATTGGGTAAAGGTTCAGGTTCAGGTACAGAGAAAAATCCGTTTTGATTTTAACTGCCAGGACCAGGTGTAACAAATGAAAGACCTGAGTCTGATCGAAAAAGAATTGAAATGTTTGGGTTCATTGATTGAAAGTTAAAGGTCGGAGAATTTCAAGCTTCCAAGATGATTTCCATCGCAAAAGCAATGGCAGGGTGTCCCAGGAACCAGTGAACAGGCATTCTTATTCATTTTAAATATATTTTGTACTGCAAATACCCGAATGTACTGTCAACACAAGATAAAATAATAAAAAAGTTCTGATTCTCAAGTACCCAAAACATGTTCAGGTCCGGTCCAAAAATACCCGGGTTCAGGTCGTCTTTTGGGTACTTTTTCGGGTTCAGGTACTAATCAGGTGCGGGTACTACAAAAACGCAATTGGGTCAGGTTCAGGATCGAAAAATTTGAACCTGTTAAATGGGTACATTTTCAGGTACAGGTTCACAGTATTGAGGTACCCAAAGTTTGGGTCCAGGTCCAGGTACAGGTTCGAATGTTTTGAACCCTTGCGATGCACTACTCCAGGATGTATGCTAACACGCTAAATGACTTGATTCCTCCCTCATAAAGTCATGGACATTAAGGCTTTACGACCAGCACACTTTGTCAACTATTCTAAACCCATACACCCTGATCCTGTTTCAAATATAGTGCTTCCACTATTTCCAATTGAATTGCAGCTCTATTATTTTTGGGGCTCCAAGTCCTATAGAAACCTTCGTGCATTCTAACATAATTACATAAGCCTAAACAACGACTACAAAGATGCCAACTTCCTTGTAAGGATTTAATCCCTACCGTTCAAGAATACGGCCGTATACATGAAAATGCCCTATCCTTTCAGTTTGCCCAATATTTAACCTCTCCCAACACTGTAGCATCAAGTCTTAATCCTTGCAATTTTGTCATCTGATTTTAGCTGTATGGTTTTGTTTAATTTATTTGAATTAATTATTTTTGTATTATTATTATTTTTTTAAGAATTCAAATAACAGTATTTTGGTTGTCGGAATTTAACAGAATTTAACTAATCTTTTTTCGTTAGGAGTCATTAATCCGGACATTTTAAATTCAAGGCAAATACCATAGCACCATATGTAGATGGGTGTAAAAAACAAGTACCGACAATCGCCCTACAGTACCATTATGCATTTACTTTCTCCCAATGTCAGTACGCAGTTCATTATATGTAACCACGAGTGCCCATTATATTATCCAGTATGGAAATCATGGATACCAACTTCAAATGGACTTCTCCCAACTAATTATGTATAATAGGTAAAAAACATTTTGTTAATTTTTCCAAGCATTTCAGAAATGTTTTCACGATCATTTGTAAGACATTCAGCATTCCAGGACCAATTTGATAGGTTGGGGGTTCTGGAGAAGACTGGAAATTACCATCAGAAATATGAGGGAATTTTTTCTATAGGAGTGAAACTAAATCAAAACTACTGAAGAAATTCCGTAAGGACATTTGGATGATTATAATGGGATAGTATTTTGCTCTAAATTTTGGAAGATATAAGCACATTGTAAAAAACTAACTGTAAGACGCTCAAGCTACAAGGTTTATCCAAGACTTACTAGAAAATAAATTCACAGATAGTCCAAAGAGTCATTTGCTGTCATGTAACGTCAGTACGCACGGACAAGGACAAGAACCAAATTGTAATGAAGTAGGGACTCCCTAGTTCATTGGTCTACAGATAGCGGATAGATGTTTATGTGTCTGGTAATGCTGCATTTCCTTATCGTAAATAACTACACATCCATTCATTAAATGTAAATAAACTTTGGCTTGAGTAAGGTCTCATATCTGCACGTTAGACTTTATCTCCCTTTGATTACGTAATCTCTACAATTAATTAATTATAACTGAAATGTTCTTGTATAAACAGGCATTGTTTTTGCTAACAAATCATCTCTTGCTCTCTGTAATAAAAAAACTACTTTTTTGATTCAATTCAAGAAACTGAATCGAATTATTCAGTTCATAACTTTGAATTGAACATTGTCCTTGAATTAAAGCTCAAACGCATCATTCTGCCCCAAATACATATTTTAGCAACAAACTATAACCTTATATATACAAACTCTCCAGGTACTCCAAAAAACGATTTGTTCCCATATCTTAACTTCCTTCTGCTGTACGCTTGGAAAATACTGATGTCGTTTCTAGAAAGCGTTCTTTAAGTTTATCTGCGGAAACCGTTGTTTTCAATTTAGTTCAGAATTTTGAACTAAAATGAATTGACCTAGTTTTTACTGAACGGAATTGGGGGAAAAATGAACTGAATTGAACCATTCCGAACACTCCTTCCGGTTCAGATCAGAGATGACCGCATGGTCAAGTACACCACGCGTATTTCGGGTCATGTTCAAGTTCGGGTCATGTCCATGTCCAGAATTTATAGTACTTGAAGTTATCGGGTCATGGCTAGCCAAAAGCAGAACCCGGACACGACATTTTATTTCAAGTCATGTTCAAGTAAAGTATTTGGACTTGAATGTCAAGTCATCTTCGTGTTCAAGATTCATTTGCTAAATACTTGACCACGAACTTGCTTTTTTCAAGTTCAAGTTCACGTACTTTCCCCACGATTTGCGCGGAAATTACACGAACTGCAAAACGTTTTTTACAACTTCTTTTCCTTGTAAGCCCTGACACAGATCATATAAGCAATTTCAGCCAGCAGCTTCGTCGTTGGTACATGCGATAGTGTCGTATTACTTTAATACCAAAGTAAAAATATTTACCCTTAGAACAAATTAATTAATTATTTAGAAGTAAAACTAAATTATTACACCTACTTTCGAAATGGTGGGAGAAAAAATTCGCATAGTACTATGCCTTAAAGCGTGGCTCAAAGTTTTAAAAAAAGATTGCGTGAAACAGTGGGCAGAATGTGTGGCGAAAAAAATGCTTGATGAATTGGAATTGGGCTTGTGGTTAGCTGATTCGTTTTTGTTTGTATTTTTTAATTTGCTGATAATAAAATCATAAAATTGTCGATTTAATGTGACAATACATATTATTCCTTAATTTTTAAAATACTTGAAGATTCATGTTCAGGTTCATGGTCAAGTCAAGTTCATGTTCGGGTTAGAAAAATGTACTGAACGCGCGTACTACACCAAGTTCAAGTTCTGGCAGAAAGTACATGTGGCCTTGAACTTGGTCCTGTAAGTATTTACTTGATCATAAAATACCAAGTTCGGGTTTGATTATTATTGGTGCTTGCATATTCATGTCCAAGTCGTGTTCATGGCCGGATCCAGTAAAATACATGACCCGAAATCAACTCTGGTTCAGATGACGCTTTCTAGGGAACGAAATGCGTCAGATGACCCCAACATGCTATTTTTGACGATTATACCTTCTTAGAACGATATTAAGATTGCACGATATATCGTGTGAAATATGCGAGATTTATCGTAGCATATCGTTCCTCCAAATTGAACGATATTAACGATAATATCGTATCGTTATATCGGTATGACCAACCCTACCTGCGATATCAGAAACCAGGTTTGTGATAAATGAAGAAATGTCTGGGGCAAGTTGAGACACACGTCAGGACAAACATCTTTCTCTTGAAACTTGTCTACATTGAAAGTGGTGGTGGTGAAAGGCAGTTTATTTTGTAAAAATAATTTTCCGTAAAGACGGTAATCATTGCAATTGAATAGTTACTTACTGGACAAAATAAAAACACCGGATCTCTCCTGTGTGCGGAGTTCATAACTGCAGTGCTGAGCTGTCCACAGACGACTGTGATGTGTCGGATGATTTTAATGGGATTTGATTTATGGGCAAAGATGGGCAAAGTATTCGCATGCCTTAAAGCCTACATATTTTTAGGTTCTTACGTACAACCTACATTTTAGCCTACACAAATCACTCCCGAGACTTCACCCTACCTACAACCTACATACATCCCTTCTGGAGAGTTGACCCTACCTATAACCCACATACATATGTACATCACTCCCTAGATTTGTCCCTACCTACAACCAACATACCTCTTTGTCGTAATTGATTCATACCTGCATAACTAAAATGAAATTATCAAACATTCATTGTAATTAATTACTGCAAACGAATTGAAATCGTTTGCACTCCAGCACGTAAACAAAAGTAACAAAACATATGTATATATGTGAAAGAAAGTGTAGATGTGGCTTTTATTCAGCGCTTTGGAATACGAAAGGTTCGAACAAACATACATACATTTTCATGCTTAAGTGCCTACCTTTTTTTATGTACATAGGTACGTACTTTTTTATGCACAAAGTTGAGCATTTAAAGCTGTAAGTCAGTATTGACACTGAGTTCACACTGGAAATGAAAAATGGTGTTTATTATTGCAATTACGGAATGGAAGCATTCCTATTCAACAATAACTATTTTATTGTGCATATATTTATGGAATTAAATCTTAATTATAATTTCGATATTCAAGCAATCATTGTCAAGTGATTACTAATGTAAACGAGGAGACAGTTTTATTCATTTGTACCTACCTACTATACAACGAATTCCTTCATGTAAAATCAAAGTACATCGTCAAAGTATTAGTTACTAATCAAGTAATAAGAGAAGATTGTGTGAGCTCCGGAACAAAAATCAAATTAAGCATGATAAATATGAAAATAGGAGACATGTAGAAAGAGTTTATATATAGTAGATTAAATAGCATAGGAGTTGTTAAATATATCTAGCACGGAAGTATGTATACAAAGATTTCAGCTGTAATATTGTAGATACATACATACATCAATATTCAGTTGTGAATGTTTACCTGCAAGCGACCGAACTGGTCGGCCAACTCATTGAACTTCTTCATTTCGGATTTCAAAAGGGATGCTTCCAATTGCAATTTTTGAATCTGTGTATACAAAGTAACAGTTAAATTTTAATTTTGTAATATTTATTACATTAAAAACAATATTATGCCTGCTGATCAATTCGGATAAAGTAATATCGCTCTGGATACCATCAATGAAAGCACAATGGTGTACTGCTGGATTTTAAACAGAGATATTATTTTGTATCTGATTCACCTGTAACTGACGCTCAGAGATTTCCCTTTCGGTAGTAATGAAGTTCAAAAGTACATCCACGATGAGTGAGTGTTCCCAGAGAGCGTTGATCAACTTTTCCTCGAGCTGTTTCTTTTCTTCTTCAAGAACTGCTTTGCAGTTCCAGTTACCCTAGGCATAATTATCTTTATATTACATCAGCACAATGATGTCTCATCTGGATATGTTATGTGAAATAAAACCGCTAGTTACGATACTTCATTTAGCTGTAAATTTAACATTTGTAAAAATCTTTAGTCCGTTTGATAAAAATTCGGTTTGTATTGGACTACAACTGACTTCGTGAACTTAATTTTACAAATCATCTTAAATCTTAATTAAGGCGATGCATCTAACGTTTCACTTGCTATAGCTACAGTACTTGAGCCAAATTACCTGCTCAGTAGCTCTGTGGTTAGTTGAAACGTACACGTCCAGATCCATTCCTTCGTCAGAAACCGTAATGGGAACGTTGAAGTTAGGACTGCTCTCGTTTTGCAGTTGTGAAAGCTATGTACATGCAGGAGTAAAAAATTAATGAAATTAAGATTGGTCAGAAAGATTACAGCAGTTACCATATATTTAACCATATTTTCAGTACGGATTAAGAGGCAAAATAAGATAAATGCTTAGTCGATGAAAAGCAAAATGTCGTACATACGCTTATTTAGACATGTTTGCAAGAAAATACCCAAAACCCAACCTTAAATTTTTACATAGGACTCATACTACCCATGTGGTTCTGTAGTTTATTTTCTTATTTATTGACTTCGACAACTAACTTGCAGTTGGGACAGCTTAGGGAACGTGTACAAATTATGTCATCCAAATAGTGGGTGGGTGACTTGGTATTTCTATGACATGGGATGACAGAGTCCATGGGTCTCTGCCGTATTGTATGACATAGGCCCAATGTCATCTATTCTTTACGTAAATTAAACACCTGGAATTTATCTGGAACTCCAAAAATATTTTTCCGAATTTTCATTCTGGATTCGGTGAATCAAAATGTGCAGCTTCCAACGACTATTCTTTTAGCGTGTGTGACACGGCAAAATTGCGAATCGCAGGAATTTCTTTTCATTTTCAGCACTATACGATCAACCATAAAGTATGTACATAGCATTCCGTATTTGACACGATGATGTCATTTTCATGGGTGGGTCAGTGCATTTATAACTTATGACACAAAATGACCGAGGAGTGATAGGGTCCTACAAGCGCCCTTTTTTAGATGACATAATTTGTACACGTTCCCTTAATTGTCCGACACTTATTCCGTGCATTTAATTAAATGTGACCTAATGTAATTTCTGAGGTCAAACCTCTTCTGAGGTATACAACTGCATTATGGGAACGCGTGCGCTTACCTACTCCTGAATTAAGTAACTAAGTATTTCTGAAAATCGCTTATAATGTTAATTCAATATTCTAGGACTCTTTTTAAAAGTCACATGTAGTGCAGTTTTCCCTATTGAGCCGTGTTCTTTGCACTGTAGTTATTATATTCATATTTGTAATAATTGTATCATATTGTATAATAATTACACATCTTTGAGTGCCAAATACTAGAGAGGGGTCGGAAAATTGTAAATATCCCTGGAAGATCATTTCTGAATTTCCCTGCTGCAGCAAATGTCCCTGAAGGGAGGTCCTCAACATTTCAAAAATCCCTGCTGAAAAAGGGTCAACGATTTTCAAAATCCCTGTTGACAAAAGAAATCCCTGCCAAATTAGACCAATCAAGCCAAAATTTCCTGCTTGCTTAACAAATTTACCCGAAACACGTCAACAAATTTGAAAATCCCTGCCAAAAAAAGGTCAGCAAATTTTAAAATCCCTGTTCGACAAATAGTATCCCTTCCCTTTGAGATTTTCCCTGCCATAAATATTTTTTACTTGGGAAAAATCTTCCCGTCTTCTCACAAAAATCAGCTGCTTGTAGCTAGCTGTATCTGACTCGTACCTTAGTCAACACTCTCAAACTAATTTCAGGACCATTTCATCTTCTTGAGTGACTCCACTGGTGGGTAACCGCAGTGGTTGGATTTTTATGGGAAGACGGGAAGATTCTTCCCAGGGAAAAATATTTCTGGCAAGGAACATCTCAAAGGGAAGGGATTCCTTTTTGCGAACAAGGATTTTTAAATTCGTTGACCTAATTTTGGGAGGGATTTTCAAATTTGTTGGCTTGTTTCAGGGAAACTTGTAATGCAAACAGGGATTTTAAATTGGTTGCCCCTATGTGGCAGAGATTTTATGTCTTAAAGGGAAATTATATTTGCCAGCAGGGCTTTTAAAACCGTTGAGGACCTCCCTGCAGGGACATGAGATTCAGCAGGGAAATTCAGATAAAATCTTCCAGGGAGTTTCACAAAAATCAGATCTCTGGGTAAACTGTATCTGTCCAGTCTGTCGACATCAAAATAGAAATCGCAGTCTAAAACTAAAGATAAACCAAAAAGTACCAATTTTTCGTCATAAATCGACGATTTTTTCTAATGAGGCGAACCATGCCCCTAATCTGGACTTGATTGTTAATTGATTGTTAAGAATTAATTTTTAAATGCTTTTATTGGCTCGGATTCAAAATTTCGAGAAATATGAAAATATTACACTTCCCAGCATTTCACTTTTTTACCAGCTTGTTTTGTTATAGGTTTATGATTTACGTACCTGCAACAGTCGTACCAATCGCGATTCGAAAGGCTGCAAGTCCAAAAGTGTTTCCAGAATGTTTCCCGCCTGAACAGTCTTGGTTAATTTCTCAGCCAGCTTTTTGTTTTTTGCTTGCAATTCTTTGATATAATTGCGTTCACCCTATGAATAATTAAGGAACAATTAGCGCTTAAGTAGTATCAGAAAATTAAAATAATAAAACCACTTGGTAGCATGTTACTAAAGTCCAACGTTTGGTATTATATAAATACGGAAATACAGTATCAAACGAACAAATTTCTTTCAAAGCTTATCTACAGCCCTATCTACATACATACATATGTAGATACCTGAATTCTAAAATCCATCTCCGTAACTTGAGACTTTCAATTTTTAGTAAATGTAATAACCTGTTCAGTTGCTCTTACGTAACTCGAAGTATATTCGTCCACCTCCATATCACTTGAGTTTTCTGGGAGGTTTCCTGGGAAACTACCATTAAGACTCCAGAAATATTGTTGATGTGACATCTGTACCAATAATACATACGAAACCCACATAATTTTGTCCAAAACAATTAGTTAAACTCACATAAGTTAATTTTACTCCTCTGTAAGTGGAAATTAAATGCACCCTTCCTACGTCTTGTGTTTAAGTCTTTAATGTTTAATTAAATTATATCTCCCTTCTTTCGTGACATTTGGAATATTTTTGGATGGATATTTATGCACTGTGCACAGTTCAATATTGCAAAGAGACTTCAAGCGAGATTATATTAAGAGGGCGGGTCTGGAAAAAGTTCCAAATACCCGACTAACCAAAATTGGGACCTCCCCGACTCAAACACAAAATTTACCGACTACCATTTTCAAAATTTTTCCGACTTCATCGAGTTTTCCCGACGACCCCGCCAGGAAAAATTCCAAAATTTTCCCGACTGCGTCGAGTTTCCCCGGCCACCCCGCCACCCACATTTTCAGAAATTTTCCGGCTGCGTCAATTTTTACCGTCGAAATTTTTGGCAGCCAAATTTCCAAAAATTTGCCTACTTCCCCGATATCTAAAATCTCCGACTATGATGGGTCACTTCCCCGACTAACCGGGTTCGCAGGTTAGGGAACTTTTTCCAGACCCGTAAGAGGGAGAATATACGAGGACCAATTTCTAATACGAGTTTTGAATAGCAGTATACAAATAATGTGAATTACTTTCTGACCGAATCTCAAAAAGGGAAACGAACTTCAGCTCTTTATTTTAGACAAGATTATCCAGTGTATATTTCTGACGGTCACACAAAAGTTATGAACACTTGTCAAGTTAAAATAGCACTGGGGAGTTTTGCATAATTTAACTACATTAGAAAATTCTGTGTTGTCAATAAAGCTCCAGTTAGAGAGTAGGGGTAGGAGATGGACAAGCAGTGCAAATGGGGAATAAAGGATGGTGCGATAAAAGTCAGGGGAAAAAATTGTTTCCACTGAAAGAGGTACGTTCCTCGGAGTTATATTAGTAGAGCATTCTATACACATGCACACACTATATTCACATATCATTTCCACAGTATATTCATATGGGACAGTGGGAATGCTTCCATGCTTATGCAATAATTACCTTGTATACAGTCGTGAAGTATTCACACAACTTTGGTTACAGAATATATTTTTTTTATCACGCAGATAACGTATATATGGTGATGCTACTGACTCAGACAAGACGTCGGGACAAGATATTTGGAGTTAATACTTGCAAAAAAAAATCTCACTACTTTTGACAATGTCGACGTTCCCTTTCTCTGCCTCTCTTCATCCCTCTCTCTCTCTCTCTCACTCTGTTCTCTCGGTCACTCCCGCCTATAGAGGTTCCATGTATGTTTCAAGCTATGATGTATCATATATTTTATTTCACACATAAAAACTCCTTGCAGAGCAGAGAATCAATGAGATAATGGGAGTAATGATAAACTGCCCCCCCTGTAACGTTGCAACTTCTTTAGCAACTTGTCTTGAAGGTATTTCTGCTAATAGAAAGGGTTCCTTTATTTTGTTCCTGTTGTGACTTTGGAATGTCATTCTGTTTATAATTGGAAATACATCTAACCCTATTTTCCATCTTTATCAGCGAGTTGGAATGAAAAAATCCTACCTTGCATCATACGTCGTGGGTCGTGTAGATATGTATCAAGTTACATATGACATGTAGTACACTGTTGATGCCATTGTGGGCTCTTGAGTCTGTAACTGTATAAAATGTTTGTGATAGTCTGTGGGTCTGTGCAAAGGAAACGGGGTTAGAGGACGAGAGACGCGAGACTGTGTTTGAGGTGCACTATCCTCGCATACATGTCACTTATACAAATACAGTAATTACATCATATAATTACATACATACATACACTCAATCTTATAAAAAATTCAAGCTCATGGGGAATGCTTCAGTGTTTTGTAACACGTGTAATATTTGTATAATTTCTTGTATCCTATCCTATTATTCCTTAACACTACTCATGCAATGCTACTCTTTTAGCTCGTGCGATCTAACCTCAGATGCTTCTTTTTGCAATTTCAACTTATTACAAGAGTTCCATGTCCGGTGAACTGTTTGATTACTAAAAGCATGAGGACATTTTGCAGTTTTAGGATAAATTTTACGTGGTACATTGGGCTTCCGATTTTTAGTAAACTTACTATATAATTATTCCGTTTAACACCTATTGAGACTTGGAGTTTATGAATGATTTTATAATGGGAAATGTGCACTGTGCATTGCCCCTTCAAAGACGATATGGGCTTACTAAAGAACCATGAGGAAAGACAACTGCACATCACCTCTGTGCATACATATGTATATAATGAGTCTCCCTTGAAATGACATACTGAGATCTGAAATGCTACTGAGTATGTGTACGTGTGCTGCTATGCACAATATTTACATATATTACTGCTTTATTTGTGGCTCTTCATTTACACTTTTAAATTATCATTATTACAGGAACTAGGAGAGTTCAATCCGAATCAGATTTTCCTAAATAAGTGCATTCATTTTACGAGCACCCATCAAAGCCTTTGGGTAGTAGTAACCCCTTGTAAGAATAATAAGAAATTATTATTTTCTTGAATGTAATGTAAGGAGGTCTAAAGTGACTAACACTTTAACGGGGTGCCCAGCTGCATTCCTGTGAAGGAGGAGAGGAGGAGCTTTAACAGGAAAAGGTTTCCAATTAAAGTATTGAAATGAAAATGGTGTACAGGTAGAGAGAGGTACAGCCTCAGGAAATACAACCTCTGAAAGTCTACGAGGTTGCAGCCTATTACCTGCTTACCTGTACTTGTACAATCCTACTTGTGCGCATGCTACTTCGCACCTTTAAAATTAGATACAAAGAATATGGGCTGTTTCTCCTGAAGGGATCCTCCAACCAAGAGATTCTCTCTTGTAGATTGTCCGTCCTTGCTTTGTAATTTGTAAGACGTTCAGTAATATTTGAAAATGGACATAAATACGAAAGCATTACGGTCAAAAATTGCATATGGTATTTAGCATGCTTATTCAGCCTTGTATGTATATAATAACAATAAACCCACAATAAATGATACAGTGACCCCCTGCTCACAGCCGTGAGTACCCAGCTTCTCCATCCCATCCAATTACATTTAACATTGGGAGGCATTACGCAAATACAACGTGAATTTTTAAAAGAAGTCCTCAAATGCAGACATTTATTTGAGGATTTGAGTATTATTGCGGTCTTTCCTCCCCTAAAATATTTGCCAACTAAGCAATACTTCCGTACAATTGGTAGCTTCGGTCATGTTTTTTCGTATCACAATTCCGTGATAGTAGTTTGCTCTAAATTGTGGATAATATAAGCATATGTACATATATGTAATTATGTTTATTGTAACAAACTAATTGTAAGCCGCTCAAGCTCCACAATTTATGTCTTATTATCTTCTAGCTGTGGAGTCTTCACTACTCATCCAATACAACAAAAGGACCGCGATCACCTCCCGGGAGATCCAAACTGCAATGAGACTGTTGTTGCCAGCAGGCAGAGCTTGTGAAACACGCCGTGTCTGAGAGGACCAAGGATGTGACTAATTGTAAGTACACTTCCTTCGAGTAATCTATGACTGATTAACTTCACTAAAATTTAAACCAACGGCCCTTTTAAGGGCCACTACATTTTCCGAAGAGCAATCATCCTGCGTAATTTCCCAATTTATTGGAGATCCGACCTGAATAAAATTCCCTTCAAGACACAAAATTAGGCTGCTAGAGCCTTAATTGAGTCCTTTCAAACCATTATTTAAAATGTTAGAACTCATCCGAATGAGCTATTTGTCTCAAAAATGTAGAATTTTACGGGATAAATGTCTTTTAAGTAACAGTAATAATTATTCAATGTTCTTCCTTTTGTAAATAAGCTACAAGCTTGAAATGAACACTATGTACCATGGATTTGTTATTACAAAATAAATACTAAAGTACATGGATTTTAAACTCGGCCCCCTCTGCTTTTAATGACCTCACACGTCATTAACATTGAAATGATTTAGCTGGAATTACTTTTAAGATAGCTCATAACACTGTCAAAACAATTTAACCTTTTAGAATCTCCTGAGACTAAATAATCGCTGCAGTTATTTTCGTTCCAAATGAACATATTTTATAAATACATGAGGTTGTTTTACTGTAGAGGGGAAAATATTCTCTTGACATAATGAGCCAAAGGGAAAGGACAGTTGATGGCTATTTATTGTGAGGGGATTTTGAAAATCCCTGATGAAAAAAGGCAACAAAATTCAATACAGTATTCCTGTTGGAAAAAACTGTCTTCTACAAGATACATCCCTGCTAAAAAAAGGTCAATTTTCAGAAACCCTGTTCATAAAACAAGTTGAATATATGGTTGGAAAATCCCCTCCCAAAAAACTTTCAACAAATTTTAAAATTCTGTTTATAAAAAACGTTCCTCCCTTTTAACTTTTGCTTGCCAGACAGTTGTTTTCCCAATGATTCCGTTTTCCCTCCAAAATCTGAACCCAAGCTGCCTCCAGGGTGTATGCTCACACGCTAAATGACTTTATTCCTCTCATGATTCCTCCCTCATAAAGTCATGGACATGAAGGCTTTACGACCAGCACACTTTGTCAACTATTCTAATCCCTTACACCCTGATCCTATTTCGAATATAGTACTTCCACTATTTCCAATTGGATTACAGCTCTATTATTTTTGGGGCTCCAAGTCCTATAGAAATCTTTGTGCATTCTAACATAAGTCTAAACAACAAATACAAAGATGCCAGCTTCCTTGTAAGGATTTAATCCCTACCGCTCATGAATACGGCCGCATACATAAATGCTCTATCCTTTCAGTTTGCCCAATATTTAACCTCTCCGGCTCCCAACACTGTAGCATCAAGTCTTAATCCTTGCAATTTTGTCATCTGATTTTAGCTGTATGGTTCTGCTTAATTTATTTTAATTCCCTCTACAGAAAATCGCTTAAAAATTCAAATAACAGTATTTTGGTTGGCGGAATTTAACAGAATTTAACTAATCTTTCTTCGTTAAGAGTCATTAATGCGGACATTTTAAATTCAAGGCAAATACCATACCACTATGGATGGGTGTAAAAAACAAGTACCTACAATCGCTCTGCAGTACCATTATTCGTTTACTTTCTACCCATGTCAATACGCAGTTCATTATAGTATGTGCTTCCTCGCGGTCTTCTCATCCTTTGAATAGCAACATTTGCTGCAGCTCTTTATATTTTCAATTTGATGTAACAAACTTCCAACTTCAAATGGACTTCTCCCAACTAATTACGTATAATAGGTAAAAAACATTTTGTTTATTTCTCCAAGCATTTCAGAAATGTTTTCACGATCATTTGTAAGAAATTAAGAATTCCAGGGCGAATTTGCTAGGTTGGGGGCTCTGGAGAAGGCTGGAAATTACCGTCAGAAATATGAGGGAATTTGTTCTATAGGAGTGAAATTAAATCAAAAGTGATGAAGAAATTTCGTAAGGTCATTTGGATTATGCGAATGTGATAGTATTTTGCTCTAAATTTTGGGAGATATAAGCACATTGTAAAAAACTAACTGTAAGACGCTCAAGCTACAAGGTTTATCAAAGACTTACTAGAAAATAAATTCACAGATAGTTCAAAGAGTCATTTGCTGTCATGTAACGTCAGTACGCACGGACAAGGACAAGAACCAAATTGTAATGAACTAGGGACTCCCTAGTTCATTGGTCTACAGATAGCGGATAGATGTTTATGTGTCTGGTAATGCTGCATTTCCTTATCGTAAATAACTACACATCCATTCATTAAATGTAAATAAACTTTGGCTTGAGTAAGGTCTCATATCTGCACGTTAGACTTTATCTCCCTTTGATTACGTAATCTCTACAATTAATTAATTATAACTGAAATGTTCTTGTATTAACAGGCATTGTTTTTGCTAACAAATCATCTCTTGCTCTCTGTAATAAAAAAAATCACCATATTACTATTTTCTTGCTCTTGTGCTTTAGTTGCTGGACCATCTGCATAATATGCCCTTAAAACTAACCTTAAGATCCTCCCCATGATTAGGTGTCCAGACAATTAAACATGTAATGCACGGAAAGTATCGCAGGAATTTCGAGGCTATTTGGGATGATGTGTGAGCGAATAAGAGTTTGATTTATGGTGGAAGATAAAGTAAGAAGATAAGTTAATTTTTATAGATGGTTTATTCAAAATATAAGTTATGAGTGTAGAGGTTTGTATTCTAAATGTATCCTAATTTCTGTAAAAAAAGTAACATTTACACCTTTTCTATTGAAAGTAAAGGATTTTATAGGTTAAAGTTTTGGTTTTAGGGTGGCGTCAACCGCATAGTAAGATATCCTTGTACGATGGTCTGTGCGTCCACAACTATTGGGCCGATTATAATGAAACTTGTTGTGAACATTTGTAATGCCAAAATGTTGTCTGGGATTGGATTTGGTTGACATTGAAATTTTGCCAATTTCACAAAATGCCCATTATCTCGAACATTGTTAACACTATTACCCGAATTTCAATGAAACTTTTTGTGAACATTAATAATTATGTTGGTAGTATCATGCTTTGCTTCTGGTGATTGTTTGCTGGTTTCTTCCATAATATTTGCTATACCTATAGCAATATGTTTCTATTCCTAAATTAAAGAATAAAAAAGATTTACAAAAATATAAAAATGGACTGGATTGGATTGATTGATACCCATTTGTGGCTCTACTCGTACATACATACATGTTTCCATAAATAATTTAGACAATTGCTAGTGGGTGTTGATCTACTTTCAGTCTCCGTATTTGTAATGTTGCATGTGCAGCTTTGCACTTTCCACAGAAAATTGAGTACATAATCTCTCCAGGAAAATATCTTCAAATACTTAGGACGTATATACATACATAGCTGTAAAAACCACTTGGTTTCTAATCTATTTAATTAATCTATCTAATTCTATTCAATAAGGCATAGTAATAAAATAGTATTTAGCCGTAATCTTCTCGTTAAAGGTCATAAAATATTAAAATATACACACTGCACGCATTAACTTAAATAATTCCACCCGTAATTTAATTAATAAAATAAGAAAAATTGAAGCAATTGTGAGCAAAATGGGAATTCAAGTGGGTTCATTGGTTCAGCAAATATTGAGTCTCGTAATATTATTTTTTGGATGGGTTGCCTGTGATATCAGAAACCAGGCTTGTGTTAAATCAAGAAATGTCTGGGGCAAGTTGAGACTCGCGTCAAAACAAACAGCTTTCTCTTGAAACTTTTCTACATTGAAATTGCCGATGTTGAAAGACAATTTATTTTGACATTTTCAACGGAGATGTTGCGTAAATTGTGACAACTGTAAGTAAATAATTTGCCGTAAAGGCGGTAACCATTGCAATTGAATATCAATTATACTATCGACGGCATTGAATTAAAGCTAATTGTAAGGACTCAATTCAGAACATAATGGGGAAAAATAAAGATGGCCTTGAATCTTGTTTTTATAAAATAAAATATTAAAATTATATTTTCAATAAAACTGTGCGAAAATAGTACCCAAATAAAGGTCAACAATTAAATTTAAAACCGATCAAGATATGGGACACACTAACTTATACAAGTACCAGTGTTAAAACACAAAAGGGTTAGTAATGCTGTCTCATACCAGTAGCAGCACAGAGATAAAAATCGTATAGGTAGATAATATTAACTGACAAGAGCATCTGTAGCCCCAGCTTTGCCCAGGAACCTAGAAAGAATGATGCAACATCTACAATTGTGTAGCAGAAATGTTTTGCAGACAGAAATGTACGATAAGCACAAGATTTATTAATTGATTTAGTAATATCTATTTATTACATTAAAAACAATATTATGCCTGCTGATCAATTCGGATTAAGTAATATCGCTCTGGATACCATCAATGAAAGCACAATGGTGTTTTGCTGGATTTTAAACAGAAACATTATTTTGCATCTGATTCACCTGTAACTGACCCTCAGAGCTTTCCCTTTCGGTAGTAATGAAGTTCAAAAGTGCATCCACGATGAGTGAGTGTTCCCAGAGAGCGTTAATCAACTTTTCCTCGAGCTTTTTCTTTTCTTCTTCAAGAACTGCTTTGCAATTCCAGTTACCCTAGGCATAATTATCATTATTACATCAGGACAATGCTGTATCATCCGGATATGTTATGTGAAATAAAACCGCTAGATACAATACTTCATTTAGCTGTATCTAAATTTAACATTTGTAAAAAATCTTTAGTACGTTTGATAAAGATTCGGTTTGTATTGGTTTGAAAGAGAGAAGAGAGCGTAATTTTGTGTGTTAATAATTTTAAAAAACATTGAGGGTTCTTCTATTAAGGCAGGATTGATCGACTACAACTGACTGCGTGAATTTAATTTTACAAAAAACATCTTAAATCTTAGTTAAGGCGATGCATCTAACGTTTCACTTGCTGGAGCTACAGTACCTGAGCTAAATTACCTGCTCGGTAGCTCTGTGGTTAGTTGAAACGTACACGTCCAGATCCATTCATTCGTCAGGAACCGTACTGGGAAAGTTGACATTAGGGCTGCTCTCGTTTTGCAGATGTGAAAGCTATGTACATGCACGAGTAAAAAATTAATGACAGAAATTAAGATTACGAGAAGAGCCAGAAAGATTACAGCAGGTACCATATATTTAACCATATTTACAGTACGGATTAAGAGGCAAAATAAGATAAATGCATAGTCGATTAAAAGCAAAATGGCGTACATACGCTTATTTAGGCATGTTTGCAACAAAATACCCGAAACCCAACCTTAAATGTTTACATAGGACTCATACATCCCATGTGGTTCTGTAGTTTATTTTCTTATTTACTGACACCGACAACTAACTTGTAGTTGGGACAGCTTAACTGTCCGATACGTATTCTTTGCATTTAATTAAGTGTGACCTAACGTAATTTCTGAGGTCAAACCTCTTATGAGGTATGCAATTACATTATGGGAACGCGTGTGTGCTTACACACTCCTGAATTAAGTAAGTAACTAAGTATTCCTGAAAATCGCTTATAATGTCAATTCAATATTCTCAGACTCTTTTTAAAAGTCACATGTACATAGTTTCAGTTTTCCCTATTGAGCCGTGTTCTTTACACTGTAGTTATTATGTACATATTTGTAATAATTGTATCATATTGTATCATAATTACACATCTTTGTGTGCCATCCACTAGCCAGGGGTCGGATAATTGTAAATCTCCCTGGAAGATCATTTCTGATTTCCCCTGCTGAACCAAATGTCCCTGCAGGTAGATTCGCAATGATTTCAAAAATCCCTGCTGAAAAAAGGGCAACGATTTTCGAAATCCCTGTTGGCAAATATAATTTCCCTACAAGGCGTCAAGCCCATGTCAAATAAGGTCAACAAATTTTAAAATCCCTGTTCGATAAATAGAATCCCTTCCCTTTCCAATTTTCTCTGCCATAAATAATTTTCCCTGGGAAGAATCTTCCCGTCTTCTCACTAAAATCCGCTGCCACTAGCTAGCTGTATATGACTCTTCGTACCTTAGCCAACACTCTCAAACTAATTTCAGGACCATTTCATCTTCTTGAGTTACTCCACTGGTGGATAACCGCAGTGGTCGGATTTTTATGGGAAGACGGGAAGATTCTTCCCAGGGAAAATTATATCTGGCAAGGAACATATCAAAGGGAAGGAATTCCTTTTTGCGAACAGGGAGTTTTAGATTCGTTGACCTAATTCTATAAGGGATTTCCAAATTTGTTGGCGTGTTTCAGATTTTTTAAGCAAACAGGGATTTTTACATTGTTTGCTCCTATATGGCAGAGATTTTATGTCCTAAAGGGAAATTATATTTGCCAGCAGGGCTTTTAAAACCGTTGAGGACCTCCCTGCAAAGACATGAGATTCAGCAGGGAAATTCAGATAAAATCTTCCAGGGAGTTTCACAAAAATCAGATCTCTGGGTAAACTGTATCCGTCCAGTCTGTCGACATCAAAATATAAATCGCAGTCTAAAACTAAAGATAAACCAAAAGGTACCAATTTTTCGTCATAAATCGACGGTTTTTTCTAATGGGGCTAACCATGCCCCTAATCTGGACTTGATTGTTAATTGATTGTTAATAATTAATTTTTAAATGCTTTTATTGGCTCGGATTCAAAATTTCGAGAAATATGAAAATATTACACTTCCCAGCATTTCACTTTTTTACCAGCTTGTTTTGTTATAGGTTTATGATTTACGTACCTGCAACAGTCGTACCAATCGCGATTCGAAAGGCTGCAAGTCAAAAAGTGTTTCCAGAATGTTTCCCGCCTGAACAGTCTTGGTTAATTTTTCAGCCAGCTTTTTGTTTTTTGCTTGTAATTCTTTGATATAATTGCGTTTAACCTAGGATTGAGGAACAATTAACGCCTAAGTAGTATCAGAAAATTAAAATAAACAAACCACTTGATAGCATATGTTACCCAAGTCCAACGTTTGGTATTATATAAATACGGAAATGCAGTATCAAACGAACAAATTTCATTCAAAGCCTTTACCTACAGCCCTATCTACATACATATGTAGATACCTGAATTCTACAAATCCATCTCTCTAACTTGAGACTTTCAATTTTTAGCAAATGTAATAATAACCTGTTCAGTTGCTCTTTCGTAACTGGAAATATATTCGTCCACCTCCATATCACTTGAGTTGTCCGGGAGGTTTCCTGGGAAGCTGCCAGTAAGACTCCAGACATATTGTTGATGTGACATCTGCACCAAAAATACAAGCAACGATTTTTGAAACAAATAATCTTGTCCAAAACAATTAGTTAAACTCACACAAGTTAATCTCCCTTCTTTATTGACATTTGGAATATTTTTGGATGGATATTTACCCCAGTTATTACTAATTACTGCAATTCATTCATGTTGTGGTTGGAGTATGTGAGTCAATTTGGAATATATTTATAGTTTGCTGCATATTTCTATAATAATCGTACAATGCTGGAAAGATAGAGCCGCATTGCTGATGCATGAGCGACAAAGATATGGAATGGATAAATTTTTGATTCTCGAAATTGTATGTCACCTATCCATGAAGTTGTCAAATAATCATGTGATTTATATCAATACCTACTTATGTATATCACAACACCCTGTTCATTACATTCCCGTACTTAACTCATTATTTCCTATTAAATTGCTGTTAAATAGCCATAATTACTTCTGCTCTAGCCCCAGGTTCATTACGAGGGTTTGCATATACACACTCCGTAAAACGTCAGAGCTTCCAATTAACTATAGTTATATGTAATATTCCAGTCCCTCATACATATTTATAGTAGGCTGAAAAAGGTGGTAAAAGCTATCAAAATAGGCGGAGTGGTGCACTACGCTTATTTTGCCACCCGCGACTAAAGTATCATTAAAAATAATATAAATTTTATTAAATAAATGAAATAATTTAGCTAAACGAACCACGAAAAAAAGCTCGTGAGAACACACTGTGCATAGTTCAATCTTGCTAAGAGACCCCAGGCGAGATTATATTAAGAGGGAGATATATATAAGAGGACCAATTTTCTAATAAAAGTTTTGAATAGCAGTATAAAAATCAGAGCTGCGCTTAAGTTCAAGTAGACCATGAGTATTTCAAGTCATGGTCAAGTTCGGGTCATGGTCAAGTAAAATATTTTGAATACTTGAGCATTCAAGGCATGGTCAAGTTATTTACTTACTTGACCGTGAGATTTGGAGTCAAGTAGTTATCATGGTCAAGACAAAAAGTTTTACTTGAGAGTCAAGTCATGTTCATGGTCAAGTAAAATATTTTAAATCCTTGACCATGAACCATGAGTATTTCAAGTACTTATTCAAGTAACGAAATGTTACGCATATCGAAGTTGTGGTGTTAAATATTTCAATAGGCGTTCTTTCTTTCAAAATGTCGTTGTCGCTACTCCGAGATTCCGTATCCATGCATGCTCGTCTAGTCTAAACTAATTATTTTTAAGTTACAATTCAATATCTGCATGGGAAGCCACGGCTTGTACGAGTGAACGAAAGAATAAGAATATAACAATTTCGGAGCAGCGCTTATGAAAGCGAGTGTTCAATTGTTGTATTGTATTTTTGCATAAAATAAACGCGTTATTAATTAATCATATTGCTTAAATCCAAGTACACTATTTGTTCTTAATCATTTAACATTTGCACATACTGATAGCTGTACTATACATAAGCCAGATTGTTTCATTAACAGGGCGGGCGCTGAACTATGGAGATTTTCAGTGAAGCGATCCAAACTTGGATGTTAGGGCATGCTATTATTATTAGTAGCAAAATTCAATGGGAATTTATTTACTTACTCCTAAAAGACTTTCTAACTTAGCAGACTATTTTCAGTTTCTTAAGATTGGCTAAAACTAAAACACGAAGACATCAAGAAATCGAACTGAAACAGTAAATCCAATTTTTTGGAGAAGCTTGTGAATTGTGAATAATATTGTTATTTGCTGTTTTTGCCGATTAATTGTAGTAATTAACGTCAAGAGTATTTCATCAGATTAATTATTTGGTGTTTCGCCAATAAAAAGCATAATAAATGTAGTACTTGCTGTATTGTAAGTGTGAATACTATTTTTCCATTTCTATTTTGAAAAAGGCAATTCAAGTCAAGTTCAAGTTCGGGTCATGGTCAAGTCATGGTCAAGTCAAGAGAGTGTTCCGGCAATACTTGGCCAGGTTCAAGTTATGCGAAGAGTACTTGAATACTTGACCCTGAATTGTCAAGTAATTGTCTGACCATGAACCGTCAAGTACAAGACCGTCTGAAAAACCTACTTGACTATCAGGGTCAAGTCAAGTTCAGGGTCAAGTTTGTGATTTACTTGACTTGAGCGCAGCTCTGATAAAAATAATGCGAATTACTGTCTAACCGAATCTCAAAAAGGGAAACCGAACTTCAGCTCTTTATTTTAGACAAGATTATCCAGTGTATATTTCTGACGGTCACACAAAATTTTTTAACGGTTGAGACACTTGTCAAGTTAAAATAGTACTGGGGAATTTTGCATGATTTAACAAGGTAAGAAAATTATGTGTTGTCAATAAAGCTCCAGTTAAAGAGTACAGGAGGGGTAGGAGATGGACATGCAGTGCAAAATGGGGAATAAAGGATGGTGTGATAAAAGTCAGGGGAAAAATTGCTCGTACTGAGAGAGGTACGTTCCTCGTATATTTTTTATCACGTAGATAACGTATTGTTGCATTCATGCTACCCGGGATTTGTGGTCTGCGGGTACTGAGATGTAGCCAAGGTTTGGTTGTTCCATTCCCCTGAATTATGGTTTCGATGTTGGTGAAACTCATGAATAAATGGAACTATTGATTTCTGTAGTGTAGATCTTTATTTTATTCGTATTGGCCAATTATTGTTCCTAGAACTGATAAATTTTACACTTTATACACTTAACATTTAACACTAAAAATAGAATGAAATTCCGAATCTCTTCTTCCATGAAATTGTCCCAATTTCATGTCGCCCCGCTTGCAACCTGTTGAGCTCCATTCCGGAGGGAATGGACTCTAGGTGCGGCTCCCCTTGATGTTGCTTGCTTGAAGTTGAGATTAGAACTTCTTCTTAACCTACGTGTCTTAATCTAATCTAATTCTATTCCTAGCTTTATTGTTTATTAAATAATCTGAATCATTTCCTTTCCTTTCTTATAATTATGTTTCGTCAGCGTTTGGCGTCACGTAGCATTTGCTTACGACCTTCTAAGTCATTTGCTGACGTATTTTATGCTTATTCTATTCTATTTATAATATGTTCGTAACATTTCTCTTCTGGGTCGTTGTCGCCCTCGACAATGTTATACTCTAATGTCAAGTTCATATTTTTATTTTATCTTTGTAGCTGGTCGTAATGGTTTTCATGGGCATAATATTATTAAGGCATTTTATACAATTGTTATACATTATCGTACATGTCATTCATTATCAATGTGTATATATGTAATGTTGTACAGTTTGATTGTGTTTCTGTTTGTGTACTTCTCATGAAGGACTTCAAATCATATACATATATTGTTGCGTATTTATAAATTGGTAACATTCGCGTATCATAAGCGCTATTCACCTTTACAAATTCCATAATTTTGTTACAAGAATGACTGGAAGGAAGACATGAAATGTGTCCCTTGGTTCTAATTTCGTTTGATTTCTAATGTTCTGATACTAAAAGCTAGTTATTGCAATATTATGACTACTGTCAGTCACTACTGCTACTAATGGTGATCTTCGGATTAACGCTGACATTTTCAATCAATTGTCAATGTCCGTTAAGAGTTATTGAAAATATTAGCTTGTAAAATCCTGTGACTTTCCAAGTAATTTGAACAAAGTGTCATTCAGTAATAGAAACATATTTTGTGGAAACACACTTGTTTTGCGGGAATTTCTCATAGCCGCTCGTAAAAAATTTTTAATGATCTTTTCTTACTCGTATAAAAACATTAGAGCCTGTGAAGTCTTATGTCACAGATGTTGGCAGTTCGACAAAATGTGAAGGCATCGTGCACAATGACATTCAGTAAGTAATTTCTGTAGAAACATGAAATCATCGTGTACCATAAAATATTTTTTCGACTTGGATTGAAGTGTATTTTGGAGATAATCATACATGTATGTATACCTTGATGTGTAAAAATTTTGATTTAGTAAAATCTGTTAATTTTGAAAACCAAATCGTACAATTCGTCTCGCAAAACTATGGAAATTTTTATTGAAGATTGTGAAACTGAAATGCGATATGTAGATACGAATTATATACTAGTGAGATACTAAGACTGAAGTATTTTTGTGTCCACTCCATGTGTTCACATTACCTCAATCGGCTACGTTCACTCTGAATGGCGTAGAATATAAAGGGTCGATTCTAAAGGTCATTTACCGAGAAAAGAAGATCCTGTTAAAACCTTTTAATATATCTATCCAATATTTCCGTTACTTTAATTTACATGCTTTTTATATGTTTTTATTTAAGTTCATCCTACCTATTCGCGATTTTTATTTTATTTTTCATTGCCTATTCTCAAGCTAATTTTTGCTACTGTACCTTACCATCGTGTCTCATGGTATTGAATAGCATCAAAAATCTTTAGCTAGGCATATTTATGTCAACCAGGCACTCCGGAACGTTCTAAAAAGTGGGGGGGGGACAAAAATTTTAATTAGTTTTAGTTTATTTGCTAGTGACCATATACAAACGTATGTATGTACATACTATGTACATAAAAGGTTACACATAATGTTTGGTTAGCTAATCATATAATCATGCAAATTATATATCTTCAAATTTTAAAAAAGAATTTCAGCTTTCACATAAGACAGAAATATCGTATTAGAAATCTTTTCTTACAAACCCTAGACACTAGCAAAATGTTATGGATTTCAAATAGTTGCACTGATTGTTAACTAGCTACGGGAATGGTTCGATCTTTTCTTTATTTTTTGGTCTGGTTAGGTCCAAGCAACATCTGTTCCATAATCTGGATCCATGGAACATTCTCCGGTAGATTTACCGATACCAGACCAAATGGACCAAATTTGGTGGCGTTGACTTCTCGGTAGTTAATGTTTCTCCAAACAACGTATATTTGATGGCAATTTTTAATATCCTGAAATAAACTCCTTTGGCGGACGTTTTAATAGAGACCGTTGTATTCTTTTTAATAGTATTAGCTCCAAAAACCTATCGAGTTTAAAATTTGCTCCGACCAAATTGTCCGTTATGCTCCTAATACAAGAATGATATTAGCTTTTGATCCAGAACAAAATTTTGGTCTGGATCTATCTGGTAAGAGGAGGTCAAATTGTTCGACAAAGGTAGTGGGAAACAATATTCCAAATTTAAAAAGGTCAACAATAGCAAAGATGATCGATACAAAAATATCCTCTAATTCCTTGATGACTCGCGTTTCGTTGAATTTCTAAGTTACTATTTAAATTATCACTCTATCACACAATTTCAACCCTGAAACTTTGTTGCAATACTGACATAAAATCACTTAAGTTTATCAAGGATAAAATGAGCTTTAAGAAATATATTTCCTATCTAATCTGCTCCTAATCCATGACTAGTGTCATGGACCACAAATTTAATTTGGTAGTTACCTAGATGAGCCGATCTCCACAAGTAAGAATATAATGGGATGAAAAAATATTTAGCAACACGGTGTAAACATTTTTGTTTAGAAGAAATAGATTCTTTCATGTTTTTAAATACAACTAATATCAATTTGAGCAGGATTTTTTAAAAAATGAAGCTTAATTGCTGTTTTATTGAGTAAAAAGTCAAAAAAAGGATTCTTTGATTATTGAAAAGTGGGGGGACAGTAGTATAGCCTGTCCCTCCCTGACGTTTTTTGGGAGGGACAATGTCCCCCCTGTCCCCCCTTATTCCGGAGTGCCTGATGTCAACCATAATTTGAAATGGCGATACATGTTGCAAGTAAATAAATCATCTTAGAACTACAAACAGAAATTCTTTTCGGAAGGATCTAGCTTTCCTTCTGATTTCTGACTTGAATTGCCTTCTCTAGGTACATATCTTACTCTGTCAGCTCTTTTAGATAGGTGAATTTTGTCGAAATGAAGTCATACAATATTCTAGTCCTGATCGTAGAGAATGTCTTAGTAAAACAATTTTATAGATATCTGATCCTGTGACTGACTAATCGTTGTGGGGAAAAAGTATATAGTGGTTCCGAATTGTTTACTCTAAGCGATGAGTAGGTTAAAATATAATTTTCTCTGTGGATTAAATAAGCCGCAGGGCATAACAATCCTTACTAATTGGTTTGCCGAATGAACAAGCCTCAAGGAATCACAATATTGCCTGACATTTTGATTGGAACTAAACCTCGTCTCAATATATTTTCCTTTAATTTAATTGACTTTTGTTTTCAAAACATAATTTGGCTTCATATATCGCATTAGGCCAATGGGGTAGATACAAAATTTCGAAGAATTTCCTTTTATTCTAAGAATTATAAGTGCTTTGAAATAATTTTTCTGTTGATTAAGTCTTGCAACTATTCTCACTTTACTAAGATTGATTTTCTGGCTCTTTAACTAGTTTGAACTTTTCGTTCTATATTTGAACTTTGTTATTTTCTTTTCATTTTTATACTTTTGTTTTATATGAACTTGCTTTTGTATATTTGTCTTGTCCTGACCTTATCCTACTTATAATTATTTTATCCTAATGTCTTACTATTACTAATTCTTAACTAATAAATGTTTGTAAATATTTTTTCATACAGGTTTTATGGGTTTTGTGTATTTTTCTTCCTTATTTTCTTTCTTGCGTTGATCCTTCCTGGTTGGAATGATTCATAGTTGTACGGTTGCCCTGGTTGTGTGCCGTGTAGCGTTGTTTTGGGTGGCTGGCCTCACAATCCTGCATCCGACTAACTGCTCTACAGAAATTTGGACTAATGCCGCTGTGTCTGCAACATTGTCTATTTCTCTCTCGTTTGCTGTCTGCTGGGCTGATTTCCTTTTCTGCATTCGGATTCGGTAGTATTACTGTGAATATAAATATCACTACTGTTGTAATACAACCGAATGAACTGATAATGACTACGGTGTAATCCGTGTCTGTTGATGGAACCTCATTGGGTTTCCAATCCGTTTCAATAAACTGGTCCATCCATGGTGGTCTGCTGTCCCTCTGCATTGTAGGTTGTTGGTTCTGTTGCACTTGCATTAAGTGTTGCTGTGGCTGTAGTAAATCCATTTGCTGGTTTCTTTCCATTATTCTTTGGGCTTCTACATTTGGGTCGTTTGGGTTGTACTGCACAATGGCTAGTTTCCCGTCGTCCTTGTGATGTAGTATATGAACTATTGGGTCCTTTTGTGACATCACTTGTGCTGTGATGGCTGTACCTCCAACGGTTACAGCGGGTAAAATGTAATTTGCGAACCATTTTCCTGCGTTTGATGCCAATGCTGCTACTATTGGTCCCCATGGCTCCGGACTTGGTTGAGCCAATGGTCTGGTTTCCGAAACGTCCATTGCAATAAGAGTCATTGCAATGCTCAAAAGATTTTGGTACTTCATTTTTTTTACTTTGGGAAAAACACTTTGAATAACTGTTCCTTATCCCTGAGTAGTCTCAAGTAGTTGAGCTCTCTTTAGATTTGATGATTGTAATGAGTACTCTTCTCAGAGAGTCTCGTATTTATATCAATTGATTGTTTTCCTTTTCATCTTTCAATTGCGAAAGAGAATTCTTCCTCTAATTCCAATGTTGTAATTCTTATGTCCCACTTCCGGTGAAATAACCTTTGATTAGTGTTACTATCCTATGAACTTATAAAATGTGTTAGTAAGTGAATTGTTTTTGTTTGTTTTCTATTTTGTAATTATTTTTATTTGATTTTTTTCCCTAACTATTTCTGTTATGTTGATCATTATGCAACATCCGCCGTAATCCCGATGGTTGATGCTACATAAGATCTTAAAAATGGTTTATCGTAGATCCTTTCTTACGAAATAATCTACACTTTACATTCCCTTCGGGAATTTCTTCCGTCATCAGGTAATTTGGCTTCTGCTTTCCCCGCAAGTTCTCCTTCTCCTTGTACCATGACCTAGGTATTGGTGGTCAGGTTATTATCCTTTGTGACGTTTTAATCGTCTTCCTCGCTCTCTGACCATTGAACAATGTAGTCCAAAGTCTCGGTATCATTTCCCCTGGTGAGATGTTCATATCTGCTGCCATTATTTCCAGACGGGTATTTTCCATGGGTACATTTCTTCGACTTTGCCCGTATAGGATGAGCAAATCTCGCTCCTTTGGGTCTAGTCTCCGATAATCGGTGGGGTGGTCCATGGCATCATATAGCAATGCCCTTCTTTCCCGGATTAATTCTCCATGATAATTGTAGTCTATTCCTGCCTGATGTGCGGCATACTCCACGTTTGATTTATGAGCGTTTGTTCTAGGTTCGCCTAAGGTGCTAAGCGCCTTTCGTAACTGCTCGAGTCTTAATTGAGGTGGTTGAGTTGGTCGATGGTGGATGTGTAATCTCTCTATGAATGTTTCCCTGTACATTCTATTGAGCCTGTATTCTGTACAGCCTATTGAGCATTTTATTAGATTTTCCTCGGGACTATTTGTTGATCGATGTGAGATGTTATACGTTAGGAATCTTTCTGGGTCTGTGGTGGATTTCTGATAACAATGAGGACACATGGTGGTTCTTTCCCTAGTGTCCATGTTGCTGCTGAAATAGTTGGTCCTTCTGGAGTACTGCGTTTCTCTCCGATTGTGACGTTCGTCTCCGGAGATATCCTCCAGTGCTTCGTCCGGGTTTCGCGGTGGTGAGTGGTCCAATGGGTTATTGGCCCTTTCCTCCATTTGTCTCACTTGGCGTCGTACCGGATCCAATTGTCGGTATAACTGTGTATTGTTTGGGTTGGTGAAAATGACCATTTCAGCTTCCTCGTCTTCCCAACTTGGTGCTACCATCCATCCGCGGACTCCTATGTAAAATTGTACTTGAGCTAAATCAACGAATCTTACATCAGGTGAGTCTTGTTCGGGTGGTCTTTCCGGTACTGGTGTTCCTCCGGATGCTTGCGCTCCCTGATCCTAATGATGCTCATCTTTGAATTCTATTTTTCGTTTTCGCTGTCTAGCTCTCCTTGTTTCGGGTTTTGTTTCCTTTGATGATGTCTGTTGTCCTGCTCTTTCGGATGGTTCTGGTGATGGTGACCGTGATCTTAGTCTGTCACATGTCGTCCCATGTTATCGTCCTGATGGGTGAGTAAACTTTAACCCTGGGTTGTTTTCTCTCTGGCTCTGGAGGTTGTAATCGACCTCTATACTGGAATGTACAGTTTGGTACACTATCCCGTCCATATAATCTGTCCAACTCTGGTCTATTTCTGCGGATATAATTTCCTCTGCGGGGTGAACATAGTCGTCCCCCTTAGTGATGATGTGAGGGTTGTTCTGCATCTGGCGTTGTAGGTTATTTATTTGATCCTTTGCCAAAATACTTCGCCTAGTTCGTTTGTGTGTGTCCGTAAGTCCCAAAATTTGGATGACTTTGTTGATGAATTTCCCGTACTGATCTTCGTACTCCTTCCAAATCTCATATTTGGTCTGTAGTGGTAACGGGATTGGTTTTGTTAGTAGGTCCATTGCGACTGCCTGTAAGGTTTTAGTTGATAGATGGTAACCGTCGCGTATTGCCTGTGACATTAGCCAAATGACTTGTGGTAATTTCCGTTGGTCTCGTATCTTTTGTCGTCGTTCCTCCTCCTCCGAAGTGGGTTCAGGAGCGTGTCGTCGCTCTCTCCCTTTATCGGAGTTTTCCACGTCCCCTTCCTTGCCTACTTTGGCTACGGAAGTTTCGTTGAGGAAATGAGCATTCCGTTGGGTTTCACCTGGTAATGCTATTAAGTCCGGTGTAATTTCCGTTGCTGTTGGATCCCCTTTGAGAAAGTCTTCCAATTCTTTCTCCTCACTGGCTTTGACGGGCATAATCATCCAAATTGGTCGCTGATCTGGTAGTTGGGACTCAATGAGTACCCAATCCTGTGGTATTTTGACTGTCATTAGTGGCCTATTCCATTTCCTTACTGCATCCATAAATGAACAAACGTATATTCCCACTATGACCATTCCCGTGGTACACATGCCTACGGCTCCTGCTACGCCTCGTACTACTCCATTTTGCCACAGTCGGTGCGCTGTGGCGGAACCGAAAGCTTGGTATCGTACGGCTGAATTTCCGACCGGTGGGCATTCCCGTTGGTCATAAGGGTCATAGTGTCCGATCTCCTCCGAGTCCTCCTTGTTTTGAAAATCTAGGCTGACAAGGTCAAAGCCTTTTGGACTGGTTAAGTTGTCAACTTCCAATTGGGTCCACCACTGGTAATGTGATGCCCTTATTACTGGATATGGTCCGTATTGTCCCGTCAAATCCTTTTTCACATTGGGTTGTCCTTCAGCTGCTGTTATTAAACTAAACATTATTAAAAATGATAGCCAACTATTACCGAGGTAAGGTATAGGTCCTCCTCGTCTTCCTCCTCCTCCGCGTCCCATTTCCGGCGTATGAGGTGGGGTTTGAATTGATGAACTTGGTTGTCCTGATTCCTCGTCTTCGCTGAGGATGACGGTTCCGTCCTGGGGTGAGTTGGCAAAATCAGCCAATGAAAGCTGGTGGTTATTGACAATCTCAGTTGTATCTGAAGTTACTGATGATCCTCGATCTTTTGATCTTCTCTTCGATCTGATCACCTCAAAGTAGAGCATCACCCCGTGGGATATTTTAGGCCCGTGCCCGCCCGTGGCTCGTAACGTTTTACCCGTACCCGCCCGGCCCAAAATTAATGTTTATCGAAAAAGCCCGGCCCGGCCCGCAAAATTAAAAAAAGCCTGTAGCCCGCCCGCAAACACCATACATCTTAAATACTGAAAAACCGTATTTTAAAATATTGGTATTCTTGACTATTACATACAGTCGTTAAACTACCTTGTTTATTAAGAAGGAAATACAAAAGCCTATGGTGCTATTTCGGCTTTGGTAAGCACTTCTGGTAGCGTTCTTGAATTTATTATGTTAACTTCTGGAATCTTATTACAAATACTTGAACTACTAGCATGATTCTTCTTCTAGACTAAATGGAATTTTCCACAATAATGAATAGCGAAATGAAACTTACTAAACAACAAAACGTTTTCTTGCATACCTGCCTTTATTATTTAGCAACAATCGCACAGACGGGCACGGGCCGAAAATATCCCACGGGGTGGTGCTCTATCGTACACCAAGCCTTAGTTTGTTTGAAAGCTAAAATTGCAAACGTCTGAAATTCGTTCAAGTCATTCAAGTCTATGTACATTCACAGCAGCTGCTCCTGCATTCACAACTAATGGAATTTCTCATGGGCTTTTACGGGCTTTCACGGTCTTTTTTAACCGCGATGAAAAGACCGTACCCGCCCGTAACCCGTCAAACGTAATAATTTTTACCCGTACCCGCTCGAAGCCCGTGCGGGCCGGGCTTTTTGCGGGCTTACCCGCAAATTTTAACCGCCCGAGATGCTCTAGTGGTTACCTCTTCCTGACCCACTTGGTCCTGGGCCTGGAGGTCTTGGTTGATTATTTCCGATCTGACGGCGTGCTCGCAAAGGTTTGCGTCTCTTTCTGACTTGAGTGAGTACGACCTGCGTCTCTGGACTAAGGTCTCGAAGTCGGATCCTTGGAAAGAAGTGAGTTTCTCCGGTGTTGTCCACAAATCGGACTTCCTCTTCTATGTCTTCGTCTCTTTCGATTGCTCTGAAAGCTGCGTCGTAGGCGTCGTGTATACTGATTCTTACTGCAAATTGACCTGGTAATTCTGGAGTACAGTCAACTCTTGCTATAAGGGATGCTCAAGGGACCGGCAAAATTTGTCCCTTATAAACACTAATCCCTTATAAGTAGTGTTATACATTGTGCAATGGGGAATGGGGACTGCAAATCCCTATCACTTATATCGAGAAATCCCTTATAAGTATATCCCTTATAGTGAGAGTTGACTGTAATGAAATCTTCTTCGTCAACTCCAATAAAGATGTGTTCAACGTCTGGTACAGGCTGTGCACTGCTGTTTTGCTCGTTTTCGCGTCTTGGAGTATCTCTTTGAATTGTCCGATCTTCTACCTCTTCTTCTTCGCTGGAGGTGTCACTCAAGATTTCTACGTTGGGATCGTGAATTAATCTGTTCAATGCCTCTTTGTGATCGTGTTCGTTCTCGATGTCTTCCAAGAAGCCTGTTGCTACCCTTTGTCTGAGAATGCCGTTGGGTTAACTAATGTGTCGATGGTAAAGCCTAAAGTTGGGTGCAATGTAACTGTTGATTTGTTCTGGATCTAAAGATCTTCGTGTGATTATATTCCAGAAGGTAACTATTGGGTTGTTACTCAAAACGATTTCCTCGTGTTCGGCTCTTGTGGCTGCAAATGCTTCAAAGTTTGAATCTCTAGCTGGCCTAAACCTTCGTTGTAGCATACCGTCCCTTCTGTTGTAGTAGATTAGACGTCTTACTTGACCTGTCCAAGTTGCCTCGTTTTCTACTCCCTGGTTTCTGAATCTATCTTGTCTTCTGGCGATCTTGGTGTACTGCCTTATTGTTATTCTACTTGGTACTAGGTCGTTTTCTGTTGTCTCGTTTTCACTAGTGTATACTCTGCCACTGGGTCCTGTCCATATATTAACTCCGTGTCGTAGGTCGTCAAGCCAACTGACCTTTCCTTGACTTGTAGTCGAAGTTGTCGTTACTCGAGATGGTCCTGCTACGGCTGAGTTTGACCTGACGGGGACAGCTGTAGCTGTCGGTGTCGTTGGTCGAGCTGCTGACCTGGTTATGAACCTTCCGGTTGGCCTGGTTGGTACTGCAAAAGTCGTTGGTCGACCTGCTGTTGGTGCAGGTGTTGTTGTCTGTGATCTTAATGTATCACCTTGGACGTTTGACTCGTTGCTTCTCAAAGTGTGTTCCGATGGTGATAGCTGTGGCTCTGTTACCAGCTCTCCACCTTCTAGGATGGTCCTGTCGTTACTGGTTGATCTCCGCAGGATGTCTCGACCTCGTAACTCGTGGCAGTGTATACATGTGCGTCCTATGGGTAGGCTGTTGTATAACGAGCCTCTAGGTGATTGATTGAAGGTAAATCTGTCTTGAGCTCTAAATGCCTGATAGTAAGTACCTGTGTCAGAGTTTCTTATGGTATTAGTTACAGTTACTGACGGATTTGGTTCTCTCAATTGTCTTCCTACTTGCACCAATGTTCTCAAGGCTACTTCACTAACGTCAAGTGGCGGTACCCGCAACGCGTGTACTGGTGGATGTACGTAGATTCGACCTACTGGTGACTGGTAAACTGGATGTACCAGTCGTTCGTTATCGTTTTCCAGGGTGGGTTCTGTGTTGACGTACAAGTTTGTTGTCGCTAAATCCTTCTTAACGTTAGCCTGTGACGTATTACAAATTTGGATGGTCTCGACCTCCTCAGTTGGTGTTTCCAATTCGTCTTGGGTGGGTTGTGACCTAAACTGTAGGTTTGGTTGTGTTGGTCGGTTTCTCGGCGTGTTTTCCGTTGAAACCTGTCTGTTATTGTGGATGGGTGAGATGTGTACTGGGTTGATTTGCTGTGTTATTTCGTGAGAGTTGCTTTGTCGGCTTGATTGTCCTCTTTCACCTGTTACAGGTGTTGAGCGACAGGAATTACTGGAACTCGGGGTTGCTCTCGGTTGTGCCGTAGAGCTCCTTGTTGGCGTCCGATTACCTGTCGGGGTTACGGGTGATCTAGTGGGTGCTCTTGGGCTACCCTCTTGGGTGACCGTCTCGCTACGGGTGTTGCTAGTTCTCTCACGTGTTGTTATCCCTTGTGGGCTGATTCTGGGGTTTGCGTTGTTATTCTCCTCAGCCTTGTTAACCCTGTAGTGTCGTCTCACTGATTTCTGAAAACGTTGTAACCTTGGTGATGAGTAGTCTACCTGATTACTTTCCGTCGCCTGGTTACCTGGTCCGAGATGGTTGATGTTGATGTTACTTGACCACTGTTTCTGAGGGGTTGTTAGTCCCTTTTGGATTGATGCTGCAGCTATTGCTTGAGCAATCGCCGTATTAACAGCGTCTGCTTCGTTACTCAAACGTTCCGGTGTAAATCTCCGTGGTGTACCTGGCGGTACCGTTGGTGTCACTGTAGGTTGATTGATAGGGTGGGTGTTGAGATCTGTGTAGTCTCTAAAAAATGTTGACGGTGCTCGGGGTTCTCGTCCCGTAGCGTTACCGGTAATTTCACCTTCTCGGTTACCTGAGATGGTTCTTAGTGTAGCTCTAGATGCTGGTTCTAATAAACCCGTAACCGGATTCCGTGTTACTGGTGGGTTTCGGTGGTCGTACCTAAGGTACCTGGTTAAAATGTCGTCAGTACTGGAGTTAATTTCCCTTTGTTCGGTGATCTCGTTGTTATTTGGGTCTTGTTCTGGACCTGGCCTACTTTCGTTGCTGACTCGTCTTTCTTGTTGCCGTTGACCGAATCCTAGATTTTCACTAAGTCTCCCGGATTGTATCACGGTTGTATACCTGGGGGTATCGTTGAAGAAGATCTGGCTATCCTGGTGTGCCTGGTGACTTCTCAACGACAGTACCCGATGTTCTAAAAGTCTTCGTAAGACGTCTGTTGGGATGAAAATGTTGTCCCTGACGTTCCTACCGTACTCAAAGGCACGTGTACGTAATATTTCCCTTTATTCCCTATTTGGATCTCTGTTATTGTCCCTTCTATGCGTGACTTCAGCTAATCTAAGGAAAAAATGTGTCCACTGGACCGTACCTGTATAAAGATTATGAGCTAACCTGTGATACACCTCTATCAGTTGTCCTTCCAATCCTCGAACTACCAGAAAATTTTCCACTGAGTTCCGTTGGAAGAATGTAGTGGTCACAAGTTGTTGAAACGATCCCACTGGTACTATCACACCTGTTCCTGTCACTAATTGTGTGAAATTGTCCTCCACTCTTTGGATGTTGTCTAGTCCTGGTCTGATTGATGGTAACTGATCCTCGACTGAGCCTTCCTGTTCTATAGACTCAGATACCCGGCTGAGTGTTCTTTGAAAACTCACGTCTCCTCTGTTGGAGAATCCTGGAGGTGGTCTTGATAGAAACCTTTCTCGCACAAGTTGTTCTATATCTGGCTGTTGAAAGCCCGTCGTATTCGACTGTAATCCTTTGCTTTGGTCGCTAATGCTCAAATTTGATAACTGCTGATTAAGTTGAGTAGTGACCTGGTCACGATCACTCCCTATACTGCTATTAGTACGTGGCACTCCTGTTGGTGAGTCACCTTGTTCACTTAATTCGGTTGACTCGTCCGATTGTGTTACTGCTAAGTTGTCCCTAAATGATGAATGTGTACTGAGATTCCTTAGCTGGATGATCTCAGGTGTACTTGAAGCAATAGCTATTGGTCTATTGGAATCCTCTAAGTCATCCATTTCCGTTGAGCTTTGCTGATTACCCTGTTGTTCAGATTGTCCAGTAGCGTTGCTGCACATTCCTCTATTCTCATGACTTTGTACACCCTGTTGGGATTGTACTCCCGTGTCTTGAGGAATGTCTCCGTTGCCAACTGGGTTTGTCAAGTTGCAGACAACCACATTGTTGGATGATTCATTGCGCACGTCATCATCTCACTTTCTGGAGTTGCGAATCCTTGGTCGGCTTCTTCTACGCTCGTATGATTGCTTCCCGGGTCTGTGATGACCTCAAATGATGACGTGGTAGCACTGCTTACTGGTCTTTCGTCAGGTTGATTAAATTGCTTCAGGATTTCCCTGATCGTGGGGTCAGCATTATGACTGACTAAAAACGTGTCTCCTCTAGCGTTTAGCATGAGTTCACCTATGGTTTCCACCTCCTGGTCTTGTTGGACCTGTTGGCCCTCCAGGTTGGTTACCTGAAGGTCGCGTAATTCTCGTTGCATAGCTAGTCTATGGAGATTTTGTCCTTGCGCCACCTTTGTTTTTGACAACTTTGGTGTTTGCGCTGTTGTTACTGTTGGTGTTCGTCTAGGACTGGTTGTCGTACCTGTTACAGGTGTTGACACCGTGTCCAAGAACACATCCATGCTTTCATCGTTATTGTCAGGGTTATTTCCGTGCCCCATGGCCTGCGAGCCCGATGGACTTTGTGCAGATAATGCCAGGGTTGTACTGCCGGATTCTTCCAGGACCGTAGATGTCGAAGCTGAAGATGCTGAAGAGAGGTCAACACCTGCCGTTGCTGTATTAGCTTTGGCTTTAGCGGCTTTCCTCTCCTCCTTTTTACGAGCAAGGATTTGATCCAAACTCTCCTCATTTCGTGGTACTGGTCCTGCCGATCGCGTAGTCCTTCGAGATGGTGTTGAAGGTGCAGGTGGTGGTTCCCTTCTTGATGGATGTTGGTTCTTTTCGGGTTCCATGCCTGTAAACGTCCTAACTTTTTCTGGGTGGGCTGAAAAATGCTAAGGCGTTTCGTAGAGTTTTCTTTTATGAATTTGTTGGACGGTTGTGAGAGTGTGTGTCAAAATGCGATCCTGAAAACTTTCTTAAAACTTATGCCGAATTTAACTTAAACCGTTTTCTAAGATTTTGCCTTGTATGCCTATGCTTGTGTAAACCTAGTTGTTAATCTTAATTGCCAATTGTGAAATTTTTTTGGAGAAAAAAAATTTTCGTTGCTTAAAACCTAGTGTTCGATTCCTGAACGCCCCTAACTTTAACTGTGACTTGTCTTAAAACTTAAACTGTTTTTAATCTTAAACTTTTTGACTCCTTGTACCTAATTTCCTCTTGGTGATACCACCCGGATCACTTTTAACCTAACCCTTTTCTAAACCTTATTCCTTTTATAACCTATCCCTTCTTATACTAACTTCTCTAAAACTTAACTGTCTT
Organism: Allacma fusca; assembly: GCA_947179485.1. Classification (NCBI taxonomy): domain Eukaryota; kingdom Metazoa; phylum Arthropoda; class Collembola; order Symphypleona; family Sminthuridae; genus Allacma; species Allacma fusca. The sequence goes on from OX359246.1 coordinate 66,003,201, forward strand.
AAAACTTACTTCCTTTAAAACTTATAACTCCTCTAAACTTAAGCTCCTTAGACCCTAATCCTCTTAAAACTTACTATCCTTAAACTTACTCACCTTAAAACTCAACCCTCTTAAACTTACTTATTTGCAATGGCTAGTTGCGTCTATTCCTTAAATTATCAGTCTTATTGTCATTCAACACTCCTCACATTCGGGCCGGTGTTGCCTAAATTTCCCTAAATACTCCTGTAATAATTTCTCCCAGAATTTAATAAGGACTGTATTCCTCGCTGCTAGTTACCCTTCTCCCCGATGGATAATTTTCGCGCCCTAGTTCGTACCTAAGAACTTCCTTGAACCGATCCTACCATCAGCAAGGCTTGTATATGACGTAGACAATAAAAACTGAAAGCACCAGAATTTTTTAAATTCCTATCCCTATAACCAACTCTCAAAAGCCATGAGCCTGTGGTTTCTTATGCCAATTCTCTCTACTCTAGCAAAATCCTTCGAGAATGGCTAACTTATAATGTGCTCAAAAACCATGAGTCATCTATGGAAGAAGCAATAAATATGAAAGTCACTATGTATGGCCATAGCTGGAAACCGCATACATAGATTTTAAAGTGAACACCCGTGCTTTGCATGTCCCCTGTTAGCCTATCCAAAAGCCCATGGACCTCCTAACTAGTAATAGTCATTGCGGTTACCTATTCGTTAGCTCGGGCACATTACAAACATATACCTATATCGGTGCGTCAATCATAGCCTCTCCGATTACCTCTAGTAGGCAACAGGCTTATCGGTACTTTTGTCGGCACTCCATCCGATCACCTCCGTGCTTGGAATGACTCGAACCCTACTATGCCATAAAGTCCCTCCTAATCTTCCTTGCCTCTCGGATTCTACGTGTACTAGAACCTATATACGACAACGATTGCGCTCACATTTCGGCCTTTCAATCCCTAACCTACGTAGATGGAAATTTTCTTATATGTATGCTTATGTACTAAACCAATATGTCCACGCTCAATGTACCTCGGCCCTTTGGACTCAATTTTGTCAAACCTTAATTAACCTTTCCTAATCACCTCGGCGCTCACATAATTCGGCCCTTCCGAAAAAATTTTGTTTCCCTTACATACTATAATCTTTGGATAGTCTGATCTACCTATGCTCTCTAACTGAGCTGTTTAGGATTTGATTTGCAAAATGACTAACTGAAACTAATATGCTCCGTGCTCACATTCGGCCCTTCGGATTTTCTTTTTAAGTCCTAATATTTGCCAACAGACCATGACAAATTATATCCTAATTACCCAACGCTCAAGCCCGGCCCTTCTGGTAAAAATATAAAGATTGAAGAAAAGAGATGTTTGAAAATGTTAAGATAGATCATATTTTTCATCCGTGTAAACCTACACATCAGATGAGGGAAAGTAATTTGGAGAAAAGAGTTTTAATTGGGTGTTAGCCTCACTAGCCATGGGCGCCTAATTAAATTTGAAGATAAAAGATGTTAAAGACATTTGCGCTCAAGCCGGCACTTGAAATGTGCTTATACTATGAGGCGAAAAGATGTGAAGAAGGAAAAGAGTCAAATATTATTTTGGAGTTATTTACTAAAAGATAGATCATATTTTGCTTTAAACTGAGCTTAGAAAGTGAATTTTGAGTCTTGTATAAATAAAAACTAGTCCTGATTAACTGAAAGATTTGAATTGTGTTCTGGGTTCTTATCCCCTAGCTTGGGGTTTCCCGAAACGTGGAAAGTAATTCTGAGTAAAGAATTTCAACGCTCAAACCGGCCCTTTTGAAATTAATCTTAAAACTTACGAAGAGAAAGACTACTATTATACTGCGCTCAGGCCGGCACTTCAGCCGGAAAAGTACCCTTTACAATACGAACACTTTTTATGCCTACGCTCAAGCCCGGCCCTTTAGGCGTCTAAAAAGATAGAAGAAGACTTATTTTACAGGAAGAAGCTAATTTTGGCGAAAATTTCTATGCACATACACCTACTATGTACTCTGAAAACCACAAAATACATATACATATATGCGCAATTTTCTAATTTTAACATATCATTTGCACCTAAATTCTGGTTAATTACTCCTGAATTTTAAGTGTGCCTCGTAACTACGTTACAAAAATAATGAGCTCCTATACATGAAATTCATGAACCTTAAAGAAAATTGTATTACCTTATTGGACGTCCTCTTCCCCTAATTTTCGAATGGGAAAAGTCCCAATTTCACTAGTCACTTGAAAACAATATTCGTGGCCACTAAAATAGTTCTTTCGTCGTGCTGCACTAGGATTTCTGACTTCTTATTTGAATCCGCGCGTGATGATAATTTCCAAATTTCTTTCGTGATGGTGACTTTTTGAATGTTATAACTGCCTCATGAGAAGTTTCGGGTGGCCCTGGAGAGAAATGCGAACATTTCCTCGGTTTCGGACCCCATACTTCCATCCCATGAATTTTAAAACTACGACCTGACTTGCTACAAAGTTCGGTCTTTGTTTCAGGGTCATCCGCAGGTCCCCGACCTACGGATCCTCCGGATCCTTACCAAAATAAACCCGAAGGCCTGGCAGAAACACCATGTTACATTCATTCTACCCGGGATTTGTGGTCTGCGGGTAATGAGATGTAGCCAAGGTTCGGTTGTTTCATTCCCCTGAATTATGGTTTCGATGTTGGTGAAACTCATGAATAAATGGAACTATTGATTTCTGTAGTGTAGATCTTTATTTTATTCTTATTGGCCAATTATTGTTCCTAGAACTGATACATTTTACATTTTATACACTTAACATTTAACACTAAAAATAGAATAAAATTCCGAATCTCTTCTTTCATGAAATTGTCCCAATTTCATGACGCCCCGCTTGCAACCTGTTGAGCTCCATTCCGGAGGGAATGGACTCTAGGTGCGGCTCCCCTTGATGTTGCTTGCTTGAAGTTGAGATTAGAACTTCTTCTTATCCTACGTGTCTTAATCTAATCTAATTCTATTCCTAGCTTTATTGTTTATTAAATAATCTGAATCATTTCCTTTCCTTTCTTATAATTATGTTTCGTCAGCGTTTGGCGTCACGCAGCATTTGCTTACGACCTTCTAAGTTATTTGCTGACGTATTTAATGCTTATTCTATTCTATTTATAATATATTTGTAACAGTATATTCACGGATCATTTCAAGCCTTTAAATACAAAGATGTGACTCTGGCAATGCTTTGTAGTCCTCTTGTGACACATACTAGAGGATATATGTAGAGGAGGATTGTCCTGGAACAGTCATATGTTTGTTGTACTCAACTTGTATGATATTTCCTCCACCACACATAGCCTTTCACATAATCCTTCATCATCTCTGGTAACAATTTGTAACTCATACAAGTAAAAATCGACCACTGTGAGGACCTCATGACCCCGCCATATATTCCTTAGAATTTGGCAGCAAAATTGTAAATTCTTTATTGTCTCTCAATCCATCTATAATGATGTAACTTACCACTGATATCTACATAATAAGTATCTAGAAGAAGCTTTCACCAAAAGCAAAGTCAACTTGTATGTATGTATCCGCATACTAATCGTGGAATGAAAGGGGGTCCTTTTGCTTGGAGAATAAATTGTGCAGTGTACATTTCCCTTCTAATTTGTAATGCACGTATAGCCCGTTCTAGTGTGTTGATACGTCAAGTAGATTATTTTGCTTGTAATGAAAATAATTACATTCCGTTTCCATCTTCAATGACGATAGATGCCTACTCAAAAAACCTATGAAAAAAGAAAGCTATAGAAGTGTATATATGACACAATGCACCAGTACACATAGCCAGTGGTAAAAGACAGTACCTTATTGCTCTTTGCTTTGTGGAAATCAATTAAATATCAATAATTTACGTAACAACAGGAGGCACACATTAAGAATCGCAGGAAATGACAATACACAGTCACCTGTCTCCATGAGGACTCACTTCTGTATCAACATACTGAGATTCTCTCAAGGGTGTACAATTACATATGTACGTATAATTATCAGACTTGGAAAACCGAAAAATATGATTTTCGTTTACCAGTCAAACGTTTTTGGGAATTTGTTTTCGGTTTTTCGGAATACAGCTTTTGGTTAAAACGGTTTTTGCTCAAAACAAATTCCGTTAAACGGTTAATAACGGTATTCACTGCTCATTTAGCTTCAACGATATTTAGTTGTATTAGGTTTTTCCTATAATTTTGTAACAACTAATAAGTACTAAGAAAAATCATATAAAACCATTTTTCGCTTTATATTCAAAATCCATTGGTTCGGAGGAACAAAACTTCAGTACTTCGTCCTTCGTTCTGCTTCCTCTTTCAGAGAGTACAAATGCCTGGACTGAGAACTGACGTTCGACACGAAAATGAGTATATGGGAGGCAAATATTTACTCTAACTACAACTTTCAGCGAAGTTGGACCATTGCTAGTCCATCAATCGAATGAATCAAATTTAAAACCAATTTGATTATTTCCCTCATAATATTGTCATAACAGGAAAAAGCTTCCAACAGTACACTGTATTTTGAACAATAACTGTATTTATTATTATTTATTATTTATAAAAAACTATGAGGTTTACTCCACGTGCGGATATACAATAAACTGCAGCTATGCATTCATGTAATGTGCCGCCACGCTGGTGCCAGTTGGCGCCCAGGATGTAGCATAAAGTTTAATTTTGCAGTTGCTTGAAAACGGAAAATAAGAGTATTTTTTCCGTTTCTGTTATCGTTTCCGTTTTTAATTAAATCTGTTTATCGTTTGTTTTCGTTTAACTGAATTTTTATGTATCGGTTTCCGTTTTGGTTATCAAAAACCGTTAGGTCAAATTTTCGGTTAATAAAGTTTTTCAATAACGTTATCCGATAACGTTTTCCATGTTTGGTTATATTTCCTACCCATCTCATGAGCAATTGAGACAAATTCAAATATCATTGGATTTACAATCAGAAATTTGTCTAACCTGTGAAAACAAAGGCTTGTTAATGCAGGAATGTGTAGGAAAATATTTGGTGTGAGTTCTACAAATGAGTACTATCGTTTAGTACCGATGACGAGAGAGTCTCAGAAAATTGAGGAAATCCAATACGTAGAGGAATAAATAGATTGACTTTTGTTATGTGAGGAACCAGTATCCAGCACAAATTGTATATCGAGTCTGTACGCATGTTGATATGCGCGCCTTTAAAATTGCATACATATGATGGGCTGTTACTGCTTCAGAGTTCCACCCATACCAGAGATGCTTTCTCTGCTTCCATACTTTGTAACGAACCAACTGTAAGCCGCTCGTTATCAGGTCAGGAAATTAATTCAGAGAAAATTCTAACACCTGTATCCTCTTCTCTTCCGTATGATGTACTTACACAAATAACAAAAAGAAATGTAAGTGACGATGGAGCTATGAACTCTCAGGTTACATGTCAAATTAAGCAGTGCTGTAGACAACGGAATATAAACTGACAATTTTATTATTATCACAGAAGCACGTACCTACAATCTTGATATCTTGTCCCTTCGGATAATACAAACTCAAACAATTATATAAACATAAATAATTCAAGAGTAACAAGAGTGCCACAATAAATTAATGCTGGTCTCAGCTACGCTATCTAAATATTACCTCTAAAAAAATTTACAATGAAAGTGAACTTGTCATGGAACAATGCTGACAGCTAGTAGCATGCAAATGTTTCTGTTGGAATTACCTTCCGTGCCTCCTACAACTACACATCGTAAAGAAAGAAAGTCTTCAAAAACAAAGTTCCGGAGACACTCAGAGCAGTCATTACGGTCACAACTAGTAACAGGATTTATGTGATACCCCTATAAACTTTGATATGAGACTTTGGAAGCGGAGATGTGAGAGTTGTTCTGGGAGTGTGAGAGGAGCAAAGAAGACTGATCCTCTTACGTCTCTCACTTTCTCTCTTCCTTTCATGTATGTATGTATGTAATTACATGCGCATTGTAAAATTTTCCCAAGATTGCTATATGTACCGTAGTTACAACTCAACAAGGTACAGTCAAGCAATCTTCCCTTTTATTGTAGTAACAAGTTAAAGGTTGCAAGAACTATGGTATTGGCGCTAAAATTGTAGTCATTCATGTCTCAACACCAGTCACTTCACACTGCGTTAATAATTGCCGGGGAAAATGTCGAGCGAAATGAGATCATTCATACAATGAAGGGATAAAGGGAAATATCAAATTCACACCTATCGCAACCTGAAACAGCAGGTCATCAACATTCTTATTATGCTTATAATGAACTGTCTTTTTCTTATTTTTTGGCCAACATGTAACCTCATATCACGTGTCAATCAAAATAGTACAAATATTTTAATTAATTACTTCTAATTGTAAGTAGCAAAAGAGAAGAAAAAATCAGCAAACTGGCTTATATCTACATACATATGTTCCAGTTCTTCTGACACAATGCTCGGGAATGTCACAGTAATGTGAAGTACATATCGTCGCTGAAGAGGCAAAATGGACTAAGTGCAATTTCGACTAGAAGCAAAATGGTCTACTTGCCTATTTCCTTAAAGGCAAAACGGAATAGTTGCAAGCATTCCTGAAAGCAAAATGAACTAGATGCAGTTTTCACTAAAAGCAAAATGGTCTACATGCGTGTATACTTTCTTAATGGCAATTCTGCTTTAAAACGAAATTGTATGTAGACCATTTTGCTTTTAGACGAAATTGTAAGTAGACCATATTGCTTTTAAAACTTGATGCATCTATTCCATTTTGCATTTAGTAAAACTGCATGTAGACCATTTTGATTTTAATCGAAAATGCATGTATTCCATTTTGCCTCTTCAGCGACGATATGTATATAGCTTCTGTCCTAGAATGTCTAACTACAAATTCTGCCCTCAAAGCTAAATTACATTTAGTTCTCTGATGAAATCTGTCTCATAATGCTATGTACATACAAACATTCATGCTTTACAGGGAACATTTTGTCCAGTCCTTTAATCTCTTACACCCTTACAGTAATAATAATTATTATTGCTATTTGAATATTTTGATTGAAGCCCAATCACCTCTCCGATTCCAATTCCTATAGAAGCTGTATTCACTCTATCATTGAAGCCTATTGTGACTGCAGTACAGAGCACTTGCAACTGCTAGCTTAGTTTCTGTAATGTACGCTCAATATATACATATATAAAATGGAAATGTAATCTCGGATTTTATGGAAGGTATTATCTTTGTAAAAAAACGCATTATTTAAACTCGTGCTTGCCAATTGCACTCAGAGTACTCACAATAATGAGTTGCAGGACAAAAGTAAATGTATGATAAGATATGAAGTTATCGCACCATGCTTCATTTGTAAATATTGTTAGATATAATTACATAGTTCTAAAATTTTATTGTTAAATAATACTGAGTAAATAGTTTAAGATTCGACGGATTTATTCTGCGAATAAACTCCTGAACATTATTGCGAATGACTCATTACTATCCAGTTGTATGTTCGGAGAGAAAAACTGACTCAGCGGTTTCACACGCTCCAGAATGAGTTGAAGCCCATCATCGCGACTTCAGTGAGTACGAATTAACGTGTGAAGTAATTCCCTATGTTTTTGATTTAGTTACATTCGTGTAAGTAATTTCTGTAAACTAATATTTGTATGGAATTCAGTCTACATTAAATATTTACTCAATGTAATGTGATAATGATGTGTAAATTTGTTTTTCAACAACAGCCACACCTCCCATAGCGTGCGGAGTTCATTTGAAGCTTCCTCGAGCTCCGTCCCTCACTGATGCATGATGGCTCAATTTGCTACGCTCGTTATTTTCTCCATTTGATTTATTGCATTAGGACTAACCAACAGCTGAGCTTATTGATATAGTTACATAGATAGTTATTGCTCTTAGACAAGGGGTAATAAAATGAGCCCTTAATAACAAACATCTTGGACCTACCCAATCCGAGAGGAAGTTGTAGGTCAATTGTTAAAATTCAGCTTGTTGTCGGGGGTCTAGTCTATGTGTATAAGCCAACATTTTTTGGCCAAATAGTTCAACTTATTCTGTATCCTTTTTAGAAAGTGAAACTTTCTTATAGACGAGTCATTTCCGTCCGTCCGTCCGTCTACAAAATCTTGTAAATCGCACAACTCAACAACGGAATGATATACGGACATGGGACTTGTCCCAAAAAATCGAACATACATTCTAGATATGCCTTTTGATATTTTCCCTGACCCAGGGTCAACCGTTTGACCTCTGAAAATTATTCCTGGATACAATTATCAAAAAATCTTTCATTTGCTATACCTTTCCAACGGATTGACGTATGGTCGTGCGTCCTTTACAGTTAACAATCAAACTCTATTTCCCTACCCTACTAAAATTCTTTAAATATAAGTTTCACTTTCCTGCACATGCAAACAAAGTTTGCCCAAATCAGTGCAGTGCACGGATTTTTATATTTCCCGTGGCGTCTTACATGCCTCTTTCAGCACCTAAAGTCTACTTGAATGCATTCTATGGTTTTCCAATAATTAGAAACACTGTCTACAGTTCCGGGTGTATTTGATTGGAATAAAATACTGTCTAAGTTTAATTACCTTGGCAAAAGACCCTTAAAGCAAAACAGTTAGTCGACCTCACCTTAGTTTTCGTCCAAAATTGTGCCCAAGTTTTACAACATTGGTCAAAAGCAAGGCGCCCATAAGTCCGCATTTTACCAGGATCGACCTGATTTGACCTAGCTGACCAACTGATGACCTCATAAGCTTGAACTCAGCCCTAATTTTAAAATAGCTGACAAAAATGTCACTTTGTAGCCTTCCGAGGTAACGTGACTACAATTTGTCATTACTTATCAAAGTCTATCATAAACAGGGTTGTGTAAATGAAAATTTCTTGGGTTTTATGGCTGCCCACCTGAAAATGCCTTATTCTGAAAATGTCTGGCATTTTGGGCATACTGGGAGTTTCTGCAGAAATATATAGGTACACAAAGACCATTATTGTTCCTTTAGTATACATAAAGGAATTTTTTATAGCATAATCAAACCCATCCAGTTTTATAAAATATTATTGTTGATGTTGAAATATTTTTAATTTGCCTAATTTTTTACCTATGGCCAGTGGTTTTTAAGGATTTCAATTATCCATAAAAAATGTTGAAACCCCAAAAGTTGTCAAAATTCAACGCTATTAGGGTCGATGAAGTGGCAAAATGATCTATGTAATTGTAAGTGCTATTCAAAAGTGCATGTGCCCGCAAAACATTTTACATCTTCATATTACAGTCAACTCTCTCTATATGAGATGCTCAAAGGACCGGCAGAATTTATCCCTTATTAACATTCCTTATAAGCATAGTTATATGTATTGTGGATTTTGGAAACGGTTGTTCAATCGTGTGAGAATAAAAAACTATGGAGTTAGAAAAGTACAATTTGTGCACTGCCTTTATAAGTTCATATATAAGAATTTTTATTATCGCTTGTAAAAAATAGAAAATAGTCACTAGATGATTTTCAGATGTTAGTCAATAGGTAATTACATAAGATACGGCGGTTATAACATATGTCATAACTTGGAGCTTGTGCAGGAAATCTTGTGTCGACTTTGAAAATTTTGTTTCGTCAGCCCTAGGAAAATATGGTACTCCAAGGAGTCATAAATGTAACAATAAATAATTACATTTAGATGATGACGAGCTTTCGACCAGGTGGTATGCATATGTATGTTATTATTCCGATTAAAAGGGTCGCCATTATTAATAAACTTCGACGAAACAATTTTATAACACGAATTTTATTCTACATTATAAATGACAATTCATATATACTGTAATCACCTCAAGGTGGTTTTTAATAATAGCGAGTTTATATCTTAGTACCGATGCTTCTAAAGTTAACATTTCGATATTTTTAGGTCGTTTGTGTAGGGAATGTAGTTATTACATTTTAATTGAGCGGGGCAGCTAGCCGAATTTTTAAACTGAAGCAATTCTTGAATACACGAATATTTTTCGCATTGCTTAATCCTTGTAAGTGCTCATTTGTATTGCTGATCTCTTGTAAAGCAGTATTTTCAAAAATACACTTGAAGCAAATGGGAAAAAATCTCATAGATTTATTTTCCAGAAAGTAGATATGTATTTGCCATTAAAACATTTTCTGTGGTTTACTTTTGGTACTCGGAGTTCTGATTAATAATCCTTCAATAAAAAATGAAATCATGCTCAATCCTCAATGACACTTTGACAATATGAAGCCATCATACATGAGAGACACACAGTTGCAAAGGAACATTGCATTTTTTAAAGAAATAACCATTAGAAAATAAATGTCTAGCAATAAATTAATCTTGTAAGCAGTTTTTGACTCCTGTGGAAGCCATTTTTAAAAGGGCAGCGACAGACATGCCAATTATTGTTTCAAATTTTAAACCACATTAGGGCATGAATCTACAGCCATATTTCATTTCTCCCAGTTGGAAACTAATTCTTTTTCAGTTTCTCAAAATTTTGTTTGGTTTTACTTATTGTTAGGTCAATTCTAGGGGTCAGGGAACCAAGTCAGTTTGTCAAGGATTTCAAAATAAATTATCGTTTAAATCTCGCACGAATATGCGTTCGGAATACGATTTGACAATCTGGTTGGATGTTTTTTTTTGAAGAATTTCAGAAAGGGTTTGTTACTAAATATGAAAATAAAATAATGAATTGGAACTTTCAGCTAAACAATGCAATTTATACACAATTCCCCAAAAATGAAACTTCATTTTCAGGTAAAAATCAAGTTTTGAACTCATTTTATGAATGAATTTATTACCTGCAAGTGACGTACTTGATTCTCCAATTCAGCCACTCGGGAGGAAATAATATCCACCCTGGGGTTTACCACTGGGTTCCCAGCAGCCACCAAATTTTCGATTTCCAGTTTGATAGAATCAATTTCTATTTTTAACCTATGAATCTAGCGAAATTAATTAATGTTTAAATTTTGATTCAGTAGTAATTACGGTTATCCATTACATGCCTGCTGACCAGTTTAGATTACCTAAAGACCTCACAAAGATACTGTCTTACACAGTTACTTTAAAATACGTATGTCTAACAGAATTCACCTGCAATTGCTGTCCCGGATGTACCATTTGAGGAGAGAGCAAGTTCACAAGTATGTCCACTATGAGCAATAGTCTTGCAATTTCCCTTTGAGCTGCAATTAATTTCTCACAAAGCCCTTTCTTCTCCACTTCTAGTGCTGAGATGAAATTTCTGTAACCCTTTGAATTAGTATTGCCCAATTATTTACTTTATATCAGATCAAATTAAATAGATTCTTTACAACCAATTTTAGTTAAGGAGGAAATTTTTAAGCTGTTAATTTTTTACAAAATTATTAAAACGTAATGAGACAAAAAATTTGTCTACGCACTTCTTCAATGTGTCATATATATGTTATCAATAGTCAAACCATCACATTAATGCGTGTCTTGCGTTTTTAATAAAAATACCTGTACAGAAGTCCCCTCATTATTTTGAATATCGACGTCCACTTCCATTTTTATAGCACTGCTATGTTGCTGATGTGACATCTATAGATAATTATATGTAGATACCTATACATTCACGAGAAAAAATTTAATAAAAAAAATAGTCAAGAAAAAGGCATTTCCATATACCTTGGCATTCCCGGCAACGGCATGTGAATATTCCTTTCAAGATATTATACAGTCAACTCTTGCTATGAGGGATGCTCAAGGGACCGGCAAAATTTGTCCCTTATAAACACTAATCCCTTATAAGTATAGTGTTATACATTGTGCAAATGGGAATGGGGATTGCAAATCCCTATCACTTATATCGAGAAATCCCTTATAAGTATATCCCTTATAGTGAGAGTTGACTGTACTGCTTCAAATATGTGGTATTTACTTAGTAAATAACAGGGGGGAAATATTTTTAATGATCTTCAAATTTGGGGGAATGATGACGGAGATGAAAAAGACTTAAAAACGTAATAAAAAAGTTGTAAGTAGTGTTGATGAAACTTACTGGATTGATGCTTATGAAATGATACCGTCCGAACGTACCGTCTGGGATGTTCCTGACAATCTAATCTCTGGAGTAAGTGAAAAGTGTGTTTGTAGGATTCAAAGGGGAAGAGATTTTATCCAACGGCTGTGTATATACCTTGACGTTTAAACAAGGGGACGGAGAGTGAATTATTTTCATTTCTGGGACAAGATCTGTACTATGTACAGCCATGGGTACATATGTCTAGACCATATCTAGAAGGTAATTATCTATCAAAACTAACATACATGGTTTTCGCACTGAACATACAGTATGTACGATCACGCGCCGTGGCTGACTCCCTGGAATCAGACTAACTATACTCACAGCTTGCCACGTAAACTCCAGCCCCAATGTAAAAATCTTGTCTTAATGGTGGAGAGATTTTTTTTGCCACTCTTATCTTACCACTACTTATCACCCCACAGCCTTCTTGAACGCTTCCTCGTAACTTTAACACATTTTCTTCGTGTTGTATTGCCAAGCCTTTACACAAGTACACAAAAGTACACACGTTATTCTTAGTCCGGCTTAGTACACTTGTCACTTGTTTTTATAGAGTGTAATGAAAATACCGGGCGGAACATTACAGCTCACAACTTGTGTAAATAATTTAGGTCATGTTCCCGCCACCCCCTCCGATTTTAATACACAGATAATAAGCTGTCCAGTTGATGCTTTTAGCAAAAATTGCAAGGGGTGAGGGAAGATCATATATAGGTATAACACATACCTATAGGTATGGAAATAGTGGAGATGGGGATAAAGGTTGTGTGATATGTGAATTGAAGTGTAGATGAGCAGACAGTAGAAGAGAGCAAGTAACTCGTGGTCGTTATATCAAAACTTATATATTGTAGACAAATATGATGGACGGTATACAAGAGTAAGTGTGAGCGACCTTTGGACATGATTCACATGTAACAGTACGTATGAGTGAACCCTTATTCTGCAAGGTTCTCACTTGACTATTCTGTAGTCGGAAAGTCAGACTTGAGCAGACAGTTTTTTATAAACGGAATTTAGCTACAGATGATGTCACTATAAAAGTCAAGCTTAATCCAGTAATGTAGACATTATGTGGAGCAGGTTCAATTTCTATTTGTAAGGCTTATTTCCTTTATAACAATTCATAAAGGAATATAATACACTGGATATCATCCAGGACGGTCCAAATAAGAACTCGCGGTTGAAGGCATGCAGATTCATACAGCTTGTTGCTAGTGTTTCAAGACCGCCTTACATTGCCCCAAAATTTTACCAAAAGTATACCTATGCTTGATCCTTATCAACAATGCTCCGCTGGTTGAAAATTGTCTCCAGCTTACAAACTAAATATAAATGCTGATGCAATTCAGTAATTGAATATCCGTTTTTCTCTGAGGTCTCAGTTTGTGAGAGAGAAAACGAAATTCAAAGGGGATGTTCTTCTGTGAAGGATAGAGGAGATCATAAAGAGGAAGAATTATAAACGAAGATTGTGACTGAATGTACATAATTGCCCTTGCCTGGGATCAAGATTTGTTTCGGTTGATCGTTTAATAAGCAAAGACTTTTGGAGCAAACTCTAGAACTCAATGAAATTTTGGCGGGATGGTAGACCTGTGACCCGGTGGTTATGTTTCCGGGTCAGACCCGAACCGTGCTCGGGACGGGTTTTGACCGGTTTCAGGTTCTCAATTACATGTTAGAGGGGGTTACGAACCGGTCCATGACACACGTCCTTGCGCTCTAAACTTTACAACTTCTGTAAATGAAATTATCACTTTATCTTAAAGAGTGAACCCGTTGTTATTAGAATAATACATAATTGAGTACACGCGTTCAAACTGTGTTTGACAGTGCGAAGACGAAGCAGTTGGTAAAATCAAATTCTAAAACTACCATCATTTTTCCTCAGGTATGTATGCTGCGTAGCCGGGGTAAAATGTCCAAAGGTTGCAGAGGTCAGCACAGAATGGCAACGTAACTAACTACCCCGGTTTATATATCTATGCTGATATTCTACGGCTAATTTTCGAGAAGTGTGATCTCATTGGTCTGAAGGAATTTCCTGGGAAATTAAAAGATTTAAACGAATTGTGGTGCCTTAAGGATTTTATGTTGATATGTGTACCCATATTACTACTTGTATGTATTTCAGTGCATGGAGTATGAAGCCTATAACCCCTTACCGAGACATATCAATCCGGTGTATAGACTCGTTGCATGGGTGTTCTAAATATTTCAAAAGTTGCCAGAAAGGTAGCGTAGTTTCCTGTTAGTCCATAAAATATTTTTACATTTTCCCAGTTATATATTTCCTTTCAAAACTGCAGCTGGATTAACAAAATCAAAGAAGGTGGTTTCAAATGAGTTTGGGCTGTGAAAATATTAACCAAGGATTTTAACGAGTTCGGGCCGAATCAAAAAGCCCGCTTCAGGGCTCCACCTCTGTATTAGATTGATACAACTTTTTATTCCGCAATTTATGTAATTTAGTAGCAGTAAATAAATAATATATAAATATATATATATATATATTTATATATAGTATTTTATATATAATTACATATATATATATATATAATTATAAAATATAATAAATATTATAAAATAAATAATAATAAATAAAACATATTTATAAAAGTTATAGGAAAAAATATTTTTTAAAAGTTCTAACTTATAGAAACATTTGTGCAATAATAAAAAAATCGCAGATAGTTCAAAGAGTCGACTGCAGTACGCACAGACAAGGACGAGAACCAAATAGTAATGAACTAGAGACTCTTTAGTAATTTGGACAAGTGGATAAATGTTGTTGTGTCTGATAATGATAATGCTGCATTTCCTTATCGTAAATAACTACATCCATTCATTAAATGTAAATAAACTTTGACTTGCGTGAGGTCTCATATCTGTAATAATTACGTTAGACTTTATCATCCCTTGATACGTAATCTCCACAATTGGTTTGTTCATACTGATAGGATAGGATTTTGACTTCACTCGTGGATCTGCCGTAGACTGCATTCCTACAGACAGATATGGCCATTGGAATGGCACAAGTGTTTGAAATGCTATTACATTTACTAGGCTTTTGCTAACAAGTCAGCTCTTAATCTCAGTACTGCGCAAAAAATCACCCCGTAACTTTTTTCTTACTCGTGTGCTTCTTGATGTCGAACCATTTAAATAATGCTCTTAAAAGTAATTTTGAAATCCTCCCCATGATTAGGTGTCCAGAGAACTTAACGTGTAATGAACGGGAAATACCGTAGGAAAAGGTTTTTTCGATGATGTGTGAGCGAAGAAGGTATTTTTATAAATTTATGATGGAAAATATATTTGCTTATTTTAATAAATAATGGTCTATTACAAATTTTAGTCTTGAGTGTGGCGTTAGATATTGTCAATTAATCCAAATAAACAAAAATTATTCAAAGCAAATTATATGCATATTGTACTGTATAAAGTCAAAAGTGTTAATTTATCCTATAATATCTGTGAAAATTACAACATTTGTTTTCTATTAAGTAATGCTACACGTTGGGTAAGTACGCTACACGTCCACTTCCATATAATTACTGTAGAGTACAACGTTAATTAAATGTGTATTCTGGAGTTCTTCTCACCTTCTAAATAAATCCATTCACTGCAGCTCTTTATTTTCTCAAATTGGTGTACATGAGGAAAGGAGCATGAGTGGCGGACTACGAGCATACAGATATTTGTATGTTTGACTTCTGAAGAAATAATAACGAATGTTGCTCGGCACTTAGGAAATGCCTACATTTAAAAACATGCTGGAGGACAATTTAGGTGAAGCTGACCATTGCATTACAGATCACAGCCTCCTACTAATATGTCCTGCCTATTTTGCTTGGGGGAAGAAAGGGAAATTGGCCATTGGTCCCCAGACGACACCCAAATACAAATCTTAAAAGCATGTGCTGACGGACAATGTCCATTGGATTTTCTTGGATTAGCCCTTACGAATACGCTTATCTGGGGTTTCCAATGAGAACTTCAGTCGCGCTTCACTAACTTGCACATGGGCAGATACATATGTATGTATGTATGTTAACCCGTTCCGACTTCCCTTTCATAATTAACTTTAATTGCATGGTTAAGTAAAAATTTGTCAGTTTATTTCCAAGGAGTCTCTTCCTTTGGACCCATGATGTAGTTCAAAATTCCAAAAAGATATACACACTAAACACGCCTTAACTTACATAATTCCATCCGTAATTTAATTTCTAAAATAAGAAAAAATGAAGCAATTATGAACGAAGTGGGAATTAAAGTGGGTTTATTCAGTTTATTGGTTCAGCAAATATTGGGTCTCGTAAAGTTATTTTTTGAATGGGCTGCTGGAGAGATTAGAAACCAGGTTTGGGTTAAATGGAGAAATGTCTGGGGAAAGCTGAGACTTCGATTCAAAACAAACGTCTTCCTCTTGGAGCTTTCCTGAATTGAAAGTGCTGATGGTGAAAGACAATTTATTTAGTAATTTTTATGTAAAGATTTTGGGTAAATTGTAAAAACTGTAAGTAAATAAAGACGGTAATAATTGAAATAAAATAGTTACTTGTGACAGAATAAAAACACTGGATCTCACTTGTGGGGATCCCCGACTTTGCTTTGATTTTTTGATCCATTTGACCTGATATCTTGTCCTATAGATCAATAAAATAAATTTTCAAAAATTTTAACATCAATTTGCTACAGACAAGGAAACTTAAATATTTTATGAGTCACGCCTTTACGTAGGCTACGGAAATGGTAGTTGGCCTGGGTGGATTAATAAAATAATTTTTATCTTGGTCCTAAGTAGTGCTGCCCATGGGAACAGGAGACACCCAGGTTTTTGGGAACAGGAACAGGAATGGGTGCGTACGGGAACACAAATTTTGTTCCCAAAAAACTTTGGGAACGTTTGGGAACATAGAAATTGTTCCCAAAATATGGGAACAAAAGCGGGTTTGGGAACAGGAACAAAACGTGTACCTACCTTGTATTCACATGAAGTTTATAATGTAAAAATACCTCACAAATAAAATATTATTTTAAAAGTACACCGCAACATGTCAAATAAGTTACTCTTTCGCACGTTATTTTCTAACAAAATAATAAATAATTATTATTTAACACGTGACAAAAATGGAACACTCTGGAATGGAACTTTAACCCAAAATTGTAGCTCAGAAAACTCCAGCATACTTTTATCCTTGTTAGTTCAGCAAAAGTGCGATACTTGTCTTGGCTAATTTCAGTTACTACTGTACTTTGCTCTGCGATGATTAGTTTAATGACTGTTACTGAATTCTCATCTAAATTCGAGTAGCTAAAGGTATTGGAGATGGTGTGCTGTTATTTATGTTTAATAAAGTCGATTTGATATTTGGTTTTTTTAATCGACGCATAAATAAAGTTACCGGGGCCATAAATGTGTAGGCTGTACTTTTCTGCTAGTCTTTATGTACTTTTGGGAACAGGAACAGGAACATTCCTGTTCCTGCAGGAACAGGTCCAGGAACTTTGAATTGGTACCCATTTTTATGGGAACAGGAACAGGACCATTGCGTTAGTTCCTGACAAAATGGGTACAGGTACAGGAACAGGTATGGGTACCAAATGTCCGTTCCCATGGACAGCACTAGTCCTAAGCCTCAAAATTACTTTTTGGGCCTTTCCACTTGTAATCTGAGGGCTTTCTATAATTTTTCTTAACCTTGGCCCTAATATTTTTACCATAGCTGGACTAGTGTGGACCAACCCGTGAATCCACCCCTGGTCACTCTGTACTGTGCGTGTATTTTGTACTACGTTGAATTCAATGCTTACCCTTTCCCACATACTAGTTCAATTTAATCAATCGTCATTTATCAATTTTATTTTGTCTTTCTTATTTATATTCCCATACAAAAAATACCCTTCTTTTAGTATGTACGGAAATTAATCCAAATCTCCCATCTGTCTCATTGACTGTTGTCAGACCCATTTAAGATAAGCTAATGAAATACAATAAAGGGAAATTCCGTTGAAGATTTAATAAGCCGCTCTCACAATGAAAAACATTATTTTGCTTTATTTTTAATAGTTATTTTAAAATGAAATAAGAATTTACAAGAATAATACATGTAAAATATGCCTTTTCCAGTTCTTGTGGTAGATGCTACAACAAGTCCGTGTGACGTTTCTGTTCCTGGGAACTATGAAGTGAGAATCACTCATATGTAGTATATATCACAGCAGCAATTTATGCCGTTGGGATATCATTATAGGGAGAGCCAACTGTGAATTTGTAAGGAGAGTCTACTGTATACAGATAATGAATCATCATGTATCATCCCACTTTAAAAACAGTTTTTACAAAATGTAATATAAAAAACACGGGGTCTTATGATAAACGGTTACATTAAATTTACAGGGACTCACAAGCAAAATATCACAGGTGCCCCTTTCGGGATTTTTCAAAATTCACAACAAGTATTACATTTAGTAAAAGGTTTTGTATATCACATCACAGCATCCTTGCAAGTACACAAATAATTATTGGCAATCCTCTTGTACTACCGCAATTTTGAAAATATCTACTTAATTATAAAGTGTGTAATATAGAAGTTTAAACATAACTAGACTAACAAATAACGTCGTGGAAGGGCATACTCTATGGAATTCGTACAGAATATAATTGCATAAATGTATGTTATATCTAATTCCAAGTACAGGAAAAACTCGATATAACGGATGCTCTACAACGGAAATTTAGTTACACCGGACAGATTTGTTTTTCCGGCTCCCATATAACCAATGCTAAAATTATTGCATACAACGGACATTTTTTATAGCAGACAAATTTTACTGGTCCCCTGGAAATCCGTTATATCGAGTTTTTCCTGTAAACACAGAGCAATAAGCTGATTGGACTCCAAGGTCTGGTAACTAACCCTGCAATAAAACAAGAAAGTTATTACAATTAGTTATGCCCAATAAGACAAGTCTTACAATGTCGAAATAACGGTTTCTGAACTCATTTCTCCCTAATATTATATAATTTGGTGTAGATATGAAAAATGTGATATATGTAAATATAGAAAATTCTAAGGATAATACCTCGTTCGAACCATCTTAGTAACTCTGACTCAGATATTTGTATTAAATTGAAAATATCCAAAAATTGAATCGTGAAATTTTCTAAAAATCGCAAATTTTAAACTGTTTATCGACATGACGTATTTTCCTCCTAGAAAGAATCATCTATAAACTCTTTGCGGATCTTAAGCTGATTCTGGGGTGACACGAGACACTCAAAAATCCGCGATAACGTTTGACTAAGATGCTGTATCTCGTTCGCTGAAGTCTCATTTAAAGGTACTTAAATGCTCTGCAAATCTAAAATAATGCCTCAAGAAATTTCAACAACCTTCTGAGACGCCCCTTCAAAACAAGCCGTATTTTAATAAAACTGTATGAAACGTTTTGGAAAACTGCCACATTCCTGACAAACACTAATGAACGTTGACTCTCGGGTATAGAAAACAAGCCACGAGGGTTTTTTTTAAATATATTTTTACCTGCAACTGGCGCACCTGATTCCCCATTTCATCGATTCGGCGGGAAATGGTATTCATTCTGGAATACAGTATTTCCACTTCGTTCCTACCAGCCACCAATTCTTGTCCAAGCTTCTGTGTTTCCAATTTCAACGATTCGATTTTAAGTTGCAAATTTTCCACCTGTGTAATTATATTAATAGTTAAATTATGAGGAGGTAGCAATTATTACCGTAACCCTATATACATATATAATTAGATACATGCAGGTTTGATTCACCTGCAACTGACGCACCGTGCGCCAAAGAGTTAAATTTTCGCGTTCAACTCTTTTCCTGTCCTCTTCCATAGTGGATATCCGATAACAGTAACCCTGTGGATAATTATTCACCAATTATTTCGATAGAATCTCATAAATAGGACTCTATAAATAGCAGTTCCTACGTTAAGAATTTCTATCATGATATCAGAAAAAAACAATTCAAAAAATTCTACGTCAGGATGAAAATTGGAAACCTAAGTTCGTTCTCTACCGGAATTTCACTCTGCCCCTCAAATAGTGTTCGGACCAATTCAGTTCAGAACCGGAATTTTCAATTCAATTCAATTCGGTTCAGTTTGGCTCAATCTTATTTCAATTCAGTTTATTTGATGAATTGAACTGGGCGGTTTAGGTCACCTGCGTGAATTGAACTGAACTGCAGGGTGTGAACTGCAATTCAAACGATTCGTTAATGCCCCTTACCATCTAAATAACGAGACTACATGCATGCAACTATAGTCTAATAATTTCGTCCCACACCATATAATGATTAATTGTTTGTCTCATCAATTTTCATAAACATATACTGTGAGAGTGGCTCGCATAGTCTCATATGGGGCCCCAAACTATGGAGGTCTTATCATTAATTGATATTCGGGTCCACAAGACCCTTACATGTATTTGTATATTTAGATGAAGGTGAGTTGGAACGCCTGGTTCCAACTCTCCTCCTCGTGGTCTTCTTGGACCGCTCTTATGGTTAATAAAGGCAGTATCTTACAAGAACTCAACGGCTCCACACTTGAGCCTCTCCTCTTAATAGTTATTAAGCACACATCTCTCTCATCATTTCCATGAGACTACTCTCATCACTATGTTATAATTTAGGTCCAAATACTTTGACCCAATAAGTAGAGTCGTAATTAGTATTAGCTAGTTTTTAGGTAATATAGTAAAGTCAACTCTGACATTTTTGGTGGAGGTGCGAGTCTTTCCCCTCCACTCTCACTGCTACGCGAGTTCCCCATTAGTTTAATTTAGATTTTAGTTAATTTTTGGAACCAACTTCAAAAAAAAATCAATTTTCTCATAGTGCCCCACCGGCTCCATTCACGCGGCTGACGTGCATCTCCATGCGGTAGCCATCTCAAGACCACGCCGTATCCTCCGTGCAAAGCAGTTGCAACGGCTTCTCCTCGACCACGCCGGTCCCATCATCTCTCATTGAGATCCAGCTCTGGAGTTCATCCATTGGACTACTTTCAAGAATACTATTTCAGTGACTGGTTTTTTAGTTCCTATTATTTTTGGACCAACCTACGAATAATATATTTTGTGACAGCGTTGTCCTCATCAAAATTTGGTCACCGGTGATTATTCCTGTTGTGGTATTTGCTCACAAAAGTGACTTTTTGCTCAAATATATTTTGAGTGACTCCTCTAATTCTCATAAAATAAAAAACAAAACTGCCTATTTATTTATCTTTTGGTTCAGGTCTGTGTAATATTTCTGAAGTAACCAGGATTTCCTCATCTGTCTGGTAAGGTCTTAGTATCGTTCCATTTACTAATTAATTTGGCTCCAATAATTGCTGAATATTTTCTGTGTACGTAAGTACTTACTAATAATTTTTGAACCCAGCCTGTATTTGTCTTAAAAATAATTTGTGCATCTACAGTACGTATTCTCATTATTTCTTTTCAAAAATTGTGTGAAAATTTATTATATTCCTGTTACCCATAATTCCCACGTTTTGGATTTTTTATTTGATTCCTTAAATACTGATTGACACTTTGAGTGTTCTCCAATAATTATTTGGTCCCACATTGAGTTTCCAATTTACTGACCTGTATTTTCATAATCTTATTACATTTCCCAAGTAATTTTATTATTTTTGTCCCGTCTGGAATTTATTCGGACTCTGTCCACAAGCAGGCAAAGCCTTTGGATTGTAATTTCCTTATTTCATTCGGAAATACGGCTACATTCCCATCATAAGTGTCCTCATTATTTTCCAGTCATCAATTTCTATTTTTCAACATTCTCATTGACAGTCAATTCCCTCAAAATTTTGGAAACTACTGTTTCGTCATTTTCCTTCGAGATTAATTTACTCTCATTTTTGGAAAATACAATTCACCGTACCAATCGTGAGTTTTCTGCTCTCCTTCAAATTTCTAAAATTATTTATGAGCGTCTCTCTTGTCCCCTCATAGATTTTCAACAACAAAAATCCCAGCCATACGGTGGAACAACCTTCTTGGTGCAACTATTTGTTCCTCAATCTTGTGCTCTAAGCCCCGATATTTTTTTTGAATCCTGCATAAATTCAGACTCCGGATAATTATTACTTGCAATTGTTGACTTTTGTTGGTCTGTAAAAATCAAACTGACATTTTTTGGGAACTTTGTCCTTGTCAAGCCCATACTGTGGAAAGTCCTTATTATTGTCCTTCCTACATTTTCCACTGACTTCTCCTCCGAACCTTGTGATTCCTTACACATAATATTTCCTTTTTTCAGGTTCTACCTATATACATGAAACATTGACTTTCATTTATAGTGTCATTAATTCTGAATTTTGGTCAATATTTTGTTTCAAATAATACAATTTTGGAACTAAACCTCTGTCAATTTTTTTAGTTTCTGTATTTCTTCTGGACTTAACATTTTGGTTCAATATTGGAGACCACGCCGTCGTCCATTTATTTTTGAAGGAAGCGCATAACCTGGAAATTTCCTAATCTGAAATCACAGAGAGCTAATTATTATCTGCGTCCCTGTATTTACCTATTCCGGTCATTTGTCCTTTGGCTGATTGTAAATCCCATTCACAATATCGTGGCTTTGTTTCGCCAAGGACAAAACGGATCTGATAGTAAAAACCTTTGGATATCAGCCTAGAATAATCATTTCGTTCTGATTTTGGACAATAGTTGACCTTGTTCAAGGCCTTTCATTGAGTCAAGGTCCAGGAAGTTGTAAGATCTATTGTAATTTTTTATTTCCATTACACTGATTGTGAGCAATTATCTGCTCTGATTTACAATTCTTGGGTACACTATCAGTATTTAAAATCTGAATGTAATTTGTGCTATTGACTTCCTATCGCAGTAGGCCCATATCCCATTATTTAAACTTTGAGGTTTTTGGATTATCGGAGTAAGCCATTGTCTAATTATTCAAACCTCTAGTTTTTCCATTATCGGAGTTTAACATTACCACGCCGAGGTTTTCTTACTTAACAACGCAAATTGATTTGTCCATTGGTATATTTTGAATACCTCTTGAAGTTTAACTTCCCATTATCCCAATGACTACTAATAATACATTTGAAAACGACGGGACAGCATTTGACCCTATGGCATCCAATATGTTTGGGGCATCCCAAGACTCGCCGGTAGGTGCTGATATCCCATCAGGTCACGTTCCATCTTCGACGGTGGTTGTTCCTCCTACAGCTGATATGTTAGGAGCTTTAACTCCCAAATCCTCCGACGAAAAATACCGTCGGCTCGATCGCTTTAGGGCTGAAGTAGAGCAATACTTCAGTGATGATGACCCTAAAGCTTTCGTCCGAGATGTCAATTTTTATTTGAAGGACATGTTTATATTTTACGATGCTGTAGTGCTTAACCTTAGGAAATTATTCCAAAAGTCTCCGGACAAAGTAGTCCAGGAGTGGTTCCGGTCGGAATTACCTCGGTTACGCGTGTACGAGGAGTTGGGGACGCCAGCCTTGGACGTTTGGAAATTTATTTCCAACAGCCAAATCCAGCGTTTTGACCACGCCAACCTCCGTCCTGCAAAACAGATTGCATTGGACACCTTTCGCTACTCCTCCGGGATGTCGGCAGAATCATTTGTGGCCGACCTTCAGCATTTATGCTTGGATCTGGACCCAAGAATGACGGATGACGTCATTATTGAACATGCAAGAGGAAAGCTTCCTACTCATATTGACTCCTTTGCCGTGACACTTTCCCGAAGTTTACCCGAATTCGTCAAAAATATTCGGGGACTGCTTCTGACTCCGGCTGCTGAGGTTACCACCAGGTCCCGCACGGTGCCCTCCTCTACTTCCCAAGCTCCTCAATTGGCGGATACCTCATTGCGATCCACTACAATCCAGACTTGTGATTATTGCACCCGAAATAATCACACTTGGAAACAATGTCTACAATTGACACAGGACGTTGCCTCCGGGAATGTTAGCAAGCTCCTGGGATTGTTTGAGAACCGCAACCGTTCTCGTGGTAATTCCAATGGAAATTTTAGGAATAATAATAATTATGAACAAGGTTTTAATATGAATGGCGCAGGTCAATTCCAGAGCCACCAGTATCAGGGAAATTATCCGAATTACTCCCGGGATGACAATTGGAACAACCCACCTCCCGACTCACTTCAGCATAATACTGAACAGAATAATTTCTTTCAACATGACAACCGTCAATATCAAGGGAATTCTCAATCTCAGCAAGATTACTTGGCTCCATATCATAATCCACACCCTGGACATTCACAATATAGAGGAAACCCTTACACTCAGCAAGAATATGTGGGTCAGCAAATGCAATCCAATCGGCCTCCGCCACAAGAGGATAATGGTGGATACCGTAATGACCACCAACAGAATTATTATCCTGGTCCAATCTCTCCGATGGAGTCACCAGCACCAACTCCGGTTCCCAATCGTTCGGGAAACTCATAAGTCTGGCGTTCGGGGACGTCCAGACTTCACAGCCTCCTAAACACTCAACGAGTTTTCCGGTGAGTAATTTCAACCGCGATATGTATAATCCATATTTACAGGTAAATAAGACTCCATTAGTTGTGTCACCTCCACTTGTACGACATATTTCGTACAAACCTCAGCGTCATTCCCTATATGGCCCTAATCAATGTGTGCATTTAATTTCTTCGCCCCCTAAAGTTTGTAGGGACACAATCATTGACATGCCTGAAGATATTCAGGCTCCATCAGAGCCGCTACCTCCTCCTGTGGTCCAAAGGAATGAGACAAAATTCAAGAGGGAGATTCCCCGATCTCTTCCCCCAGAGGAGGAATTTAATTTAAACAATAATTTAATTAGCAAATTGTACTTGAAGCCCACGAAAGAGCTTCATGACTCAATTGCATGTAATTTAAGTAGGGATGAGAACAAATTACACAAGGACACATCTTCGTTACAGATGCAGTATACCACTGGAGGAAAGTAGACCTCCCGAATTTTGAAAGAATTAATCAAGACAGTAATACTTAATCATTTTCGTTAATAATGCGATATGTCTGTAAATATACATACATAATTATTATTTTGTTTATTTTTGGTATTTTATCTACCTCATTAAAATTGGCATGAGCACTCTTGTAATGTGGCTAAAGGGTGAATCTAGTTTGGCCCCAAGTCGATCTTTTTATCCTGTTCACTTTTATGGGCATCTGTGATGGTGTCTTGTATTTATTGAGTACCTTGTAGTAGATGTAATATTATCCCTAACTGTTAATCCTATTAATTCAATTATGGCCAATTGATGTGTGAGCCGCACCATATTAAGGTTGCGCGGCCTTTAGCGTGATCCACAAAATGTGTAGATATTGAGGGCGTGCTGGCGAGGTTGATAAAGGAGAAAGTGCAACATTCCTCCGAATACTTTACTCTTTTTAATGTGATTAATCTTTGCTTCCGTACGTACCAACCCTTTATCACTCGTGGGTAAGGTCTGGCGCTGTAAAAGTTACCCTACAAGTATGACGGCTTTCACTTTGCCATCTTTGATTTATCGGGTTACATTTGTTTTTCGGTTCACTATTTAGGATATTAGAACCTTCGCTATATGGGAACTCTATGACACAGGGACCAATGTCACATGATGCACATGAATGTGTAGGGTGGGGGTTTACGCAGGGCCCAGGAAAGTTATTCTGATCCTTTGGTTCCATGCAATCAAGACATCTCATCAATCTTACAATTTAATTGCGTTTAATTGATACTTACCTAACAAACTGATAATTCGTGTGGTGTGTATGTATGTATTTGTTTATGATTAAGACGGTATTATTTTACAGGCATGTAATTCGCACTGTATTAATTACTTTAATGTATTAATTGTCATTAATTGTAATAGTATTTGATTCATCATTCTTTTGGGTTTATACCCTCTATTTGTTTTTGTTTTGAGCTTTGCCTTTATGCTGACCTTTGGGTCCCTTTTGGGTTTGTTCCCACATTATGGTGGATTTTTTGGTTGGTCGCTTGACCCAATAATGAAATTATTGTACTTATTTCTATTTGTATATTGTTACATGTATGTATTTCCCCCGCCATGAGTGGGGGACGACTCATTCCCCTGGTGGGGGAAAATGTGAGAGTGGCTCGCACAGTCTCATATGGGGCCCCAAACTATGGAGGTATTATCATTAATTGATATGCGGGTCCACAAGACCCTTACATGTATTTGTATATTTAGATGAAGGTGAGTTGGAACGCCTGGTTCCAACTCTCCTCCTCGTGGTCTTCTCGGACCGCTCTTATAGTTAATAAAGGCAGTATCTTACAAGAACTCATCGGCTCCACACTTGAGCCTCTCCTCTTAATAGTTATTAAGCACACACCTCTCTCATCATTTCCATGAGACTACTCTCATCACTGTTATAATTTAGGTCCAAATACTTTGACCCAATAAGTAGAGTCGTAATTAGTATTAGCTAGTTTTTAGGTAATATAGTAAAGTCAACTCTGACATATACTACTAGTAAAAATATTAGTAGCCGTTGTACGAATTTCTAAGCAATAATTTGTTGATAAACATTATTGATTGGGGAATCATACAGTATTTCAGAATTCATAATGGTTCAGGGTGTCCACGTCCACATCCATCAACTCACTTGCACTTTCTGAAACGGTTCTGGGGAAGTTGTCATTAAGGCTTCCGACAGATTGCTGATTTGACATCTACGTATATCTAATTATAAAAAAGAAAAGATTTGTGAAAAAAAGTAATAGTCCAAAAGGATTACCTTTTGAGGTGGTACATACAGACACGTAAATTTTATAACATAATGGGAGGGAAATTAAGAGGTTAAAGGCAGTTAAGAGGCAGGGTGTTTCATATCCTTTTTCTCATCATTGATTACATTTAATCAATTAAATCTTTTATTTTTAGATTTATGAGGCTGATTCTATAGCTAAAACTTTCTTCACACGTTTACCGCTGGAGTGTAAACGTCTGTAATCTCTTTGATTTTAAAATCTTGAAACGCAGATAAGACTGGTGCCTTCGTGAACAATTTCCCAAAGGCACCACCATGATTTTTGCACTATGATTTAATGTCAATTAGCCATATGAAACGCTATATTTTTTAGTACTACCATAATTTTCTGATCATAGACTAGAATTTACTCTCATAATCTCTAGAAATTATAATATTATTTCCCTTATAATAATTACATAACACTGGGATGTAAAGTCAGGTTTTGCTTTCTCAAATACATAGTAGCAGCTCTCCTCTTCTCTGCACTTGCAATGTAGCACGCACATATGTATTATCTCGAGCTGTGTTGTATGTTCTCGACCACAAGTCTATGACATCCCATCGCACAAGTATAGGTTCAACATTACAGTGAACTCTCGCTATAAGGGATACTCTTATAAGGGATTTTTTTATATACGGGACTGGGATTTGTAGTCCCGATTCCGATTTACACATTTTAAAACACTGCTTATGTGTAATAATGTTTATAAGGGACAAATGTTTCCGGTCCCTTGAGCATCCCTTATAGCGAGAGTTGAAAGTGTACATACTCACGAGCCTAGAGTGCTGTGGGATATGTTGAATCTGTCTACTGTGACATCTGTCTACATGTCACAAAATGTCAACATAAATGATTGTTATTTCTAAAAGTGAGATTGAAAATTTCTTAAGTTATGATAATCATACATTATCTCTGCGTTCGATGAAATCCCAATTTTGAGACAATCTTGAATTTGATAATTCAGAC
This sequence comes from Allacma fusca, assembly GCA_947179485.1. Lineage (NCBI taxonomy): Eukaryota > Metazoa > Arthropoda > Collembola > Symphypleona > Sminthuridae > Allacma > Allacma fusca. The sequence continues at coordinate 66,031,103 of OX359246.1, forward strand.
AAATGCGGGATTTTGGCAGGTCGCACGAATCTTCCAACGGTAGACAATTTAAAACATTGGGGAACTTATATGCTTTAACTACACACTTACTCGAGGAAACTCGACTTAGAGGGGAGGAAAAGGAGATGTGGAATGCGAATGTTGGATGCACAATATGAGAGAAGCGAGAGACTCATTGTGAGGTAGAATCCTGGGATATCTCTAGCACATCATGCACTATATTTATGGAGCATCTCAAGTACTTGCACATTTGACTGGGCTGGAAAAGAAGGGAGATAAGGGCGAGAGAAGGGGGAGACGACTTATTGTGAGTTGTTACAATCCTGGGTTATCTGTAGTTCATTATAGCAAATGTAGACATACTATATTCACAGATCATCTCAAGTATTTACATACAAAGATCTGACTCTGGCAATGCTTTGTAGTCCTCAAGTAATACATAGTAGAGACTTTATGTCTAGATGCATCCGAAATTGGGATGAGTTTTGTCTATTCCAATGTGTACTTGTGCGTGTGCCATTCTGATTAAGTTACTTCAGTTATTGTCCCTATCTATACATTTTTTTATAGCTCACGCACTCTATACCCTCAGATCCTTTCTTGTCCAGCTTGGTGGTGTTATGTCTTGCACACAATTTTTACACTCATTCATTGCATTCATTCCTACACCAGGAGTTCATAGCAGGGAAATAATACGCATGACGTTTTTTAAACACGGGGAAAATGCTCTAACCGACTTTTAACACATTGGTCAAATAAACTACACGAATTTTTACACAAGGGGAAAATACACTACCTTTGGCAAATGTATCTACAAGGAGCTTTCACCAAAAGCAAAGTCAACTTATGTTTCTGCATACTAATCGTGTAATGAAGTCATTTTGCTTGGTGGATAAATTGTGCAGTGTATATTTCCTTTCTAATTTGTAATGCACTTATAATTTGAGCCCGTTATAGAATGTATTGAAAAATTAAATGGATTATTTTGTTTGTAATGCATACATTCTATTTCCTTCTTGAATGATGATAGACGCCTACTCAAAAAACCCATGAGAACAGAAAGCGGCAACAGTACATTGCCCACTTATTGGACTCCGTGTGTATATGTATAGGACACAACTCATCATTACACATAGCCAGTGCAGAAATCGAAGAAGAAAAATCGCAGGAAATGACAATACACAGTCACCTGTCTCTATGACGACTCACTTCTGTATCAACATACTGAGATTCTCTCAAGTGGGTGCATTTATATATGTAATTATGTATATATGCTAGTCCGCTTATAGGACAGGATCTCGAGTCAAGGGATCAAGGGGGTATAAAAACATTTAATAGTTAATATTTCACAGTTAAAAACTATAATCCATTGAATAGTGCAATGTCTGTTTGACGTCTGTCGCCCCTTATCGAATTTCAGTATTGCAGGAACTGAGAATCCAAGTAAATGTTCTAAACAGTTGCACTCACTTTATAACAGCATCTCTATCAGGGACATAATTTGACCCTTGTAGGAGTGTCATTTGCTCTTACAAGGAGCGAAATTATTTCCATTAAGGATTTAGTGACCAAATACTTTTGCTCCTTTGGAGGGACATTTAATACATCTAATATCTACAATAATTGTAGCTATTAGATTAATTAATTAATAATAATGAATTGTAAAAACAATAGCAAGAATAGTGTTCCCACATATTTTCAGAACCCCAGGGACTTATAGAAAATATTGTAACTTCAAAAAATCGGCTTTCCCCCCAACTTTTCCCCTTTTGCTCTTGAAGATTAATTTTCCCAAAGTTGATCTTCTTACGGGTATCATTTCACAGTTCTTAACTTAGAGAACTGTTTGATAGATTTTCAGAAAACTATCAAATTTCCTACTGACTACCGTATAGTTTCAGAAAAATCTCGACTTTGGCTTACGTCCATGACCCCTGTGACCACAAAAATTGACAATAAATAAAGTCAATGAAACAGAATTTATAAAATCTGGGAAAGAATTTATATGTGTATATATCTATTTATTATATTTACTTATACTACCTGGGGGAATTAAGTGAATTTTATGAGCTACTCCCTTATGTGAGCTAGGGGGAGAAAAAGGGTGCGACGATGAATTTCTAAAAACAAAACCGAATGTAGTTATTAATTATTTCAGCAATCTGGTTCACAGGGATTGATAAGCTAAGATCTGAAGCACTTTTAGGTCGCCATAAAAATATTTAGTCCATTAACTTTACATATTTCAGCTACTTTTATTTCGTACTATAATTTCGTCCACCCATAATTATTTCAAAGAAGCTAAAAGCTCTTACCCTTAATATGGACACATTGTTTGCGTGCATCAACTGCAATTCTAGTTGGGATGTTTCTAGTTATATTCCTTAACTCAAAAATTCAGTTTTAACCACGTATGATTTGTGCCCATTAACTTATGCATGCATCTGCAAGGGAACCGACGGTCCGGGATACGTAGTCAACTAACTCATAAGGGAACTGTTAGTGCAATTGTTAGAATTTAAGACGATGAGTGTACTGTAATTAATTAAACGTGGAATGATACATGGACCAAAATCAGGGTATGACTGCTATGAATTCACTGCGTTTCATTTTGAAGTTACCACTGTCTGCGTAATTATAATTTTTCCTGTCATAATTATACGTTTCAGCTCCTAATCCACACAAGTGTGTGACCACTCCAAAGTTTCTACCGATCTCGTGAATAGTTTTGTCGAAATGAGCTTGGAATTTTAAAAAATTCATACTATGCATAATGGGGAGAAAGTTCAACTTTACAGGAAGCATTTTGGAGTGAATATGCAGGAGATGGACAAATGCTGTTACATTTCCTAACCAACTCATGAGCAATTGAGACAAATTCAATCACCCTTGGATTAACAGTCAAAAATTTGTCCAACCTGTGAAAGTAAGGCTTGCTTTTGTTGGAATTTGCAGGAAATGATTTGGTGTAAGTACTGTCGTTTAGTATCGTGAACATAGACAGAGCCTCAGGGGAAAAAATACCTGGAAAAATAATAAACTGACTTTTTATGTGAGGAATGCTTCCAGCACAATTGTCCATCGAGTCTGTACGCATGTGGTTATGCGCGCCTTTAAAATTGCATACATATAATGGGCTGTCACTGCTTAAGAGTTCCACCCATACCAGAGGTGTTCTCTCTGCTTCCATATTTTGTAACGAACCAACTGTAAGCCATTAATTGTCAGGAAATATGTACATAACACTAGAAATTATTTCAGAGAAAATTCTAACACCCGTATCATCTTCTCTTCCGTATGAGATACTTATACAAATAACTATAAGCGACGAAGCAGCTATGAACACTCAGGTCACAAGTCACATTAAACAGTGCTGTAGACAACGGAATAGAAACTGACAATTTTACTATTATCACAGAAGCACGTACGTACAATCTCAATTAGTGTTTCTTGTCAATTGCAAGTTAACCGCAATTACTAATTGCACTTGCAAGTTCGGTTCAATTACGGTTATTTTACACCAGGGAATTGCAATTTCCGATGCAAGTGCAATTTCTGTGTACTTAAATTGCAATTACACAAGCATTAAATACTTGCAATTACCGGTTATGCCCAACTGATGTTGATACAAATTCAATTGCACTTGCAAGTGCTTGCACTGCAAAAAGTTGCAATTTAAAAAATACTTATCAATTTAATTGCAAATTTTAACCGTTTCGAATTTGAGCGCAAACATATGTACATAATAATCAAGAGTAATGTCTCAATGAGTGTAATAACTATTGTACTGATTGTGAGTGTACAATTCCGTTGGTGAGGAGGCAAAATCGAAGTGAATTTTTGATTAGCATCAAAATTATAGAATATATAAATATGTATACATTATAGTTATACTAATATTTTAAGTGTTTCTTGTAAATATATGTTGACGGATGAAATTTTACCTTCATTTGTGTACCTTTGTTTCATTATGCATTGCATCTAGATCATTTTATTTAATACACTTTGTTCAATTTAGTGAAACATGAATAACATGTTGCCACGAATCAAAAATGCACAGATCATTTTGCCTCTTCGCTGACGATTTATACTGTATGTCAGTTAACTTGCAATTACAAATTGCAATTGCACTTGCAATTGTGCTTATCGGTGCAATTACTGCCAAATGTTTTTGCAATTGCCTTACCAACTGCAAGTAACTTATGAACTAATTGCAAGTTCAACTTCGGTTATTTGCATGATTTAATTGCCGCATTTTAGCAAGTACCAGTTACGGCATTACCAGTACTTGCATTATCAATTATAATTGTAATTGCAAGTTCGGTTATTCCCAAAACTTGCACCGACAGAAACACTAATCTCAATATCTTGTCCCTTCGGATAATACAAACAGTTTTATAAACAAAATTAATTCAAGAGTAACAAGAGTGTCACAATAAATTAATGCCGGTCTCAGCTAAGCTATCTAACTACTACCTCTAAAAAAATTGATAATAAAAGCGAACCTATCTTGGAACAAGGCTGAAATCTCGTAAAATACAAATGTTTCTGTTTGAATTACCTTCAGTGCATCCTGCAACTACACATTGTAAAGAAAACGTCTTCAACGACAAATTTCCGCAGACACTTAGAGCAGTCAATGTGTCCACAACAGCAAAAACGATGGTCCAAGCTAATAGTGACAGCGAACCTCCAAGACTTTCTAGTACTATAATAATTTTTAAAAACAAATAACTAGCCTTCGGGACCATTGCCATGCTTCCATTCTCACGCTGCCTCATTACCTCCCAGCGAGATTCTTGTGAAGAAGCGCTACTACAATTATTGTTGCTTATATTTTCCATTATTTGGTTTTATTTCCCTCTCTCTCTCTTTATTATTAGCATCAAACGCTTGAATAATTGAAGAGCGAGAGAATAATTGCATACAAGATAGATCAAGCCAGTCATCAGAGAAGATTTAAATTAACCAAATCCTCCTGATGGCCTTCCCCCTTAGTTTTTTGATGCTATGAAAAATGGTTTTGAGATGGGATGTTCATATAACGAGCATAAATAGCCTGGACAATTCTTATCGTACAACTCTTTCCCATATATTTAGCTTTTATCGGCTACATACTAAACGCAGTGTCAATAAATTTAATAGAGTATAAAGTTGTGCAGGAAGCATTAGTGCCTGTAATTACGGGTACCTTCTTTGTGTTTTTACTTTCACTCATTATCAGTAATTACATATGTATATACATCTTTTCTTGACAATTTTCTAGCTGTAACTGTTGAGGGAAAATACTCAGACGTTGATCTAGCAGGGTCTTTACTCCTGTGATTCTCAAAAAGTTGTGAGAATTGCTAAAACGGTGTAATTAATTCACCTGAGAAAATGAGGTATTTTTGCAGCAAAGGGTTGAAATTAATCTTTTTATAGCTCTGGTCTATAAATTGGAATTGACATGATAATCATCTGTTAAGACTGAAATTAGATACTTCTTGTCGACAAAATTGTTGTCCTTCGTTCTAACAACATATTTTTTATTTGCATATTTTTATATATATTTTAATTCAGGAAACTGTCTCGAAAGTATTTAACTGTCTACAGACTAAGGTTCCTCCGGAGGTTCCTCCTAAGGATGTATCCGCAAATCCGCGGATAGGATAAATTTCGGGTAGGATATTTAGTGATTTTATCCTTTCCGCATTTATCCGCCCTGATCGGATGGGCACATTCTATCTGTTCAAGTAATACGGATAGGATAGGATACATGGGTAAAATTATCCGCACGGATGCGATAATAAAAACTTGAATTTCGGGTAATCTGTCGGATATCTTCGGTTATCCGCGGATAGTTTCATCTGCCATCTGTTGCTTACTCGCCCTACCGATTTTGCTCGGAAATGTTGAATGAATTAAATGAGGACAATACAATGAAAATACTTTTTTTCATTTCAACAAGCGCATTTCAACAAGAGTATATGGTAAAAGAGAGATGTTACCGAAAAATTTCGGTTCACAATTGGTTTCACGCCTTATTACGATAATTGAACATTTTATGTTACAAAGCGAAGGATAAATATTTTAGGCATGTGAATAAGTGGTAGCAAAAGTGTTCAAACTATGTAAGCACTTACTAGCTCTCCACATAAACTGGAGTGACGTTTTTGACACTCTGTATTTGAATAACGGCTGCAAGTATCCGACGGATAGGGATACAAGTTATATCCGATTTATCCTAGAATTTGCGGATAGGATAGGATGCGGATGTCATTTATCCTATCCGTGAGGAACCTTACCACAGACAAATAAAACGAGCATTGTCATTTTAACCGTCTAAGCACTCGTAGTGGCTTACACGAAATTACAAGATATGAAAAGCACAGAAAGTCAAACCTCTGCATAAACTTGAAAAAAAAGGAACATTTAAAGTTCATGCATGAAAAGATATGTCACAATATTTAAATGACTTTTACCATCATGGAGGATTCCAGTTCCAAGTGTGGGAGAGTATTTACTGTAAACTAGTACTGTATTTGTATGGAATTCAGTCTACAGATAGATTAAATATTTACACAATGTAATGTGATAAGGATACATATGTACACTTTTTTTCAACAACGGCCGCACCTCCCATAAAGTTCGGAGTTCATTTGATGTGCTTCCTTCGAGTTCTGTCACTTACTGATAGCTCAATTTGCTACGCTCGTTATTTTCTTAATTTGAGGTGCATTAGGAATAACCAACAGCTGAGCTTATTGATATAGTTACATAGATATGTATTGCTCTTAGATAAGGGACAATAACCTGCACCCTTTATAAGAAATATCTTGGACCTGCCTGAGCTGAGAGGAAGTTGTGGGTTAATTGTTACATGCTAAAACATGTAATTGATATACAACTAGGAAAGAGTAAACATGCATCTTGTTGCGGTATGCAAAATAGTTATGCCTGTGAATTTGACCTTATCTTTAAACACTGCCACAAGGCATAGTGTTCAAATGAATCAGCCTAACAAATATCCTTCCTACGTATAAAATTTGAACCAAGAACCGTAAAAAATATGCGCACCGGGGCGGTATGTATAGCCGTTTTACTTACAGATTGTCAACGCTCACTAATATATTTATAAACATTTTAGTAATTATTTATAAAGGAATGTATAACAGCTGAAGTATAAACCAAGAATATTTGATTTACTCTACGGGGACTACCAAAAATATGTGCTTATCAACGGGGCCAAGTTAGGCTCTATGAAATTCAATGTGTATTGGTTTGATGCAGAATCTTTATTCAAAATATCTCACTCAAACATATACAATCTATATATAAAATATTTATATATAGATACGTATGTAAATGATCCTTGTAACAGCTAAAAAATATCATGTGAATGGATATAAAATTACGTAAATGTATTATAACAGCGCAAAACTAAAGGTAAGTGATAACCAGAACACTCTTAAAGCTGGGAGAAATTAAACACCCCTGTAATCCATTGGCCGGAGGCATACGTGTGTCAAAAAATAAATGTCAAATGTCAACCCTATCATTGTGACAATCACAACTACCACTTGCTAGAGACTGATGGAAGGGAAACCATGGCTTTTTAGGGTGGCGTCAGCCCCCTAGTAAAATAGCCTTGTCCGTACCAGTGCTGCGGACAAGTTCAAGTAATACTTGAGTTTTCGAGTCAAGTTCAAGTTCGGGTCAAGTTCAAGTATGCAAATTGTTTTACTTGAATCTTTCGGGTCAAGTTCAAGTACGTACTCGACTTGACCATGACATTTTAAGAAACGTCAGGTTCAAGTACAAGTAAGGGAAATTTACTTGAACCTCAAGTCAAGTTCAGGGTCAAGTAATGGAAAGAAAAAACTTGACCATGAACTTGAGATTTCATGGTCAAGTTGAAGTAATTTTAGATTGCGCATGCCATAAAGGACGGACGCAATTGCAAAATCACAATCCAAATTCATGTGGTATGACTATTTTGTTTGTACATGTCATAAATCAAGCGACAAAATTCAAAATCAGAGTCAGTTTTATGAAGGTCTTGTTTATCAGATGTTGCTTATTGTTAGTTTTTGCAGCGGCCTCTCCATGAAAAGAAAGAATTATCTTGATAATTCATATTGTTGCTTACAATTAGAATTATTAGTTCAACTTGTGTAAATAAATTATAATATAAAATATAATTACTTGGATGGCCCTTTATGAAAAGCGTTTAATAAATAAGTTAATACTAGTTTATTAAATATTAAATTAAGAGTACTGGTAATACTCAAATAGGTATATGCATATATGAACATTAAATAAAACTTGACACCATGTACGTAAAACTTGTCAGATATACAGTGAAAGTCCGTTATAAGGGCTCAGCTTATGAGGAATGTATCGATATCAGGGATGCATTTGTTTGATCCCAACTTTCATTTAGACAATGCTTTAGACGTTTTTATAAGGGAAAATCCTTTATAAATTGTAGTCAATTATATCGATCTTTTACTGCATTCAATATGCGCTCAAAGTTATCCTCGAATTGTTTTAAATAAACAATTTTAGTAAAATTGTTTCCTGAATGCGTTTTGGTTTTCTGTCTGAAGGAAATGATTTGCCGAAACAAGTTCGACAAGTTATTGTGGTCATGTTTTAATTTGTGTGATACTTAACTTGAATTATCAAGTTCAAGTCGCGTTCAACCCGTGTGAAAAAGTAAAGCAGAATTAGGCCTAATTCTGCTTTCGTCTAGCACCGAATGTATAGTGCATAAACATTTTCACCCAAATTGGATGAAAAATGCCCAATAGTTTATGCAGAAAAATATGTGCGTGAAAATAATGATACAATTATCTGGTGGTATTCAAACACATTACAAGTAATTAAACATATTGTTTTATTTGAAAACTTAAATTACTTAAATTAGTCTTAACATCTTAAATGACTTGTACTTGCTTTCGTCTACATAATTGAAGACATTTCGCATTAATTTATTTAATCTAATTCCGAAATATTTGGTAACCTGACTATATACTTTAGATATTCATCATCACCATAAATAATTATAAACTTGGAATTAACCATTGATTTCCCAGGTGATCGTTTTAAGACCATAGTTTCAGAAATACTTGAAACTCTGTAGCAACTGCATATTGTTGTTAATGGCATAACAGTTAATTTGTTAACAACGAGAATCACATCTTTTAAAATTCCTGCATCAATCGCAATCAGCCCTTTTATTATGTAAAACTTGTTATTTAGGTCTATTATGCAATCACTGATTCGAGTAAAATTAGTTTTTTGAACACTTAATTTTAACGAATTAAAAATAACATTCTTGAACGCCATACCTTGTGTGATTCCTGTAAGTCCTTGTAGATCTAACTTTTGAATTTCGTCGCTACTAAAATAATACGGTTTTGAGGAACCAATAAACACAAAATCTTGAATCTGCAATGCTGTATTGAAATACCTTTTGTTACAAAGCATTGAGTTAAAGAAATCTTGAGCTTGCGTTCCTGATTGGAATGTTGTAATTGCCAACTGTTTTAGTGCAAATTCATCAGAAAGCTTTCTTGTGATTTCTGAAGCAACGAATTTAGTTCCATTTATTAATTTGCTCATCCGACCATTTTGATGTTCGAAGGAAAACGTGGAGTAGCACCACAGAGGTCCCCAGCGCCTAACAATGAGTGGTGCATGTAACGTAATATGCAGATTATACGTTAAAAATCTTTTCCCATAAATCCCGATTACTGCTGATGTAAACTCTTTAAACAGTTTGTCAGATTTATCAGTATCTTGAAAAGATACGGTGTCCTTTAAGAGTAAATACGAAGCAATACAAAATTTTTGTAAATGTAACCGGTACTGGTCTGGTAAAACTTCCTTAAGCAGTGTGGGACCAATAAGCAGCCATATCCTCCATTCGCTTGCTTTCCAGTAGCTTATTTGCGATATATTCCTAAACGTACGTGACAAATCGCTAGGAACTGTGATTTTTGCACACAATTTATCCAAAGCTTTAACTTTATTGCCAATGTAATAAGGCTCACTTGAATTCTTGGAGTCAAATAACGCCAGTGTGAAATATTTTAGGACACCCAACAAATTGGGGTGCATGTCGTCATAAGCAATACCAGAAGCAATGTCGAATTTCTGAAGGCAAAGTAGTTCGAAGGCTTCAATAATCCCAAATTTGCTCTTAATATTTTCTTTTTTGAAAAGAGCCGCTTTCAGTTCTTGTAGCGCGAATATTACATTATTTTGTGTTCTCAATTCTGGCTCTGGTTTTACGATTGGCATAATTGATTTGTGCGTTGTTTCGGTTATCCAGAGGGTTTCTCCAGGGTTTAGGCAATGTGGGCAGCTGTACGTCCCATTGTGCTGGGTTATGCCTAAAGCTGAACTTCGGGCAGGTGAATCGGCAAAAAAAAATGGAAACAGCACTTTACTGTTTATAAATTTTCCTTGAAAACTCCAAGTGAGACCTGTTTTGCTAAGAGTATTAAATTCCTGAACCACTGGTTTCAAAAAAGTTGTAAAATTTGGCTTTTCATACCCAAACCCAATGGCGACTAAAATACAGCAGTGTCTTCGAATTTTGTATGGCAATTCATTAATCGATATGAATAGCGGCCATAATTGATAGTTCGAAGACTTGAATGGGGAAACACCATCGGTGTTAAAGGTGCAAGTAATATCCGTTGGCAGAACTCCCAATTGTTTGTAATTTTCCCCATCAACAATATCAGATATTAATTCAGCTGATTGAGGTTTTAGTAAGGCCAACTCCTTCAGATGCTCTTGATTTTGCTCCAAAACATTTTTAAGACTTTCTTCTAGATTAGCCATCAGAAAAACATTATCGAATTGAACATTTTTGACAGGCGCTAAAGGTTTACAATTTTTGCAATATTCACTTCTTGAACCAATATTATTCGAACATAGTTTACAATAATAATGTTTTCCCCATTTCATCCCATTTTCTTTCAGTGTCTTTTGAAGCATGTACTTGCTGGAATGAAGTCCGCTACCCATAGGTAAATGAAATTCAATTAATTCAAGGAGGTCATTTGTAGTTTGACGGGTCAAGTTGTAGCGATGAACAAACGCCAAAATTAGCATTCTACTTTCCGTTGCCGATATTCTTGAACCCGGATAAATTCCTTCTCTCTAACATTTGTAAAGATATCAATTAATTTTAAACTTATGCAGTCAGTACTGTTGGAACTAAAATATTTAGCAATATTGCGGCAATGTACAGAAATATTGGCACTGTCCAGGATGTCTCAATGATCCAAAGTCATTCTGATATAGTACTATCAAAATATGAATAGTAAATGGATATTTGACTTATATTACTGACTACGTAACTGGCGACATTTAATCCTTTTAAATTTCATAAGCCGTATAAATTACTCTGTCAGCCTTTCCGCTGTTATGTTCGGTAGAACTTTCATCAGAAGATGTGTCCAATTCTGATTGCAAGCTTGTTTCATAGCGATCCGAATCTACCAGCATATCTGGATAATCAGCAGTACTGTATCCAGGATTTTCGATTTGACCCTGCCAAAATAGGTTAAAGAGCATTATTCAACACCTGAATTTGCTCCCGCAATTCCATAGGTCGAATTAAGTTGCACACCGTCATTAATACATGCCGACCCTCCATCAGATAACTCCATTTGCTTCTATATGCATGCATTACCATTACATAATTTGTTTTCAAAATATGATTTTTAATTACATATAAATTAAAACTTTACAACTTACAGACCTTCAAAAATCGTTGCCTTGTCCTCTTGGGAATATTTAACAGTGGTTTGGATGAATTGCAGTATTTTTATATCGTCCCATTTTCATCACATTTTGCTCCCCTCAGAACCATGAAAAAACAATGCTAATAAAGGCAACCACTCTAATACAACTTGTTTAATTTGTTGGAATACAATTCACTGGTAGAACTGTCATTGAAAAAAAAGTGCATTCCCGCTGATGCTTGGCGCGGGAATGCAGTAGCGCCTGAGCAGAATTTACAAAGAAATAATTGTAACTGCCATTTGAGATCCTTGTCTGCTTCAGAATATTACACCAGCCATTTCAGCAATGTTCGACATTCATTGCACACTTTAAATACAATCTATTTGAGCATTTCAAAATTCATTTACTAGTGCAATGGATTAAAGAGAAGCCCAAATCCTGGTCAGTTGTGCCCCGAGAAAAACCAGCTGACGGTACATTACGACAGAGTAATGATTTAATTTGCAGGACTGTTGGAATACTTTGGAAACGAAGGACTCATCAAGCCATCGTAATTGAAAAGTGCAAGCTCAAGTTGAAGAACTTCCGATTCGTTCTGCTCGTAGGTCGAATAAATAATACATCTTAAAAGTATCTTACAAAATGTACTATGCTAGTAATGTACAACTTAATTAATTACTTGTTATGTGTTTAAATATTTAGTAAAAAGAAAATTGAGGGACAGTAATTGTGAGGGCAGTGTTCTCCCGGCAGTTGAACCATCCGCATCATCGTCTACATGCACACGTACGTTTGAACTCTCATTGTTAGTTGTTTCATTTTGAATGTTGGGTCTTGTTGTACTCAGTCTTTTTGTCAGATACATATTGTTTTCTAAAATTTTAATTACATTTGTTCTTGTAGAAATTGCACATGTGACCAATTTCAAGACGTCTCGTGCCCAAAATATACAATCGGTTTTGGACAGTATTGGCAACGATGACTCGACCAATCAAACATTGCCTCACGTTTGTCAAGGTTCATCGGATGAGATTGAGGAGTGGAAATGTGAGTCACCAAATTACGTGCAAATTGTATTAATCTCCATTTAACCAGGGTTATTTAGCTTTACAATTTCCTTAATAAGAGACTCACGAGGCATTTTTTAAATATTTCCTTACAGCTAAGTACTTCAAAACGAAGGAAAAGTTGCAAAATCTACGGAAGAAGTATAAAGAAGTGAAAGATGCTCACTCTAAATGCAACAGTGATGATGTAAGCATTTTCGTTTGACTAATTTCTGACAAATTCTATGCGTGGTCCAAATTGTTTTCCAAAAGCCATTATTATTAGCAAATTTACAAATTTTTCTATAGCCCTACGAAAGTATTGGTGATGGTTCTGGAATAAAGCTTTACTGAAGCGAAATCTCAGCCTTGAAAACAATGTCCCCGAGTATAACATTTTTCGCTCGTAATCTTTTTCGACGCGCTTTCAAACCGGAGGATATAATTGGTCATTCTTTGTTGGGAAGGAAAAGCACAGCGGATAAAAATCACATCCCACTTCCAGCAGTTGATCCTCGAAAACGCGATTCTATCATTGGTATGTACTGTGCATATTAGTTTAGTTTGTACTATCCTGACTGTTTTCAATTTGCTCGAACGAAATGTAAATTAAAATGATTTTAACTAACGACCTTTATATATATTTATAATTTTAGCACTATGCCTCAAAACATATGGCCTTGAGGTCGAACAGGGATCAAGTTCAAAGCCCTTAAAAAGCGCAAAGCAGCCAAAACTAAAATCATTAAGTCCCTTTCGGACTTTTTCAGAGAGGAAAATTCAAAAGCTAAAGCCCAAAATGATTGTTCAGTTTAATTGCAATACTGTTGCAGGCAATTCTAATAAAATTGGGGTTTGAAATAAATTTTCTAATCGTGCGAAAAATAAAATTGGCCTCTTTTTAATTTCATCTTTATAGTAGTTTAAATGTGCATACCTAACATATCTAACATAATTGCAATTTAGTTTTTAATTAAGACCTAAACAATATGAGCTAACAATAAGCACGGTTGCTTCGTGTCCAAATATTTTGGACCTAATTGCTATGCATAAATATTTGCGCACTGAATGCGCCAAATAACGGTGCGGCATGTTGTGCACAAAACGGGCGGCATTTCCTGCACAAATTGCCGAGCTTTTTTCACACGGGAAGTCATGGTCAAGTCAAGTTCAAGTCAAGTTTGGAGCTTTAACTACTTGATCAAGTTCGGGTCATATAAAAGTTACTTAATTACTTGAACTTGACAAGTCAAGTAATTACAAGAACGCGAGTTATCAAGTTGAGGTTCTGTCTTGAAAGTTACTTGAAGTTTCGTGGTCAAGTCAAGTTCATGGTCAAGTTTTGAAATTACTTGACCCGATCGCAGCACTAGTCCGTACGTCCGTGGGTCCCTCCGCACGATTACGCAAAAACTACTGAACCGATTTCAATGAAATGTTTGATGGACATTACTTGTATCAAAAGTAAGGCTGAGTTCGTATTTGGTTGAAATCGGCTGGATAGTTTTTTCGAAAAGAATTCATAAAATTTTGGACTTTATATCAAATGACTGTTATATCTAAAACTACTGAATTGATTTCAATGAAACCTTTTGTGAATATTGCTTATGTAATTAGTAATGGCTACTGTATATGTCGTTGAAATCGGCCCGATAGTTTTTTCGAAAAAAATTCTTGAAATTTTGGACTTTCCCGTGCGAAAAAGGTACTATAGATTCCTATAATTTTAAACTATAGGAAAATGGTATAGGAATTGCAGACGTTTAACTAAGGACATTTCCTATACTCAGGACTATGGATTCCCATAGCCGAGGTTTAGGAAATCTATAGGTATTCCTATCTACCTGTATGTAATAAGTATGCTATTTTTATGTATTCTTTAAATTTGCAGTCATGGTTCATCAAGTAAAAATAAATGAAATCTAAAATTTTTGATACTAAAATAATGAAATTTATTTTCCAGCAGATGAAGTTTAATCACTGACAAAAATTATTAATTTGTTAAACTTTGAACCTTCTTGAACCGCTTTCTGGCATCAGTGCAAATATTTGTGATGCTTCTCTGGAACTGCATCATTTTAGTCGTATTTCCATTGATCTTGCACTTGCGGATGGTATATTCTGTAAAAATATTAAATTACAAATTACATCACCGATTTAATCAATGTATACCTGCATGACATATGTAAGCCGTATTTGTAAGTGTTCAATATGTCTTGCTTATTTTTTTGGACTCTACCCTTAAATTTACAAGTTCAATAAAATTGCATTAATGCTAACCTTTGCAGGCGTTGAAGCGCAAAACATTCAATCGTGGTCTTTGAGTTCCGTCGTGATGCTTCTGTCCAGTTAGTGAAGAATTTGCTATCTCCTCTAACGAAAATAAGTTACTTCGTTCCATTAACTTCCGGAGAAATTTTCCTGGATTGTGCCGAAGATCTGACTTTAGCTCACTTAAAAGATTGCGTGCCACCATAGTCCCCCCACCAATATCAATGGTAACACTATTATCTTCGGCTTGCCGAAATTGTGAAAGTTCTTCTGTAATTAAACAACACAATTGTTTATAGAACTGTCATACAAACATGTACAGTAGCCTGTTAGTTGGTATTCACAAGTAATTACTTTTCAATTCGGAGATACGGCGCTCTTTCTGGCGCAACTTCGAGCGAAGGTCATGAATTAAATCACTATCCATAACCGAATCTTCAGACGAAGTAGTTGCAGGAGACTCTTCCGATTCATTCATCGGGCTACGATCCTCACCAACGTCCATTCTATTCATCTCATCTTCAGACCGGAACTGCTGGAAATTATTGACCTCATCATGTTGACCCCCCTTGAAATGAAAATTACCTAAATGTTATCTTACAAAAACCTTGTTCTACACTCTGTCACACTGTCATTTAATGAATGATATTATTATTGGCGTCAAAAATTTCTGGACGTTATATTTGCAAGAAGTAGATTTCCGAAGGTGAAAAAAATTCCCTTACAATTATTAAGAATTAAACACAAAAAATATATAAATGTTTACATCGTTTACATAAATGAGAATGGTTTAGCTGCAGGTTAATACACATTCATGTCGTTAATTGATTTCAACAATGTTACGTTTACTGAAACTGTATGGGGATCATTTTTAGCAGATACTAATATACAACTACAACTGTTCGCCATTTTTAAACGATTTTAAAGTAACAGCACAATTAATAATATCAAGGTAACACCTTGATAGTAGTAGTGACCTTTTCAGAATCAAGATGTGCCATTTTTTGCTTCTTTTGGGAACGGCTGGAACGGCCATCCCCTTCATCAGTTAGAATAGACGCGTCAGCCGCATCCGATGCCAGATCTGCTGCTTGTTTGCTCATTTTGGCCCGAGACCCTTAGAAAGCACATTACATTCGAAGCTTCAGCTTTACACAAGTATTACTAGCTAATTGTGAACTATAAAACCATAGTAATAATTAATAGTTGTTTGAAAAACACTTGAACTTACCAACATGAAGCACCTTCCCAACGTACGTTTCGTCAGTGGATTTGTCCCATTGAATTTCAAAGATTTGGTCCACCAGCTGGGATTCGTTTTCAATTATATCAGTGTCATATTTAATACTCGATATTTTAATGCAAGAAAAATTATTTGCATCATCTGACCACAAAACCACAGCGTATTTTTTATTCATGTCTAACTGCAATATTAACTTTGATGTACCTACATGAACATTACCACACCAATGTTCTGGCTTTGTAAGTGCAAACAACAATAACGGGTGTGTGAAATAGAAGTCCCGCCAAACTGAGATATAGCATGAGTTTATGGTTTACAGACGACTCTTTTTATATCGGATGGCTACATGGATGATGAAAAAATTTCATATAGCTTTCGTGAAATCCAAGTCCTGCATACGTGATGCTTAAGGGAAGTGGACACAAGAAATTGTGTTCAATGCTTCTAAGATTGGCAGTCCTGTGAGGATCTATTATAACTGTGGCTGCCTGTACAGAGAATTTACTCGACTTGCGCTTAATGTTCGAATCACGTTTCATGCCCCCGTACGTACACGATCAATTCTTTAGGGGTGATTCATTTAATCCGTAAACCTAGAAATGACATATTCTACCCTACCCATGACCCCGCGTAACACTACCGCAACTTCCATGTATATGGCTCTCTGGTAACGCAGGTTTAATTTATGCGATAAAAAACATTTTTACAGCACCATTTTCTTGAAAGGATTTATTTGTGCAAAAAGACCTTTTCACCAATATTTCTGTAAAAGGATTTACCATTCTCTCCTAATTATAGAACTAGACCCTCAGGATCATCACTCGAAGTTTTTAACTCACGTCAGGAATGTTTTCGAATTTTCTAGAATTGATGGGATCACGACTATTAGAAACAGTCTGATATATTTGTTTTGCCCTTATTCCAGATGTATCAGTTATAGATGTGGTGGAGTTGACAATATTTAACTTCCTCGTTTGCTCAAAATTAGTCAGAGAGGAGTAACTGTGATTGTAAAAGGGGATTTAAAAGCGCGGAAGACAATGACTCAAGGTATTACACGTTAAAATGGGTTCACTAGGGACAAAAAAAAGAGTACCGTATTGAAATTTCGGGTTCATACAATGAGTCGTGAGATTGCATGCTTTAATCAACATTATACAATAATATGCACTACATTCTGAACTCAATTGAGCAAAATTAAATTGTAAATATTTTCACAAACTTGGGACAAAGAACACTTACTCAACCGCACCCATGAGCGATCCTACTTGAATAAGTACAGCAATATTTCGGTGAATGTTTTTTCGTTCATTTATGGTAGTGTACACTTGCCTCATCAACGTTAGCAAATACTGGATTATTTCTTACGGCAGTTTATAAAATCGAAGTTCCTATTAAGTAACCACACACCCCTTGCACCGATTTGTAACAAAACGATTACCCACTTCAACCCAGATAGTGTTACATAATAAATGAACGAACCCTTTCCCCTGTAATGTCTTAGCTCAAAATAGCCACAGCTCAAATAATGGCAAAATTAATACAATAATAGTGATTTGTTGGTCTGATTTAAAATAATATTTCCGTCCCATATTATTTACAGTGAAGCAACTTGTCAGTACACTATCCACCAGATAAATTAGGATGGGAAAAGGAAATATTTCCAGGTTTAAATGGAAGGCCAACAATCCACGTCAAACACGATGGAGTCGAAAGAAAAGAGTAAAAATAATTAGGAATACAGACATAACTAGTGTGCAAAACCCATAAGATATTTTCATATACTGTAACTTATTCATTATTTGTTAACATTCCAGAAAATCAAGAATGCATCCCCGATTGCTACTCCAGTCAGAATAAACTCATTAGACCTTTTGGATGACGCTTGGGATTGTGTATCAATCACTGGTAAACATCCGTGTTATTTTTAATATGTAAATGCATGGCAACAATATTTCAAGTAATTGTTAGATAGTTTGCTAAATTTCAGTAGACATAAACATTATACCATGATCAATTTAGATTCTTGTTTTGTTGAAAATGATTGTTGCTTTTGTTTTTAGGTGATGTACCGGGTGAGCTGGAATGGGATGTTTCAAGTGTGTCTAGTGTAGGAAGCCGTGACAATTTGGTTCTGTCAGATTCCGATGAATATTGCGAAATCTCAAGTGACGAAGATTTTGATTTTGTTGAACAGATAAATGATGTTAGTAACTGGTGTTAACAATTCAAGATGATAATCTGTATATATTTGTAATTATTATGTATACTTTACATAATATCTGGTGTCATTTGAATTCCAGGTTCTTCACGCGGACATACAATTAAGTTTAGCAGAAAGTTTACACCTAGTGCTAGCATTTTCTAGAAGAGCAAACTTATCCAAGAAACTTACAGAAGACTTACTCAAATTAATTAAACTTCATCTGCCCAAAAGTGTGACATATCCGGTTACACATTTTAGATTCGAAAAAGTCCTGGGAATATCACAAATCAAATGTGAGAACTTTGCGTGCTGTGAAAATCAACATGTAATTACGAATGGACGCTGTAATGAATGTGACGAAGCTTTTGATGAAAATATGTTGATTAAGCAAGGAAAATACTTTGTTATTTATGATGTGAGATCTCAAATCGAAATTATGCTTAAGAACAAAAACATTAAGAACCATCTTACTACCAGTATTCTTAACAGAGAGAGAATGACAAAATCAGAAATCGTAAATACTTACGGCAGCAAGTATTACGAGACTGTATTAAATTGGAACATATCGGCAACATTCAATACGGACGGAGTACCCGTGTTCAAATCCTCAAAGCTATCGATTTGGCCCTGCTTACTTGCATTGGATGAATTGCCTTATGGAATTAGAAAACGCAACATAATATTATCGGCATTGTGGAGCGGATCGTCAAAGATTAATTCAAAATTGGTTTTTTCTAAACTTGTCCCAGTAATGAATAAGTTGTACGAAGATGGAATAATTTGGGAGAATTCACTAGGGGATTTATGTAACAGCAAAGTATTGATTCAAAAATGCAGTGTGGACGCCGTTGCAAGGTGTATAATACAGGGTTTAACTCAATTTAATGGCGCCTATGGATGCAGCCACTGTAAAGAACAAGGAACAGTTGTACCCAAGGGACGAGGAAGGTGTCGTGTCTTTCAAAATATTGACAACTTGGAATTAAGGACTGAAGCTGAGCACCGTAGTTTAATTGAGAGTTCGGATTATAAATACGGTATTAAGTGCGCGACTCCTCTTTTAGGACTCCAAAATTTCAATGTCATTGATGGAGTTGTTATTGAGCCCATGCACAATTTATTCCTAGGAATTTGCAAAACTATAACGCAGTTGTGGTTTACTTTAAAAAATAGTGACTGCTACCTAGGAAAAGCAGAGGTTCGAGAAATAATATCGAATCGTCTGAAATCTTGGAAAGTCCCTTCAGAAATAGTGAGAACTGTCCGAGGCCTCGATCTACAAAAACATTGGAAAGCTTCAGAATATAGGACTATGACGTTTATCTTAAGTGTAATTACTAAGGATTTACTACCCAAGTCGTATCATAGGAATGTTTGCAAATTTGCAAACTCTGTATATCTACTTTCCTTGCCGTGTTGCACTACAAAACAAATTGATTGTGCTGAAAAATATTTGAAATCATTTGTCAAAAACGTAGCAAATTTATATGGAGAGGAATTTATGAGTTATAACATGCACTGTCTTCTGCATTTGTGTCAGAGTTGCAGAAATTGGGGTCCACTCTGGCAGTTTTCGGCTTTCATTTTTGAATCATTTAACGCAGTGCTACTGAAATATATTTCTAATGCAAATGGGGTATCTGCTCAAATTTCCAAGCGATTTAACTTCGAAACTAGTATTCGTTATAAAGCATTGTCGTTCTTCAAAAATGAATATGCCATGTCGTTATTTTCAAGTTTAGCTAGGGTTCCACAATTTGTTCCGAATATGTTTTATATTAAACAGCCGTTTAAGATTTTTAATTGTAATGACGTCATTTTGGAAAAATGTGCTGAGTTTGCGAATGTGCGTTGTATTTTTTCATCCAAGTCAGCTATTATTAATGGTCATTTGTTTAAGCAAAGGGAAACGGAAAAACGTGCAGATTGCCATATTAAAATCAGTGATTTCGAAATTGGAACTGTAAAAAACTTTCTACACATTGAATGTTGTTGTGAGTTGGCCTGCAACTGCAGAAAGGATTTGGTAATAGTTGAAGTTTTTAAGGTATCCAAACTAGGATTCTCAGAATTTGCTTTCCAATGTAGTTCATCAGTGCGAAAACAAGTTGAAGTCATGGAAATCAAAAATCTAAGCTGTGACAAGTTTTTTACAATGAAATATAATGATACACTATTTTTCCTTCATGTTTGTAACCTTTTCGAAATTGATTAAGTCTAATAACAATTGATGTTTATTGTACAGCTTTAAAATATTGAATAAATACGCCAAATTATTGACTACTTAATATTTCCCAGTTTACTAACTCGATAAATTATTAATACCTGGCCATATTGTGTACTAGTACCTTTTGCAAAACATTATTTTGTATGAACTATGGTAAAATGTCAATCACTATAAAATCCTATAGCAGCAAAGTTTCGGGTTATGCATTCCTAAAGGCAACTAAAGGAAACTAAAGGAAGTTTTAATTACAATCCTATACACATTAAATCCTATAGTATCCCAAGCTATATTTTCGCACGGGTTATGTCAAATGACTGTTATCTCTAAAACTACTGAATTGATTTCAATGAAACCTTTTGTGAATATTGCTTATGTAAAAAGTAATTGCTACTGTCTATGTGGTTAAAATCGGCCCGATAGTTTTTTCGAAAACAATTCTTGAAATTTCGAAAAAAAAAAACAATAATTTATCCTACTTTGACGGCCGGGGCTGACGCCACCCTACGCAAAGCCTCAAATTATCGCGTAGCGATGATTTTTTTTAAAGCACCAATGCTAACTGTAATCTGAAGTTGAGTGTGTATAAAAACGTAAAGCCAAAATAAAAGAAAAAAATGATGGGGGAAAAAAAACAGCTCAAGCTGTTACATCACTTTTTGCTTCGCCCCTAGTGACTTAGAATGTAGTGCTGATCACGGATGATTCTAATGAAATAACTCAGGTGTAAGCAAAACATTGGAATTCAGCACACAGGGGGCAAAAACGTAAAACAAAGTTCAACACATCAAAATTAATGATTAATAATTTATTTTTCCAACTTATTTATTTTAGTGCTAACTTCGCGAGTGAAATATTTTCACTTATTACAGTATTCACTTTAAGGTTAAGTTCGCACGGTGCCCCAAGACCAGGCAATCCGTCTTTCAGTGAATTTTCTGCAAGCAAAGAAATGTTTTCATTATAACATATAATAACTTCCTCCTTATAAGATACGGATTACATTCCCAGGTTTCAAAAGAAGCTACAAGTAATGGATGGTTTTATAAGGGACAAAAGTTTGCTATCCTTTCTACATCCCTAATGACTAGATTTTACTGTCCCGGAACATATTCATATATTTATTGTACTCAATTTGTATGACATTTCCCACAGTGTATTTAGCGTCTCACATACTCCTTCATCCATATTTTCTCTTCAATGCCCGTATTCATGTATCTGGGTTATAGTCATCCATCCTTGTAAAATTCGACGAAATAACGATCACTTCCAGCTATTTGGGATGCGCTATCGATCGAAACATTTTCCAAATTTAACTAAAGAAGACAATTGTGACCATGGAAATCTATTAGCTGACTGAAATTCGAATTGTGTTCAAACGCAAATTTTTACTTAATTATGTGGTCGAGTTGGTGCAGAGTTTCCTCTTTACCGAATATTTAGAACTTTAAATTTCATTGAAGTTTCATCGTCTATCAAGGGGAGATAGCACGAACTTTTCATCCTTGAGACTCACCATAAAACGTATAATCTGCTAGACCCAAGCGCGGATTGTACTTTAGTTTTCATTTTGCAAATTAAATGTGCCATTAAATGAATATGACGTGCTTCAGTGGCCCAAATATACGCCTACAAGTCTACGACGGCTGAGCCTATCTATTCTGTAGGCTAGGTTTTAGTGTAATTTTATATATTACTGCACCCTATTTTGACCACAACCATCTTCAAAAACTTTCTTGCACAATACAACTAGCCAACAAACAGGCCTACATGTCGGAGAGGCGGACACCTTTGCCACTATGCGTATTCAGTGGAAGTGTAGATGGGTAGTACCTGGAAACTGATTTAGTGTACCCGAACAATTTCGGGCCGGGTACACCCATTGTCCCCCGACATTTGTACTGGTAAGAAGATATTAAAGAGTTATATAAAGATAGAGCTATTTGGATGAGAAATTGATTGGAAAAGGGCAAATAAATTAAAAAGAGAAACGTCGAGTCACCAAGTCACAAGAGAAAACTGCAAACCAGTCATGTTTATATTCAAAAATATTGTATGAACTTATAAACTGGGTGATCTAAAAAGCTCCTCTCATTGGTCAGTAAATAATACTATTAAATTTCGGGATCTCATGTTGTGCTCGTTGACATATGTACGCTTTTTTCCTTGAAGAATGGATCAAATTATAATTTGATTATTATATTTAAATTTTTGACTAAAGATCTTAAAATATCCTGACATTGACCAACTTCCTTCAAGGCTTTATCAAGAGTTTGTGAAAGTTCACTAAAACGTATCCTCATCATTGAAATTCCACACAAACATGAATGTCACTTGCAGAAAGTTAATTAAAATAAGCAGAACATATGTATGTATGTGTTGCACATAAAAAGAAATATCTTAAAACTGTCTGTATGCAAATATAAAATGTCTCCTTTAAATTAAATGGTGTATGCACATATATGTCATGATTATGATTAAAAAAATTGCGATTATTAATAAACTTCAAAAAAAGAATTTTATAACAAGAACTTTTCTCTAAATATACATAAATCCCAATTCAAACATTAATTTCAGGTTAATTCGTCAGTTAACAACGATAATGAAGCACATACATACAACCAATGACAACAATCGATGCTTCTAAAATTAACTTCATGAAGTAAATCGGGAAAGGTTTCATAGAATTATTTTAGTATTTACTTGTGATTAAAACATTTCTTTTGTTAACCCTTGGCACTTCGAGTTCTGATGACTAACCCTGCAATCAAAAATGAATTCAAATGAGTTTTTATAATTATCTTTGCTCAATGAGACTTTTACAACTCATGTGTGACTGATTGGAACTTACGGCTAAACAAAGCAATTTATTCACACTTGCCCCAAAATGAAACTTTATTTTGAGGCAAAAATCAAGTTGCGGGAAAAACCTTTTTTAAACTCATTTTTTGAAGTCGGATTTTTTACCTGCAAAAAGGCGCTCTTGGTCTTCCAATTCAGCGATTCGGAGTATCCACCCAGGCGTTTAGCATTTCCACTTGGTTCCTAGCAGCCACCAATTCTAGTACTCGGACCAGTTCAGTTCAAAACCGAAAAATTCCGATTCGGTTCAGTTCAGTTCAGTTTGATTCACTATAAATAGAGTTCAGTTCAGCTGTTGAACTGAACTGAACAGTTCGATTCAGTATTTGAATCGAACTGAATCATGTAATGCAAACTGCAGTTCAAACGGTTTGCAAACGGGCTCCTTGCTGGAAATGTCGCCACCAACGTACATTCTTATCTTTCATTCTCATATAATTATAGTTATTTAACGAATAATGGACAGTTTATTAACTACTTTATTATTTAACAATTTTTCTTTTAATAATTCCATGGGACATTGCTATGTTGCTGGACCAAGCTTGGGGCTAAAGAAGTTGCATTTCGCATTACTTTCTTTAAAACTTCAACAGCTACTTAAAATTCTGGTTTTATTACGGAGCTGAAAAAATTAAAATTGATACGAATCCTAAGGAAAATGTAAATACTGAATTCGCCCAAAGCTGCAATGCTAAATGGAAGCAATGGATTACTAAAAGTAGATTCTGAAACAGGGCCATTCCAGAGTACATTACCGTCATCATAATTTGTGCATTCTCTAGTGCACTGATTGCTATGGTGAATGCGATTAGGAACAGGTTAAAAGGAAAAAGAAATCAGTTTTTTCTGGGGTTGACTCGAATGACTAAATTCGGAGCTCTATATGTGTACATCCG
Organism: Allacma fusca; assembly: GCA_947179485.1. Lineage (NCBI taxonomy): Eukaryota > Metazoa > Arthropoda > Collembola > Symphypleona > Sminthuridae > Allacma > Allacma fusca. The sequence goes on from OX359246.1 coordinate 66,055,599, forward strand.
CAAATTGTTCTTGTTTACCAAACACTGCGACTGAACTGTTTGATTCACCGGTTCAGTTCAGTTGTTCGGTTCATGACTCGTCTTCTTTTTACCAAAGGTTGTGGCGGGATTTAATAACTTCATAACTTATCATGCATTTATCTTTGGCTTGCGACTGATTACTATGTGACTACTACTTTAGACTATGTGGACGTGTGGTTCGTGATGTATGTCATTACATACAAATTAGTGAAACTGAATAAAAATTTTGGAAACTTGAGAGGCTAATTCTTTTACAAGCTGTGGGGTTAGTGTATTGACATGTACTCAAGTACAAGTCTCAAGTACATACACACTCAAGAGTCCATCAACTCGAAAAGATAAACGCATGTTCTCCTCAGTATATACATACAATAGAAGCGGGTTGTCAAGTGAATGCAGCATGTGAAGCAGACGTTACGAAGCGCGACAACCCGAGCAGAGCTGCGTTCAAGTTCAAGTATAACTTGAATAGTTCAAGTGCGTATCAAGTTCAAGTCAAGTCAAGTGCAGACAAATTTTGTAACTTGACACTTGAACATCAAGTTCAAGTGAAATTATAATTTTAACTTGAATTTTCAAGTTCAAGTTCGATCAAGTTCAAGTTAACAATTTATTACTTGATTGTAAAATCAAGTCAAGTTCAAGTACAATGAATGGAAGTACTTGAATAAAACTTGAGTATAACTTGAGTTTTTGTCACTGAAAAGCAATGTAAGCAATGCCTAATTGCATCCCACTAAAAATAATATTGGGCGTCAATCATCATAATAATGTCATCTTAGCATTTGTTTTCATTCCGTCGACATTAAAGTCGCCTCCACGATGGCCAGGGGTCGAGAATAATTCTTGCGTCCTGTTTCCGTACTTTGAATTTTGAATAATTAAAATTTCCGTCTTATTGTTTTATAAAAATGTTCTTGATACTCGAGGTTCTTGTTCCATTATAAAAATGAAGTGATTGTTCCCTTCACCCGTTCTCAAGCTAGGAAGTTTAAGAATAACTTATTATTTCATGTAAAAATAATTTTTGCTGATATTAAACATGCTGGCGCAGACGGACAACCAACAATCTTATAAATCAACATTGGTTAAACAAAATTAACGACGACAAATATTTATGAATATAACTGCTGGTTACACTCACCAGATGAGTGCAACACTAATGTGAACAGGCCAGTAATGTGATTTCTAAACTCTTAATAGTGTAAATTAGTAAATTAGATTGGACTACAAAGTTTACAGTTATTCGATCAAGAATTTTAAATTTTTAAGCAATTTTAAAGCAAAAAATATCACCTGCATGCCGTTTAGTTCATCCTAATCACGACTTAGCCATTATTAGCTATAATAGTGTGGACGAAATTTTTAGTATTGTTTATTCATTTACGAAAAAATTACTTGAATAATCAAGTTCAAGTACAAGTTCACGTTCAAGTCAAGTTATGTGCCCAACTTGAACGTCAAGTTATGATCAAGTTCAAGTTCAATAAAATGAACTTGAAAATCGAGTACTTGAATACTCAAGTTGCTTGAGAAACTTGATTCATCAAGTACAAGTGCGGATACCTCGCTTAGACAATTTTTTCAAGTTCAAGTCAAGTTCAAGTCAAGTTGTCTAAAATAACTTGACTTGAACGCAGCTCTGAACCCGAGAGCAGCGGACAGTGTCTATGTCTATTAATCACAAATGATAGTTTCCACCTGAGTTTTTATAGATAAGTTATCTTTTTACACTTGCTTATTGCATTTAAACCCATTCTAAATTCAGAAACCCATCATTTGCATCTTTTACGTTTGCGGAATAACTTCCTTTTTGCATTTTTGCCTGAGTGTCCTGAAATATCTGCCCTGAATTGTTCTGACTGTTTCAAAAACCTAAAAAGGTAATACTATATTACTCTTACTTTAATTTAGTTTTAAGTATTATATATTAGGACAAATGTTTTTCATTGTGACGCTGTTCCATAAAATCTTACAGCGAATGTCCATAAACTGATTGAGCTTTATGACACAACAAAAAATTTTGCGTTACAATTTTAATTCCAATGAAGTTTGAAATTCTTAACACTATTTAGACTACAGTCTACCTGCCAAGAATGACACCACATTAAGATTATGTCGTTATAAAGACTCTAATCACATTTGACTAAAAGTAGCGCAGAAGCAAAACGTTTAGTTGAATTATACTGGTACAAGTTGTTGCTTAAAATACGAACAGAGATTTTAATGTTTTTCAAAATGAAAATTATCTGCAATCTCATCCTAAAAGTTATCTTGAGAAATGTTGCTTAAATGAATCCTTGAGGTATAAAATTACATTAATAGAGATATAGACGCAGAATACAAAATTACTACTTGATTACTCGAGTCAATATGGGGGAATATGTTATTACACGTCAAATCTATCGGGACGGTAGGGACGATCTTATACTGTCGCTTTAAAGGCAGACATTGAAGAGAGAGTTGACTGCAAACATTAAGCTGAAAATGAAAGTGGACTATGTATCTACAATTGACTTAAAAAATTAAGCGGTTAAATCAAAATCATCACACTCTGATTAATCAATCAAATATTGCATACAGTATAAATATGTAATGTAATGACTTCATTACCAAACGAATTAACAATGTTAACTTGTGAACACCAACACTGATATCAGTTACTTCAGATGTCAGTATCGCTACCAGGAGTTGATCTGGTTCAGTTGAGTCTGGAAAGAATTTTTTGTGGAGGATTCATTCTTTATCTGGCATAGATGTCTCTGGTGATCACTATTGATTTCATTTCGAATGTAGTTATCATTGCAAACATAATATTTATACGTATATCATATTTAGTCATTCAACAATATTCAATCAGACTTCACTCAAATCGTCATTCCTGAAATCTGAAATAGTGCACTGCTACCGACAATTGCAATTCCCTGGTGTAAAATAACCGGAATTGAACCGAACTTGCAAGTTCAATTAGTAATTGCGGTTAACTTGCAATTGACCAGAAACACTACTTCAAACTGTTGTGTATATCTGTAGATAAATATTCCCGTTTAAAAGCATGGGTTGTCAAATGAAAATGATACTTTTTAAAATTGATACGACGGTATATTTCTAGTCCCTTATTCTCGTCTCCGTCGTCATACCTTGGACAACTGCCACCTTCTTTCCATATGTTCCCATTTTCAGTGAAAAGAAAAGCGACCACCGAACACTAGTTAACTATAACGAGACCTTAATAGTAATAATTGGTTGTTAATTGTAAAGGGATGTTATAAATAATTATTTCAACAAATTTAGTTAACATGCTAAATATTTGCCTTTATATTATGTTATTAATAACAATGCTAACGGGGAATTGGATACTTTTTTAAATTAGAATTATATAATTACATTGAAGTCTTTATTGTCAAATTAACTACAGGGATGGGAAAAATAAATTGAAACACCCTGTATCCGTTTCTAGTTAATTCCCAGCAATAATATCGTCAAGTTTGCTGCCATGTTTGTACAAACTCACAATGCTACTAATATTTTTGAACACCAGTGTATATTATTTTTGCCATAAATCTTTTCTCATGTATGTAGATGTCACGCCAGCAGTATAGCAGTGCAAGTGAAATGGAAGTGGACGAAGATATGCCAAATAACGAGGGAACTTCTGAACAGGTATTTTTTATTAAAAATTGCAAGCCACGCATTAGCTTAAATTTTTTGTTAAATTTACATCAGTAAACAGTCATCACATTGGTTCCAAAACGCCACCACTAAAAATCAATTTTGCATTACCTATAATAAATTAAACCTTTATTAAACCTTTTGAATGATTATGCCGGAAGTTTTGACTTAGATGCACTATTGATATTTGGATATATGTTTTTATAATTTTGTTGCAAAATATAGCAGCTTGAAAATATCCTCCTTTACTGCAATTACGTTTAAATGTAAAACATGAAGCAGAATTTTCCGAAACGTAATCTCAATTTTAACCGATCACGCAATGGCAAGTATTAGCACAGTGACATTGTTTACTATTTTTATCTAATGACTCTTTCTAAATAAATTTCTATTATACTATAGCTGGGGATAAGCGGTTTGAAATAATCTATTTAACTAAATAATCTAAATAACTTCAAAATTTCCTCCTCTACCGCAATCAATTTAGCTCATGCATCAGAATATTTCGAAGCGTACTTTCAATTTTTCCCGCTCGTGATCACAACTTAACGCAGGTACTGTTCCTGCAATTTAATTTCACTGTATATGAAGTAAAACATTTTTCAATACTTATGCATAGGGTTATCGTAATTGCACCTCGGCTCTGGAAGCGGAAAAGAAAAGGGTTTGTGCACAATTGATTGCATCTCAAAATGAAAATGCGAGACTTTTGCTCATCGTGGAGACACTTATGAACTTGCTCTCTTCTCAAATTGCACATTCGGGGCGGCAGTTGCAGGTGAATTCTAGACTAAACCTAGTTAAAAGTAACACTGTAACGAACGACAGTAGCGTGAGATGTTTAAATAACCCCAACTTGTCAGCAGGCATGTAATGGATTACCGTAATTAATACCGAATCAAAGTTTAACCATTAATGCACTTCACTAGATTCAAATGCTGAGACTGGAAGTCGATTCCTTAAAACTGGAAAAGGAAATGTTGAGGGAAGAATTGGTGGCTGCTAGGAACCAAGTGGAAATGCTAAACGCCTGGATGGATACTCCGAATCGCTGAATTGGAAGACCAAGAGCGCCTTTTTGTAGGTAAAAAATCCGACTTCAAAAAATGAGTTTAAAAAAGGTTTTTCCCGCAACTTGATTTTTGCCTCAAAATCCCCACATTACACACACATGACACATTACATGACACGTTCCACATTTAGAAATTATTACACAAATGTGTTTATTCCTAATTTACTTTACTTCACTGAAAATAGGCGAAAATTTGGTTTTTGTAAATTTTTGTTTATGATTTACCAAGTAAAATCTTAATTCACACAGGGACCTCATTAAAGATTTGAAATGGGGTCAAATACCTTTGGGCTCCATTTTGTAAGGAAAAATTTATGATGATTGGGTTTACGGGTATAGTAAAATAACCTCTATCTTTTTTCTACAATAAAACAGATTTCAGTTTTTTTGTCACTATACTGCCACATTTTTCACTCACACTGTGGTGTATAGGATTTCTATATCCATGACAGCAATGTACAGGAAATTTGTGAAGTTTTTTAAAAAATAAATTTGACTTAATTATGTCATATTATAAATTGAACCTTTCTACCTGGTCTCTAAGTACTTTGACTACCACATTCTTGGGCTACTCGATGAATGGATATACCTGAAGTGAATGAGATATTTAGACTTATTCCTCAGGCCATTGAAAGTAATTCAATATACTTGTACATACACGCATACGAGCTACAGAATACATGCACAGTATATTATGTTCGAGTACAGAAGGCAGAAATACCTCCAATTACCGTTTCCTTAAGTACTTTCTTCCAGGGGTAGGATATTTGTGGGAAGACGGGGAGATTCTTCGTGGGAAAAAATATTTCTGGCAGTGTAAATCTCAAAGCGAAGGGATTCTTTCTTGCGAACACTGATTTTAAAATTCGTTGGCCAATGTTTTGGCAGAGATTTTCAAATTTGTTGACGTGTTTCAGGGAAATTTGCTACGGACACATTGCGGTTTAGATTGGTAGACCTTATTTGGCAGGGGTCGTCTTGTAGGGAAATAATTTTTGCTAATAAGGATTTTTGAAATTGTTGAAGAATCTCCCTGTAGGGACATAAGATTCAGCATTGGAATTCAGAAATGATCTTCTAGGGAGATTTATAAAAATCCAACCCCTGCTTTCTTCAATTATTCATTTTCGTTCCTTGTCACTTTGTCAGAATACGCTTCTTCATTTACACCTCTTTTACCGCAACTATTGAAGGATAATACGGAGCAGCGATCGAACAGAGGTTTTACTGTAGCCTGAAATTGTAGTCAAAAATAAGGTTTTTTTCATTGGTAGAAAAAGTCTTGCATAAGCTCCAGACTCCTCGTTTTTCTCCCAACTCACAAACTCACAACCACGTCTATATGAATATAATGCATGGAATCAAGTGGGAAGAAACTACTTGGAAAGACATGTCTTCACGGGCTCTCCAATGGAGCTGACGAGATAAGAACACATTGGATGGAAATAAAAGGGAATAGTTTCATTTGTCATTTTAACCCAGGGATTTGGCTCACAAATAGGAATCGTTACAGTTCACTCCAGCTATAAATTACTCCTTCATGCATAATTGTAATTCATTGTCTATACCTCAGCACCAAATAGCTTTGGTTTCGTTCGACTGTCGAAATATGTCAAACACTGGCCACGTTTTATTTATAGGAGCATATAATATGAATACTCTATTTATTTATATCATTTCCATGAACGCGTACTGCACAATTTATCCAAGAGCAAAATGTCTTACATGTCACAAATGTTTTTAGTATTTAAGTAAATACATCGTTTCACTTTGAGAGAAAGCTTCGTGCAGATAATTTTGCTTCAGGTAAGCTTACGTGTGTTGTTCATTTGGCCTCTGAAAAAATAATTAGGATCAGTTTGTATTTATCCGAAAAATATCTGGCTGCAAGGAAAACGTGAACTTTTAGTATAGTATCAACCATGTTGAAATTATTGGAATACGTGGATATTGCTTAGAATCAATTTATTTGAAAAGCTTTCGAACTCAAACAGTGTTCATCTTCAGGGCTTAATTATGACTATGTTATCCTTGTTTGATGTAGTGTTTATAAAAATTTTTACATTATTCTAATTTAAAAAATTATTGAGTTGTGAATATTTTACAAAAAATAAATTATTTTGTTTCAACAATTTAAATTAAAAACAAGATCAATCTATTAAATTCGGGATTATTGGCTTCCATGCGTTGCTTAAGATAAAACCTTGGTTGAAGTTCATCAATGACTGTTTTGATTGTTGGATAACTAAACCTTCCTTTATTTGTCGCAGGAAATGATTATGTTCGGGAAAAACAATCTTTGCATCGTCCCATGCAATTTGATGACTTCTGTTTCTTATTATGTGTCTTGCAATAGCTGCTGTTTATATTCTTTTCTTCTGACATTGTATTAATGTTCTTGTACTCTTGTGTTTAGGTGCCTATAGGTTTCCCCAACGTATATTGAATTGCAAGTACTACAAGGTATGATGTATACTCCAGCATTCTCAGAATTTTCTCCATCTTTTAAACTTTTCATTAAGTTTTGGATTTTTATACCGGGTAAGAAAGTAGGTTTCCATTTCAAGACTCTTCGCAAGTATCCTGCGATCCTATTAGAAATATTGCCTATGTATGGAATTGAAATCCATGGTTCAATCTTGTTTTCTGTTTCTATGATTGATGAGAGCAAAATTGATGTGTCTGGTGCAGATACAGGTGTTGCATGATTTTTTATCATTGTTGCTTGTGCGATTATGGTTCTCCTCGGATGTAACTTGTTTCTCATTCGGTTGATTCTTTTTTCTATGAATTTTCTCGGGTAGACATTTCTTGTAAGTAGTTTTCTGATGTGTAATAATTCAGCTTCCAAATATTTTGGGTGGCAGATTTTAAAAGCTCTGTGAACTAAAGCATCTACGACTGAAATTTTTTGGGAGGTGTGATGAAAAGAATTAAAATTTAGATATACATCTGTGTGTATTCTTTCTGTAGACTTTGGTTCCAATGTTGCCAACTTCATTACGCATTATAAGAACATCTAAGAAAGGAATCTCGTTATGCTGCTCTTCTTCAATTGTAAATTGGATTTGTGGATGATACGAGTTTAAATAGTTAAGAATTTCATTCTTGTTGGACTTATCAACTATGGCAATTACGTCGTCAACATATCTTTTCCAGAATAAGATTTTGGAGTTATTTACCAGGACATCAGTTTCTAATTTTTGTAAAAATGTCAGCAATTGTTCCGGAAATAGGTGATCCCATAGGACAGCCATCGTCTTGTGAGTAGATTTCATGGTTATATTGGAAATAAGTATTATTGAGACAGATTCTCAAGAGAGATATAATGTCTTCAATTGTAAGTAGCTCAAAATCTTGAATTTGCCAATCCGAAGATGTTTTTAGTCTTTCTTCTATACTGCAAAACATAAGTTAGATAATCTTTTACAAAAAGAAAAGTGGGTTAATACTCACACTTGCTTTAAGATTTTCAAATTTCTTTCTGTAAATCCTCTTCAGAAATAGCAACACAGGAATCCTTTATTTCGAAAAAATTTAATATACTGACCATATTAATAAAAAAATAATAAATATTACAAATAATTGGATTAATTTTTTTAAATGTAATATGTCGCTCATAATTACACTTAGACAAAACCTGCAGAGTTCAAAACTAGCAAAACGTGGTTCAAAATATCGTCAACCGGACTTGCTAACCGGCTATAATTTAAAATGCTTAAAAACGAAGAACGGCTATAAAGCTAAAATCTCAAATGTGAACACCGGCCATAATTCCCCGCTTCCTCTCCTCTCTGCGGACCGGGGTTTATGCGCTACAGCTCAGGGGAATTATGGCCGAGTTTCACTTTAGAGTTTGTAGCGGGAGCGCTACCCGTGCCTTTGAATCGGTGATAGTATGTTGCCAACTATTCATTCACCAAAGGTAGTGTGAAGTTTCCTTGTCAGCCGTTCAATAGCGCGCCAATTCGTAGCACCCATTTGAAATCCACTAATACATGAACAAGCATGTAGAAGTTGTCAGTGGAATACAGTATAGCTCACCACATGCCAATAGTAACTGCGCATCCAATCTGCTCTCACAGTTGCTCACACACTGTCAGTTGTCCCGTCTATACACAGACCTGCTCATTTAGTGGGTACCCACTTTTTGTTGTATTTTTGTTGTATAATAATTGATGATATTTGAAGCTCTAACTAGTAATGCCTCAATTTGAACCGGTAATTGGATGCTATTAATCACCTTTTGCTTGCACTATACAGTGCTCAAATAAGGAGGCTATGTAATATTATAATAATTATGCGTTTTATCCACAATTTAAATTAAAATAACTGACAATGGTATCATTACTCAAATCGTTTTTATTATACCAAAAACATTATTAACTCGCATTATTTGTCATCTTACAGGGAAAAGATATAAAATTAAAAATGTGTTAATAAAATGTAAGACAAGGTGGCTTCCGGGGCGCATACAGTGTTTCGGGAGTGAAAATAAACGCATATGAAGAGAACTTAAACTAACCATAAATTTACAGCAATTAAAATGCTAAAAAAATCCAAAAATATTCAAGTAGTGTAGAAAAACTAGTACAATCATTCACAATGAAGTAATTACTGGCATAAATGGACTCCGGAGTCCAGATATCTTCACTGTGGCGTGTATGAGGTACATTGAGTCTTTTTACCACGTAAACCAGTCTGTGGGTTTTTTCTAGCTAAAATTCGTCGATTTTCATTTTTATCATAACGAGAACGAAAGTACTGAATTACCCGGCTGGCAGAACCTCGAACTTCTCGGCGTAAATTTTCCATCAGTCTGGCATACACGACGGGATCATTGACCTTGATTGCAGCAGAGGGTGCAAATCTCTGCTGAGCCACACCTGAATTCATTTTCATGTAATAAAGTCAGAGTAATACACATCCAAAGAAAATTCGGTTTGATTACACACTAAATTAAAGTCGTACATTACCTGCTGCAACGAGCAGAGTTTTGGCCGGAACAGACATTTTCGGCGGTTCATCAGTAGCTTCCAATTCATCTGCACTGTCCTCTACGTTGCTCTCCTCTTCCGTGGATCTGAAATATAAAGCAATGGAAGAAATGATAGTACAACTGGACTCCACAGTCCATCTTATACATCCACCCGCTCTAAATCAAAATGGAAACAGATAATCTCTTCCACTTACCCTTTTAAAGTAAACATGCGTATCTCCGTTATTTGATGAAAATGGCGAAGAACTACTCGTTTACAAAACATGTGACCATAGGTTCTTGGCTATGACGCCACTTCCAGAACGCTATCAGTGCATGATAGCTGCATCATTTTAATTCATTTAATGTCTAATATGTATTGATGGACGATGAGAGCTGGCGCGAAACTCAAAGTGTAAGCATCGGGAATCTTAAGCTCTTGGAATTACGAAGAAGAAAAGTAAAATTTTGATCCTACAAAAAGCGAACCGATCCTTGAAAGCACCATGGGGGAACCTAGTGACCAGGTGGACCGCAGGAAGGGGCTACAAGGACCGGGTAATATCCGTAAGGGAATATTCGCACTTTTTAAATACATGCAATGTAACCGGCGTGGGCAAAGCTTATAACCATAGCATTGTACCGTCCGGGAACAGAAAGGTACGGGGAAACCCACACAGTAAGGTACTTGGGCACATGCCCGGGCAAAATCCCGGGGAGTGGTCAGAACAGAGGACTATAGGTAAAATAGCACACGGAAATAAAAAGTTAACAGAGAGAAAGGGGATGGAGATATCATACCCTGAAATCTGGCAACTAAGCAGGAAGCCTCGTAAGCAAAGTGAACCTGACACTGCTGAATCATCATCAGCACGGACAGGGACAATAAAGAGCACAGTCGTGCCGGCTTGCAAAGATAAGGAAATGACGCAAAAGGATATGGGCAGTGTTGGTGAATCTATTCTAATCGCTGCTATTAAACATGTAGTATCAGAAAAAGGAGTATCATATGAAGGAATGGATGTGGACGAGGATGAGCTCCTTCGAGATTGAGAGGAAGAAAATACAGGGGGACACAATCCTGCAGCACTGACACAGCTGGAGGAAGAAATCCTCCAGGAAGTTCAGGGTATCTCAAAAGAGAAACGTCAAGAGGTGCACAAGGGCTGTAATGATCAAACCTTGGGCCTAAACAGCGAATGCACCAGAGAGGGACAAATGGGTGAAACCTCGAAGGGGAAGAAAGGGAAGCAGTTATCAGGCTGCCAACGTAGGAAATTAGAAAGAGAGAAGACAAACCGAGAGGCTAAACAAACTCCCGGGAACAAGATAGAGACCGTGGTGGCAAAGGTGGAAGGCACAGCTCCAAAGGTCTCAAGGCAAGGGAAGAAACCGAGACTTGAGATACAGCGAAAGCCTAGGAAAGAGTCTACGGAACTCGAACAAGATCCTCTGGCCGTAATAGTTATGGTGGATGGTGAACCAGAGAAATGGATTGATGCAGAGGGAGCGCAACAATTTCGACGGGGACTGAACAGAGAGCTGGATAGGGATTACGAAGTCAACAAGAAGGCCTACGTAATCACTGGATCAGGGATTTCCTCGGGAAGAATCTGGGTTACGTGTGCAAATGAGGAATCTGCAGAATTTGTCAAGGAAAAGGCTTGGGGAATTACTTGGTCCACTCCGGACGGGAGGAACAGGGTGTTCCAGGCGTATGCAGCAAAGGAAGCTCCGAAACGACCAAAGCTCACAAGCTTTGGGATAAACCTGTGGAACGAGGGCAAATTGGACTGGAAGAACTTCCGGGAACGACTTGAAATACTGAATCCGGGACTAGTAACGAAGGACTGGAAATGGTGGAACATGGAATATGTGCAAAAAATAGGGTGGCCACAATCGGGAGGAAATAGATTTCTGAAGATTGGGATAGACGAGGGCTCAATAAAGTTCCTGGAAGAAAAGAAGGGGACCTTGTACTCTAGGTCAGTACCCCTTTATATGGCCCAAATAATAATGAGAAATAGAGTTGATGGAGAGGGAGAGGTAGGGGAGCAGGGAGTAGTGGGGGGTGCTGGGGGAGCACAAGAGTAAACTCCAATAATGGTTCATCTCATGTAACCAGGGCAAAGAACCTGGGAACAGAGATGATCCAAATTAATACACACCACTCTCCAATGGGGGTCGCCTCACTATGCGAACTCCGGGATAGGGTGGTGCAACAGAGGAATACCTCACAACCCCACTACAAACCTCGCTCTTTTATTGCCCTGGTACAGGAGCCATATGTATACAAAGGTAAAGTCAGGGGTTGGGGGTGGGCAGATAGGGTGATGGTAGGGGTGGGGGCGGAGAGCCACCACGAACATGCATCATTCTTTCTAGAACCATCAAAGCCTCCCTACAACATGAATACTGTGATCGAGATAATACAGTTATAAGGATTATGAGACAAGGGCAACCTGTAATTGTTGCCTCTATTTACATGCCACATGGGACACCTGTGGGACTCCATCCATCGGAGAAACTGCAGGGACTTGTGAGGTATTGTGGCGAGAACAAAATACCGTTAATTATAGGGACTGATGCTAACTCACACCATACGGAGAGGGGAAGCACAGACACCAATGATAGAGGGGATTTTCTCGTGGACTTTATTGTTGAGAATGACTTAACAATAGAGAACATGGGTAATGCTCCCACTTTTGTAACTAAAGTTAGGAGGGAAGTCCTTGACATTACTCTTACAAACCTCTGGGCTCAAGATCTAGTTCAAAACTGGAGGGTTTCATCCGATGAGAGCGGATCGGACCATAGGTATATCAGATTTGAGATGCGGTTTTGTGATATCGGCCGTTCTTACAACAAGAATATCAGAAATACGGACTGGAGAACCTATACCAGGAAACTCACAGAGGAACTTGGGTGGATCAAGGGCCCGATAAATGCAACTCCTTTGGGGATTGAAAATCGCACAAAAGAGATGTACTATCCTTTGAAGAAAAGTTTTGATCTGGCTACACCGAGCACGAGGGAGCATCCGAACAGGAAGGCGATACCTTGGTGGACGAAAGAACTCACTACTTTGAGGAAGGAGGCGAGAATAGCCTTCAGAAATTTAGGACCAGTTAGGAACGACGAGTATTGGGAAATGTACAGAAGAGCCCGGAATAATTATTATTCATCTGTAAAGATAGCCAAAAGAGAATCCTGGAGGGAATTCTGTGAGAACCTGGAGGACCTACCGGCAACTGCAAGAGCCTATAGATTTATAAAGACTGATGGGAGAAGGGAACTAAGTGGGATTCAGGTCCCGGGTGGACCTCTGAGTAGCGAACCCGGGGCAATACTGGATAACCTACTGGCATACCACTTCCCAGAGGATACAAATTATGAAGGATATAGGGGTTCACTGTATCAGTATGAAACAGAACAATGTGATTGGTTGGACGAGAGGGCGGTTGTCAGAGCACTGAACTCCTTCAAACCATTCAAATCTCCAGGACCGGATGCAATATATCCGGCAATGTTAAAGAATGGGGGCAGGACTCTTGCGCACCATCTTCAATTGCTGTTTATATCCTGCTTAAAAGTGGGATACGTACCGAAAATATGGAGGGAAGCTCGGGTGGTGTTTTTACCGAAACCAGGCAAAAGTGACTACAGCCAGGCAAATGCCTGGAGACCTGTATCACTCACCTCCTTTCTACTGAAGACTATGGAGAAAACAGTTGATGAGCACTTGAGGACGAGCAATTTAATATCGAGACTCAAGGCGAACCATCAATATGCATACATGAGGGGCTGCTCAGTAGAGGCGGCAATTCACTGAATAATAACCCCAATTGAACGTGCGTTAGAAAGCTCAGAAATAGCCCTTGGAGCATTTGTGGATGTGGAAGGGGCTTTTAATAATCTCTTTTTGTCGGCGTTCCAGGATGCCCTAGAGAGATTTCAAATTCCAGGATATCTGAGAAGATGGATACTGTTTATGCTTTTTAACAGGACGGTCTTCTCAGAGCTCAGTGGTAAAAAGGTTTATAGGCAAGTTACCAGGGGATGTCCTTAAGGAGGAGTGTTGTCTCCTCTGATGTGGAACTTGGTAATAGACGAATTGTTGACAAAACTTGAGATGATTCCGGGACTTCTTTCACAAGCATTTGCGGACAACGTCGCAATGCTTGTGAGAGGAAAAGATACCGGGACCATCGTAGATATAATGGAGCGCGGGATCTCGGCAATAGCTGAGTGGTGCCCCATTCGAGGACTCAAACTGAATGCGAGCAAAACGGAATTAATTCCGTTTACTCGAAAAAGAAAGGTGGGACTCCGGATCATTTCCATCGGAGAAACCACAATTGAGTACAAGAGTTCGGCAAAGTACTTAGGAATCTTACTCGACAGTAAACTCCTAATGACGGAGCACTGGGGAGATAGGAAAAACAAGGCCACCGCTGCGCTTGGCTATAGTAGACGGTTAGTTGGTCGGAACTGGGGGCTCACTCCCAAGCGAATGCTCTGGATTTATACAGCAGTTATCAGACCAATCATTGAGTACGGGGCTTTTGCATGGATTGGCTCAGCTAATAAGACCACCTGTCTGGGCGCACTTAATAAGGTGCAGTACCAGGCGGGCTTACGCATCACAGGGGCTATGAAGGGGACTCCAAGGGGCCATAGAGTGCCTAACTGGATTGACACCCATATCCATACACTTAAAAGGCGTGGCGATTTCAACAATGCACAGGCTGAGGGCTAATGGGCACTGGAGGTATGATGGACTAACCCGGGGACATGCAAGGCATTGTACCGGGTTGGGGATCAATATACCGGAGTTGAACATGCCTTCACACAACTGCATGTTTGTTGTTAATAGAAATTATACAATAAATTTGAGGAGCAGGGAAGACTGGAAACAGGAAGACCTCGCGAGGAGACATAGGGAACACATTAACTGTTATACAGATGGGTCCAAAGGTGGAAATGATGGTCTATCTGGAAGCGGGGTATATATTGTCGAAAGGGGGGAGGACATTCACATGTCTTCATATCCCTTGGGAAAATATGCTACTGTTTTTCAGAGCGAATGTTTTGCGGCCCTTCAGGCAGCTTACTGGCTTTTAGAAACAAGAGTAGAAGGGAGAGAGATTTACCTCTACTCCGATAGTAAAAGCATGTTAGAGTCATTGGAAAATGGCTACATAAGATCGTGTATTCTGAAGGAATGTTACGATAAACTACAGTTACTGGCGGTGGGGAACCGGGTAACCTTAGGGTGGATACCGGGGCACTCGGGTCTCGTAGGTAACGTGAAAGCTGACGAAATGGCAAGGAGGGCTACGATTCAGAGAACTGGCACGGTGGGCATAGGTCCAGAACCCACAGTACCCATCTCGACCTCAGTGATTAATTTAGCAATTAGGGAGTGGAAGAGGGTGGAACACGTCAAGTGTTGGAACCTCTCCAGTATAAAATCAAAGAAATTCATTTTAGGACCCAAATGGGGACGGGAGTGCATAGTTGGGGTAAGCAGGCGATCAACCAGACTGCTTGCCTATGCATATACGGGGTTTGGGCCCACCAACGCGCATATGCATAAATTGAAGGGTGTAGAGGCAGCATGCTTATGCAATCTGGCCGATGAGACGATGGAGCACATTATATTTGAGTGCCCTCTCTACATCGACCAGCGACTGATTCATCTGCATCATGGTATAGCATCATGGCATATGGTCACGCAAGAAGCTTCCCACCGTAATCTTGCAGCCTTTCTCATGGCTACAAGAAGGTTGGGTAAAAGCTGAAAGCAATTGCATCAGGGCGAGCGCAATAAGTCTCTGGCTTGAGCGCCTCCACAGGAAATCCAAATCATGGATAGACTTTGGTCCCTACAAATACATACATACATTGATGGACGATTTATACAAAGTTAGAATTTATTAGTGTTGGTTAAAAGAAATGGATGATGACTGATCATACAAGCCACACTGTACAAACAATTCAAATTCGTACATAATAAGTAAGTGGTAGTTTATTCTAATTAACCATACAAATTCCAACATGCAAGATATAAGCATGTTGGTAGCTTGTTTAGTATTGCGGTATTTTTACATTTTTGTATTCTGAAATGACATTATTTTTTCTTGGACAGAATTATGCTGAAAACTTGGTTACGTTACCTAAAGCCTGTCCAAGTCAGCAAAAAAGAAATGTTAAAAATAAAAAAATGCGTTAATTTTTATTTTAAAGCATTTTTTCGATAAATGAAAGAAAGAAATGAACCGCTATGCTTCAACATGGCATGTACATAAGGACGACAACCATCACTACTACTACTACGATGAAGCTTTTAGCAAGACGGATGTTTTATGGAATAGTATAAAAAAATGAGGTTTCAAAGAAACCAAAACGAAGATGCTTTTACGACTCTAAAAAGTGAAAAACTAGAATTATTTGGTATGGGAGGAATTAGAGCAATAATGAATCAATTAAAGCATCTCGGGTGCTACCGAATAAGGAAAAACTTGTGTATAAACAGCTTCAGATTTCGTAGACTATACTTGCTGAAGAAGTGAGTTAAGCATTGGAGGTTGTCCAAATTCTGTCATTGACTTTAAGCCCTTAATATTAGGATTTGATCAAAGGGTGTAGAATATATGTTTAAATCTTTTTTCAAGGGGGAGTAAGTGCATATCTACGCTTGGCGTTTTTTACGAAAACGAATTTTTTCAAAAGTTAAAAATTCTAAATTCTGCGAATGAGTAAAAAATCATTTTCGTAAAAAATGTAATCATTTCATCTCTTACAACTCTAACTGCGGCGTTATCATTTATTGTAACTACATAATTTTTATCATATTAAATATAGCTGCAATAAATTCATGTTGCACTTTTCATAAACGTACGCAAGACTTCTAAATGAATGTAAAGTACATTCTTATAACTTGCAAAAATCATCTATTCATCGTTATTTGTATAAACTACTGAAGCTGGAAAATAAACATGTAACAATATACTTATTGATGATCATGGAACAGTTGCTAAACTTAAGAAATGTTAGTTGAACGTTAAAATTCGATTATTCAAATGGAAGCCGTCCTCCAAAGGTTTGGTTCAAAGTTGCAAAAATTCTACCCGGATTGGCCCGTCCACGGCAAGCTACAAAAACAATCCCATATAAAACTTCATTCGCCACGTTTAATTCTTAATAAATTGCAGAAATATTTCAAACGTAAAAGGCATTTACCCCGTCTTATTTCTTTTTTGGGAGCCGGCTCCAAATGAATTTCTGGGTCCTGAGATAAGGCACTGGATGATTGTATTTCCATTTTTTCAATAACTGTAGTAATATTGTCCGATACCGTTAAAATACGGTGAGGTGACTCTTGCTTCTTGTACGGATGTAGCAAAGGCACTGGATTCTGATTGAACTGTTCGTAGAACCGTGATTTGATTTCTGTAAAATTATTCACTCATTATATCAAAGGTTTAATACAAACCAAACTCCACCAAAACAGACAATTATGATAATTTTAGATTTACATCTTTCTTTCGCTGTAGACTGCATAGCTGAATTTATACGTTGTAACTTTGCGTCCTCACGAGCAGCTTGTTTATCCGCTTTTTCTTTTTGACGGGCCTGGATCAAGGTAGTCATTGCGGTTACTGACATAACTGGTTGCAGACCTCGATTCACTAATTTTGCATTCTATTTTTCAACCCTAGTTTTGGAATCCTTAACCTTAAGCTCTCCCTGCAGTTGGAAAAAATCTCGACGGTTCCAGTTGTTCTTCCCCTTGAAACAGCGAATAGCTGGGTGACCGACTCTTGCACACTTGTGACAGCGAAGATTTTGGGCACGCAGGACGTAATCTCTACCTACAGCTACAACATTGAGATGTACTTGGGAAAACGTTTCGAGTAATACTGCGTCAAATTTGGTCCCTAATAAAGCATTCAGCAAATCCCCCTTTTTGAATGGTCTCCTTATTGTTACTGAACACAGCGAACCAAAAGACAACAGTTCCTCCGGTGGCATGTCATTGCCATCGGAAAGCAGTCTTCTCATGCACCAAAGGTATTCCAACAGTTCTTTATTGCTATCATTGTCGGTGAATAAGGACCGGTTAATGCCCACCTTGAATGGAAGCCGGCTTCCAAAAAAGTTTGCAAAGCTATTTGCAAAACTATCTGAGAGCCTGAATGATTTAACTTGAAGTTTCAATACAGTTTTCAGTGGCGTGACGCCATACTTCTGCAGTGTTTCTAAGGGAATCTGATTTTAGAGTTTAAAATAAATAAACATTACATCAAACTAAACCTGCCTTAAATAGTTCCAGAAGCAACTGTCAAGAGCAATTGTGTAAACTAACAGTCCCCCAAGGGAAAAATTAGGTTTAAATGAAAATGAATTTGTTGTCTTACAATGTAACTTACTATCTGTTTCAATTTCTGCCAAATGAGTTTGGGGTAGAACACATCATTTTGAGCATGCTGTAGTAGATCCGAGTGATAAGGCCACTTGGTCCAATCAGCAAGCTGAAAAACCTTTTTGGAAACTGTCCCAGCAGTCTTCGGAATTATTTCGGGGATGTATGATTGGGCAACTTCATACAATCCAGGTAGCTGTTGAAGACTATTTAACCGGACCTGAAACCCCTGTATGCAAAACGCAGCAGTAGGAAAGCTTTGGAAATCTGTCTTAATTTCCAGTAAATCGCCTTTAATTGCAAAGCCAATTATTAGGTTTCCTTCCTTTTGTAAAATTGGTGCGAGGTCGCTCACAATTTTTTCATACACTGATGGCACATACACAATATATTCTGAAGACGATGGTGTTGTGATTTGTAGAGTCGTGATAAAAGCTGCAAATATTTTAATACAATTACGATCTAAATTATTGTCATGAAATGTGCACTCCGGAGTGCAAGGTAGGAAAAGTTAAAAAGACTTTAAAATAAACATTATGAAACATTATGAAATATAATGTGTACAACTGAACTTACGGATAATACGTTTGTCCTGGTGGCTTTCTGTATCTATGATAAACTCATGTTGAGTTTCCAGAACAGTCATCATGTCATCAAAATCAATAGACGTATCTATTGTTACTGGGGCTTGTCTTTCTGGGAAACCATTATCGGGATGGTCAACAACTAGTACGTATGAATCAATTTCTGAAACTTTAGGAAGTTGGTAAGATTCCAGTGCATACAAGTAAGCTCTCCTTGCACGGAGAAAATCTGGGTATTGTTCTTGAGGTCTGCACACAGATGTTCCATAAAGTTGCTTTGCTCTCCTTATTTTCCCTAAACTCTTTCGCCTTACGTTGCTTACTTGTTCCAGGTCTGGAAGCCACTACAACACCAGGCTTTTACCAAATAGTGGAATCCGGCCTCCAAAGTTAGAAATAAATTTCCTGGAATTCCTCTGTGAATAGAATAGCAAATATAGCACAAATGTAAACAATATTTCGTAAATTCTTATCGCATGGATAACCTCTCAAGCTAGCATATTCTATATAATGAATGAATTTAAACGCACTGAATGCATATATTTCTTATATTTTCTCTTATAACTCAACTACTGCACTCCGGAGTGCCGCTTAAATAAGATTATATTTAATGATTTAAAACTCAGAATAACTGTCTCATGCAGTGAAATTGTTTCTACAAAATAAGTTTTTCCACAACAAACTAAAATACTTACCAGTTTCTTCCACAAACGAAATGTGACACAATAAATGATCACAGGTAAGCTGAATAAGTCGCACTTATTATTTGGGGCAGGTAAATTAGATAATAATTAGTTCGCAACATGTGGTCACTGCAATATACGTTTTAAGCATTCAAATGTTGAACGTTAGTGGTGGCTGTTCGTTGTGTAAGTAATGGCTGGCGTACATGACTTAAAGCAATACTTCTGCACGAGTGAATGTAGTTCCATTAGTTGTCACAACACAACGTAGAGCCACTAAACATGTAGTATGATAAATGGGTGGTGCACAGTAATGCAGTAAAACCAACCATAATCAGTGACCGTTCAAAAAGTGTGGCGAATTCTTTTCCATTTCAAAGGCACGGGTATAGCCGGTTTTCATTTTAGACATTTTAGATTATAGCCGGTTAGGAAGTTTCGCCGACGATATATTATAAATAATTCGATAAATATTTATTTCAAATAAGTTCAGAGTAATATAATTTTCGTGATTTTTCCTAGGTTACAGAAAAAGATATGATCTACACATTACTGGTTAATACTGAGCCACACTAATTGATACTGGGTTTAAATTCCCGTTTAAAAACAAGGGAGCACATACGACGGAATATACTTATGTAGATTGGATACTAATTGTAAGATGAGTTTAGTCATCTAAGCTAAAGTCCCTAAGAGCAGAACTCGGATTGGGCGTTGGTCAAATAATAGAGAGTTTCTGAAGTAACGAGCTGGCGCTCATTCACTCATCCAGTCATTTCTTCATGACGCAATTTTCAACTTTCACTGCGAATGCCTGAGTGTCTGGTCAAATTCTGAGGCATTCCTTTCCGTGGAAATGAATGCCTGAGAATTCAAAGCTTCATTGGTACTACACATGCGCACATGTCGTTCATTGGTTACTAACGTGAGAAATTCATAGAATTTGACAAAAGCTGAGTTTTTTGTAAAATAAGTTTACTATTACTAGTACTAGTATTATTTCGAATTATTAATAATTGCTGGAGCAAGATGGGGTCGAAGCGATCCAAAAACGCTGAAGGAAATTCAGGGAGGGAACGTACATCATATTGGTTATTCATTGAATTGTGACAATTATTATTTTTTGCAATTATTACTGCAATTATAGTACATGGCTTACGTGTCCACTCGCATTTTTCTGTAATTTCTATAATGTGTTTGTTTGACTTTTAGGATAATGATTCCGTTAACCTAATAGAGAATGACATGGGAAAAGAGAACGAGTATAGTGGCAACGACACGGCCGGAAGTGTGACCAAGCGTCGGAAATCTCCCCATGTGTACACCGTAGATGACGATGTAGACATATTATTTGCCATTCAGGAGGTCAAACCATTTGGGAAAAAAGTACGGAAATAAGCTGGAAGCAGGTCCACGATCACGTCCCCCATATTAAATCTGATTGGAAATCGAAGACAAACAGGTTCATGAACGGAATCAAATGGTTCACAACTAATGAGAACATGTCCAAAAGGGGGTACGTTTAATCAATTCGGATTGATGTAAGCACCAATAAATTGATGTAAATACTTACGATTTGAAGTTACATTTCTTTCAAACAGATCTGGCGTTTTTAAAACCTACGATCTGAAGGACAAGCTTCTGACGGAAATATTCCCACTGATGAATGAGGTTGAAGTAGACAAGACTTTGTCAGCGAGTGACAGAAATAAGAGAGCTAGAGATAAAGCAGCTGGCGAGGAAATTCGAATGGCTGCAATGTCATCCATGGCTTCAAAGTTTTCTCAACAAAAATCAATTTCCAATGATCCTGATGAAGGTGTGCTTTCAAGCTTTTTTATTTCAAATTCCCTGACAAATCGTAAATATGTCACTAATATTTGATATATGTTTTTGACTATTTACATACATAAATTATTCCAACAATAATCTCTATATCTTGTAGATACTCTGGAATAAGAGGTCATGGAATCCAGTGTTACTCCAAAGCTTAAGCGTCGAAAAGATCCAACCAGTTTCTTCCAGTCAGTTTAGTTTAAAGCAAGTAATGCTTTGATGCAATACAAACATTTTAATTACATGTGAAATAAATTGTTGTACGTCGAATAAATATAAACAATGAAAATTAAATTGTATACAGATTATAAATATTCATTTTCAAAATACTCATCAATATATACGTAACTCTGAGCAACGAAAATAATTGTGTGATATTTCATTGTACTAAAGGTAGCTTCAAATAATCTTCCAGGGCTGGAGGTTGGACTCCGAAGTAAGCGCTGACTTTAGATCTATAAATACACGTATGAATATTTGCTAGCAATGCCGAAACCAAATATTGTTTAGCAACGGGCTGCAAAAACAACTTTTGATTTTGTTTTTGAAATGGCCAAAGGCAAAGAGCGTGACGATCTTTCCAAAAGCCCATTCAATAGTAATTCTGTAGAGCCGCATTGTTTTGTTGAACTCTGTTTGATCAGCCGTCAGTCATCCATTTTCTCCAGAATTTCGCTTCGTTCCAGAAGTGTGCTATCGTGAATGCGCCCTTCCTCCGGTCCATACATGTTTGCTATTATTCCATTAGGAATGACGACGGACTGGTATTTCAAACAATGCGTTCTTTTATGGCCATTTACACCAGATGTTGATACTGGGTTGGTCGGCAAATGGATCTCACAGACCTGTTACGACATTAATAAAGTGCTGTATTTTTAAAATTGATTCGAAATTATTTGTCAGAATGTTTCATACCATCAATAAATCCGAAGCAATTTTTTATACGGACACCCTTCAGTTCCAATGCATTTGAATAAGATACAAGACTTTCCACGGAAAGCCACTCTTCGTTTCAAGATGAGAGTTTGAATCCAAATTTGTCATGAATCAAAGTGGCCATAGTATCCGAAATTTCCGACAGTTCCGGTTTGTCTCTATCAAATATGTACTGGATGTCGGACAACCGATTCGGATATGCTAATCTCCGTAGCAATATGCCGAAAGCTATGAAAACATCAAAAGCATTAATAATAAGGTCCTTACTTAATACTTAGTATTATACGATTCCCAAAAATTATTAATACTATTAACTCACCCTCAATGCTATCACATGTTCTTGCACAGGACGTCTTTATTTTTGCTGGGGAACTGAAACACTTCGTTATTCTTCTAATATCGTCAGGATCGAATCGAAACGATGTAATTGCATCTTGAACACTGAATCCATTAATATCAAAAACCTTACGTTTTCTTCTATTTTTTCAGTCGCAAGATACATGTAATATATACTGTTCTCATCATCGTTAGCTATTGCGTACAGCAGAAATGATTCTATTTAGTTTATTCGGAGATTTAAGAACAAATTAAACAAATGTTGCAATCTCAAACAAATAAATACAACCTTAATATTAATGAGAGTTGAAATGCTTGAAAATTCAAACTTTGTTGGCGGAAGCACTAATTATTTCCGCCAATGATTCCTTTATTTCAGAACCTCAAGTTCCATAAACACTGCGCCAGACATTCCGTGCATGGGCAGACAAGAACAGTCCAGTGGTAAAGTACCTGCTACGACCTGCAGGGAATGGCTAGATCGAGCCCAGCACAGCCTACCACACTTTTCTGTCGCGGAGAGAATTTTCAAGGTTTCTCTCCATAGCATACATTAAGCAAAAAAATTATGAGATAAATGTGTAATCTGAATAATATGTAGATGTAAAAATGTAGGAGATATTTGTAGATGTTGTCCGTCATTGGAAATCATTGATTAAGTTTGATTTATGACTTGCCAACTGAAACTAAATAAATCAAATCAAATCAATGGCGCTTGCGTCATCGACGAATGAATGGACGAATGATCGAGCGCCAGTTAGTTGTTTCAGAAACTCTCTAATATGTTGCACTTAAGATTTCACAAATTAAATACGATAAGAAACATTTTCCAGAGTCCGCAATACAAGACAATTGTGACAACGGAAATCTATTAGCTAGTTGACAACATACCTCATTGTAAATTCTGTTTGAAATTCGAATTTTGTTCAAACACAAACTTTCACTTAAGTGGTCGAGAGTCCACATTTCCGAATATTTAATACTAAATTTCGGTAAAATTTCACCGCATATCAAAGGGAAATAGCACCAAATTTTCAAATCCCTGGAACAAAAAGACAGACCTTAGGACCTATACATGTAAGGCAAGAAAAATAATGTCATGAAGTTTGTTTACGTTACTGATTCATTAAACTGTAATGTTTGTCCTAGGAAGTTGATATTGGACTTTTATTCCCAAATGAGTAAGCATAAAATCTCCTACAATGTTTTAATGAGATTTTGTGAACATATTAATTACATGCAATAAAAGAAATACTTGTTCCAAAATTCATTCTTTCATCTCTTTAGCTCTTGAAGCTGAATTTCTCCAACCTTGCTTCCGGGCCATCTCCGCAATTCTTAACTTAGACCCAAATGAAATAGCCCTCGGGATAGCCCACATTTCATACAAACCAGCGTCAAAGCATCGCTAAAAACATACGTGATAACTAAAAACTGAAGAAATTGGCATTCTTAAAAACTAACTTTGTTTAAAGTTTTCGATTCCTGTGAAATGGGGAATCAAATATTTTATGAGTTTCTCCATTTAGTGAGCTTGGGGGGGGTGAAAATGATTATGGCCACCCCTTTACTCTCATGTGAGTCATTTTTCCTTGTTTTTTGTTTGAAGATTTTGTTGAGTCTAAATTTAAAATCATAATGGCCAACACTGTCAATATACCTGCTCAACACAAACGTAATATCGTAATTATAAATTTTAACATATTTAATTAATACGCTCAGATGTGCTGATTTTGAGGGGTTGTTTATGGATATTATGTTGCATTTCCTTATAGATTATTAAAATTCTATACACATTAAAATCTGTCATAACAGAAGTTAGTATTGGGTCTAATTCAATTTTCAATAAATACAAGAATGTTTTTATCGGGATAAAATATTTTAAACTTGCTTTTAATTTGACATTAACTCATACCAGGTCATGTATTCTAGAGAATCGACTTTATGTATGGTAGATCTAGTATGGTCTTACTGTACATTGGAGAACCTAACTGAATATAGGGAATGAAAAGATATAAAAGAAATAAGGAATGAAAAGTTGAAAGGCCGCGTTGATAAAATTTTGTTAATGAACTTACTATATATTGAAAGTATAATTAATAGAAATTAAAAATTACTTGAAATGCCGAGGAATCGGCAGCAGATGCAGCAAGGCTACGGAACTCATTTCCACGAATGTGTATCTATTTTAGACGACCTAATCTAAAACATGATTTAGAAATTAGATGCACAGGAAAACAAAGGTGCACATCCTTCCTCGAAGGATAGGACTTATAGGCATATAAATAGGATAGGCATTAAAATCGGGCTTCTTATGTAGGTAGGATAGGATAGTAACCGAAATATTCAGCGTGCAAAAATAGGAACATGACAGGCAGCGTTTTGTACTGCAAGTATAAAGCAATATAGGCAGGATTTAGTATCATATAAATGTTGCCTAAAATATAGGAAGGAATCCTCGGATTTAGTGTATATCGTTGGCTAAATTCTAAAAAGTACCATTTTCATTTGCGAACCCATTTAAAAGCATGGGTTATGAAATGAAAATGGTACTTTTTCGAATTTAGCCGACGATATGTATGTCGGATAATGGAGCGTCCATGTTAATGCTGTCATCAAATGTCATCATTTGTATGTTTTAAGAAGACCCCCTCATACTGCCATCACCTCCTGTCATCAAATAGTGTAGTGACGGACCCACCCATGATGATGACGTCAGCAAGACTGAACGCACTCCAGAATCGCCCAAAAATTATGAATGTCTTACCTTTGTTAGGTGGAAACTAGACATATTCATACCGTTCTTGTTTAAAATACCGTAATTACCGTTACCGTAAAGTGGAAAAACTCCGGTAATATTTTTAAGGTACGGTATCGTAAATTAATCCGATTATGTTAAAAACACGAATATAAGTCGATTTTTATGGTATGTGTGTAAAGATATGAAGTAAAAAATCCAACATCAGTTATTCAACAATCAGTTTAGCGTCTTTGATGTCAATTAATGTGAGAGTATTAAATGTGCAGAAATTCCTTATAAAATAAGCTAGTTTGAAAAAAAATCAAATTTTCTTTTTAACATTCGTATGAAAAATATAAAAATCATAAAATATAGAAAACGCTACCGAATTCTTCTATCTATCTTCTAGTAATTTTTCATAAACTAAATCTTTACCGAATTCGGTCGTACTTATATTAATTTAGGAAGTGACTTCCCATCTATTTCTCATAACAGGTGAAGTCCCATCATGCCGTCAGACCGACCCAAAAAATGACTCCAAACACTTGAATTACTAGACGCACGACTTGGTTTAGATTCTAAATAATCAGTTCGATTAAGTTTTTTCCATATTGACACTACACACAATCTTTATTGTCGAACGAATTCCTTTCATTTTTGAGTTTAACTCTTTTTAATGAAAATTCGAGTATGTAACACCGAAATGTTATGAGCCTTCCGCTAGACTTACGATATCGTATGGGGTTACGATATCGCTTCAAAAAACCGAGAATTATCGTACCTATACCGTACCTAAATTTTGTACGGTAATTACGGTATTACCGTACTACGATACTGTAGATGACATGTCTACCCCTAATAGCATAAAAAATTATTTAAGAATAGTAAACTCAGTTGGGTAAAGATCTGGATTTGATTAGGATAATCGTTTAAGACTACAGCAACTGGGTTGGTAAGCTTTTCACTTTTGATTTATTCCCATTAAAACAATTTGTTCCTTTTGTGCAGAACTCAGGAATAAAATGAGGCTCCCTGTTAAAACATATCGGTGGTTTAGTGCAATCCTATATGCTCCTGCTGGTCAGGTTATTACCGTAAATGCTAATAATGATAATTTAGGTACATTCACTGTACAGATTGGCTCCCATGCCGACTGGATACACAACCACAGGGAAATTAGCAGGGTCCCCTGGTTAGTTTTAAGTATGTAAGCTAGAAATAACAGCATTGAGATTGTCCTTATGATATGTCCTTATTATTATGAGCTTTGATATTTGATAGAAATTGAATATTAGAAGGAATTGAGTTCCAGATCTTACAAGACCGGTATTGGAAGGAGTTTTGGAAGAAGGACGATCGTACTAGTATGCGCAGAAAGTGAAGATGTCTAGACGATCGAGTTGAGATAGGCCTAGTGACTTGAGAGAGGCAGGGTAATCGTTCTGGCTGATTTAAGAGAATTTTAGTAAAAGAGGCTGTAATAAATGTAAGTCTTACAAAGATGGTAAGAATCGAGTAGCTCTCATAAAGTTTGATTAGGTCGATTTGTTTTGTATTTTTCCGTGTGGATTTTAGTAAGTTAGATTGTTTGAGCTTGTCGTAAATCGGTTTGAAATAATACCCCTTGAAGTGTATACACTTTAGGAAATGATCAATGGTGGATTGACATTTTTTTAGTTCAGAGTTATTTACGGTTCCCCAGATAGGGAAACCGTAATCAATTTGCGAAAATACCAGAGATTTAAATACTATATGCAAGAATTTAGGCCTAATAAGTTGTTTGTATTTGATAAGCTGAGATCATTTAAATGTTATTTTGTTGTGAACTTCATTGGCATGTTTACTGAATGAAAGGTGTTTGTCTATATGAATTCCTAGGTATTTAAAGCAGTCCACTCGACTAATTATCTTTGAGCCAACAGATATTGAGTTGAGATTGCAGCTTAATTTTGAATAAGGTTTAGCAAAGATCATGAAAACCGTTTTTTTAAAACGATCACTTCCATGTCATTGGAGTTACACCAAGAATGAATATTTCCCAATGCCAGTTGGATATCATGCGTAAGAGAAGCAATATTTTTCGCAGAACATACAATTTCAATATCATCTGCATATAGAGAGCAGTTTTTAAGCGCGCTGGTAATATCATTAAAATAAACAATAAATAGTATAGGACCCAAGACACTTACCTGAGGGACACCACCGTACAGCCCGTATGGTTTAGAGAGAAAAGTGCCCAATTTAACGGAGAATGTACGTTTGATGATGGTGTTAAGCCATTGCTGGGATCAAGACACACATCCATACAGCAATTACAATAAACTTACGTCTGCAACTTGTAAGTTCCAGACGTCAGAATGTTGTAACCTGATCTGAGTTTTAAAATGTATAGACAGCACATACATGAGCTTACATTATTTGCAGAGGCTAACGCTGCATATCCATGCAAGTGTTGGAATGTCTGGGTTTATGAGGCTCCAGTCACGTTAGTGCTCTTAGTTATTATAGCTAGAGTTTCACTAAGTGTTTATAATTTACAGACAATGTACATGAGCATACATTATTTATAGACGCTAACGCTGCAATTCATGCAAGTGGCGAAATGATTTAGTTTCATAGATCCATGCTCTCGTTATTGCTGAGTTATTACAGAAGAGTGTGAGTCAAAAGTTAACAGAGAATCTATTTAAAAATTTGTTTTGGAAGAATAATTTTGATTTAAAATGTGTAGCAAAGTTTTGAAAGTTGTTAAAAGCGACGAGTTTGGAACCATCCCAGAAAAGGGGTCACAGTATGCAGCTGGATTAGATCTGAAAAGGTAAACATTTTTAAGCAAACATTTTTGCTCCGGATAGGTATAAATTTTTAAGGGAATATTTTTGCTCATTAAATGTGACAATTTTTAATGGAATATTTTTGCTCATTAAATGTAACAATTTTTAATGGAATATTTTTGCTCATTAAATGTGACAATTTTTAAGGGAATATTTTTGCTCAAGAAAGCTGACAATTTTTAACGGAATATTTTTGCTCATTAAATGTGTCAATTTTTAATGGAATATTTTTGCTCATTAAATGTAACAATTTTTAATGGAATATTTTTGCTCAAGAAAGCTGACAATTTTTCAGGGAATATTTTTGCTCCGGAGAGGTGACAATTTTTCAGGGAATATTTTTGCTCCGGAGAGGTGACAATTTTTCAGGGAATATTTTTGCTCCGGAGAGGTGACAATTTTTCAGGAAATATTTTTGCTCCGGAGAGGTGTCAATTTTTAAGGGAATATTTTTGCTCCGGAGAGGTGACAATTTTGATGGGGATATTTTGCTCAAGAAAGGTAACAATTTTTAACGGAATATTTTTGCTCAGGAAAGTTGTCAATTTTTAAGGGAATATTTTTGCTCAGGAAAGTTGTCAATTTTAGGGGGATATTTTTGCTCAGGAAAGGTAACAATTTTTGAGGCGGTATTTTTATTCAAGAAAAACGGTCATTTTTAAGGGAAATATTTTTGCTCCTAAAAGGTAACAATTTTTAAGAGAATATTTTTGCCCAGGGAAGGGCGGTAATATTTAAGTCATATTTTTACTTTCCAATAGATAAAAACAAAATTAAGTGGATATTCTTGCCTGGGAAAAGGTAGCAATTTTGACGAAAATATTTTTGCACCGATTAAGGTGAAATGTTTAAGTGTACTTCTCGCGGGAATTTTTTTTAGAAACTAGTTGAGAACATAAGGCTTTAGTGATCATTTAGATTGCATGTTTTCCCGAACGGGCATAATTCGGTAATAATGTGGATGCGTTTCTTATGAATTGCAACTACTGTTTATCAGTATGTCGTATTTGGAAAAATTGCATCTGAGTGTTATGAAAGGCGCAAACTAGTTGGGAACCTCAGGCTTTAGTAATCATTGAGATTGCGTGTTTTCCCGAACGGGCATAATTTGGTAATACTGTGGATGCGTTTCTAAAGAATTGCAACTACTGTTTATCAGTATGTCGTATTTGGAAAAACTGCATCTGAGTGTTATGGATGGCGGAAACTAGTTGAGAACATAAGGCTTTAGTAATCATTTAGATTGCATGTTTTCCCGAACGGGCATAATTCGGTAATAATGTGGTTGCGTTTCTTATGAATTGCAACTAATGTTTATCAGTATGTCGTATTTGGAAAAATTGCATCTGAGTGTTATGAAAGGCGCAAACTAGTTGGGAACCTCAGGCTTTAGTAATCATTGAGATTGCGTGTTTTCCCGAACGGGCATAATTTGGTAATACTGTGGATGCGTTTCTAAAGAATTGCAACTACTGTTTATCAGTATGTCGTATTTGGAAAAACTGCATCTGAGTGTTATGGATGGCGGAAACTAGTTGAGAACCTCAGGCTTTAGTAATCATTGAGATTGCGTGTTTTCCCGAACGGGCATGGATGAGTGGAAAGTTTCAAAATATAGTTCTTAAGAAAGTTTTTACTGTGCCATTGATGCTTGGGAAAATTTGAGGTGTAGGTAAATCATCCTTTTATGATGCTAGTTTAAATTTGTATTAACGCAGTGCAGAAAGCATTACCGTCCGAGCTCATGACCGATGCTTAATTTCGAGTGGTCTAAAAATCCAGCTGCCGAAGGGTATGTTTGGGAGAATATCCCCACGGTCTGGGCTAGCTGCAAAAAACGGGTTGGACGTTGGAGGTAAGTCTACAAATATCGTTATATCATTTGATACTGTTTCTTAGGATGCAATTTCGCTTGGTATATGTTTATTTTATTTTTTAAAAGGTGGAATCATTGATGAAGATTACAGAGGTATTGTGTATGTGATCCTTTTCAACCATTCCAGCGAAGACTTCACTATTCACAGGGGTGACAGGATTGCGCAATTAATAATTTGCCCCTACGAGAATGTGATGGTACAGGAGGTTGAGGTAATGATTATTTTGTTAGCATGCATTGTAAATACTATTATAATTATAAATCTATTTGTTTAAATTCACTTTGCATATACAATTGTATTTACTTGAACTCTGATTTTTTGTGCAGGTGCTTGATGATACTGTAAGAGGTGCAGCCGGGCTGGGTTCAACTGGTATTTGAGACCAAGCTGCTATACAATGTCGTTACAGGCTTATGAAATTGTGCATGCTTATGATAAAAAATGTTAATGTGATTACATTGCTAATATGCTGTGAATAAACAGAGATGTGATTACATTTCCTAATGAACTACTTTACGTTTGATGATAATAATCGTTTTATACAATTTCTGTGATAATTTTATTTACTAAACTCATAGTTTTTGTTTTAAGGTGAACATACATTGAAACTATATAGTAGTGCAAATTTTATGTTTCAATGAATAATTCAAAGCCTACTCTGCTTCAGAATCTGAAGAAAGAATTGTTGTAGTATCCATTTTTTTGTCCATCTCAAGATGTGTAAAGACGATCTCCAACATCTTTTGAGCAGCTATACCTAGATTTAGCAATCCTTGCTCCTTCAGGTTCATCCAGCTATCTTTATACTCACCATTTTTTCGACGGATCCCAACGTACCACGTTCCGTTCTCCCATTTGCTGTGTTCAAGGTACATCTTTGGTGCGAATTGTATACTTAGTGCTTTGCTGTTGCCACATTCTGGAGAATTGTCACTCACTAAATCGATCAGCTCCACCCCCTCCTTGCTGGTGCAACCCTTGACTGAATCTTGAGCTTAGATATTCAGAAATATTATTTGCTTACTTAATATTACTATCTTCATAAAGCACATGCACCACAACATATATTGCAATTTAAAACTCACATTTTTTGGAGTTCCCCGTTCTCGAAATACCACTCATCTTACGTCTTGCCTCCGGTGGTTTCTCGACTACATCAGACACAGATGAAGAACTTGCTCGCTTTTGTGGGGAGTATTCACCCATCACCTGCCGGACAATCTCTGCAATTTGGGCTGCATCCTGTCGTGAATTAGATTGAGACTTCCATACCGTTTCAACAGGACCAGACACAGGAGTGGGTAAAGATACGTTGTGTACTCTCAAAAGGTCAGAATAGTTAGGACATTCGCCCTTCTCACTCTCATCTACAAAGTACACAAATATTTTTTATACTATTAAATTACATATTACATTCATGTATATATTTAAATTCAAATGAAATTGAAATAAAACTAATGATTAATACATACCAGTGTAAGCGTCTCCTTGACCATCTTGGAAGACTTGAGTACTGCTCTCCATGCTGAACAATGTTGGCTCACGTTAGAGTTGTAATCTTAGTAAGTGAAAACTCTATAATGAATTATATAGTAGAATTTACGGCAATTTATATGAATAATATTTGCTGTCTCAGCCTATTAAAAAAGCATTATTACCTTTATATTGTTAATGCTAACTGCTTGTCTACATAGATGTCAGAGAAATTTATAATATAAGCAAGAATGTAGAAATCTGTCAATAGGAATAGTTAACTAAGCTAATTCTATATCCGGTTTTCATCTATATCATCAATTTTGGGAGTATATAAAGCAACTAAATAGTAGTAGAACAGCTTCTTGCAAGCTAACGGTTACATTTTCAAATACAGCTATTGTTTTTCGGTTTTTGAAATACATGTAAATATTTTGCTGTATTTCATTAAAATGAATTCGCAAGTAAGCACTTGGCATAAATGCTGTGCTTGCAGTAAAGTTTTTGAAAGTCAGCAGTATCTGGCTCTTCATATTAGAAATCATCATGGTCAGCTACTTAAGCGTGTATCTATATCTCAGGTATATTATATATGTTTTGCAATTATATAAAAGTGTTCGAAATTGTCGTTTTAGTTTTTGGTGTTAATATTACTGAATTTAAATTTTAAAAGGAAATACAGCAGTGTAGCTTTTGCGCGAAAGTGTTTATGTGTCAGAAATCTCTTCAAGTTCACCTCCAGCTCAAACATTCAAGAGCCTTTGAATACTCACCGTACTCACAGCACCTGACAGTAAGTGGAATTATACGTCTTTTAATTTGACTACATCTTCTTTTCATATGTTGTAGGGATTAGCAAAATCTTTACAAACAGCTTATTTATTTATTTTCAGAACGCTTTTACATCTAGCACGGGGTTTGTTTGCAAGTTATGTCATAAAACTTGTTTAGATTTTCAACTTCTTAGAAATCATATAGCTAGTGCTCATCATGCTAAGTTTAGTAAGGAATCTCCAAGAAAGCACTTTATATGTAATTTTTGTGGGAAAGTCTTCGTTTCTCATAAGTGGCTTGAAGTTCATATAGCAGACTCACACCGCTGTAGTATTTGCAGCAAATTTTACCAAAGTAAATCAATACTTAACAAGCATGCTAGTGAGCACATTAATGATATACAACAAGGTGGTAATATATCAAACGATATCCCAAGTACTTATTTTAGCGTTTTTTCGCAACGAGGTCGTTTTCGAATTTACAAATATCGTGAATGCGAAAACGCTACTAATACTATGCTATACTTTAATGACAAGTCAGATAACATTTTAAAAGTAATTCGTCAATGCATGTCTGAGATAGGTCCAATAAAGTTACAGATTAGGATGCAGGTTCAATTTTTTAGAGACAGTAACCTATCCGCACCTGAGACTTTCACAACATTTTTGAATGGCTACATGAGAATATTGTTAAATGTCTCAGAGGTGAAGTCAATTCTTAGTGAGATATAATCTCAACTATCTATACATGTTGATCGGTTTGAAAAGTTTGGAAGCGGATGGAAGTTATATAAAATAAAAGGTTTTGATTTACAGATCAATAAATTTAAGCCTTTAGGTGGTGGTTGCTTTGCTACCATACCAGCAAAAGTATACAACAAAACGTGTGTAGTTAATGTATACAGTAATGATAATCAGTGCTTTAAATGGGCAGTTTTAGCAAGCTTATTCCCATCCGATTCAAACAAGAATCGAACTTCAACTTATGTCAAGCATGAGCATAAGCTTATTTGGAAACATGAGTGGTTTCCAACAAATTATAGGCACATCGCTGACTTCGAATGCACCAACAATATTGCTGTAAACTGCTTCTCATGGTCAGATGATGAGGGCTTGATACCAGTTAGAATTTCCCTCTACAATTATATTAATGATTGGCAAACAGTAAATTTGTTAGTACTAAATAATTTTGAAAAGGAATTAACACATTTTGCTGCGATTAATAACTTATCTAAGTTAACAGGAAAGCACAACCATCATAAGAAACTTTTGTGTTTTAATTGCTTGCAGCAATTTTCAAGAACAACAGATTTAGAGAATCATATAGTACTTTGTAAAACATTTAAAACACAGAAAGTTATTCTCCCGAAGGTGGAGGATGGGAAAAACCAGTGTTGAAGTTTAATCAATATTCAAAGCAACTAAAAGCAGGGTTTGTCCTTTATGTAGATTTCGAGTGTTTAGTAGTACCATTAGATGATACAAGTAATCAGACAAGTAAGCTAAAAAAGAATCAGAGCATGTACCTTGTAGCTTCTCATATGCGTTAGTAAGAGATGATGGATGCCTAATCAAAGAATTTCTGTACCGTGGCGCGGATGCACTTCAGGTTTTCTACAACCATCTAGTTGTAAGTGCAATTTTTATTTGTATAGTATTTTATAAACGTTATACAAAATGTAGTATGGTAAAAATGCATCATGTAATTACAATTAGTAATGGTATTACTCTATTTGCTGTAGTGCATTTCTGACATGGTAGCAAAGCTATATCATTATGATGTGGGACCCACATCCAACGATTCTGACTGGGAAAGATTCTGGGCAGAGACTGACTGTCATATTTGTAACAAAAAACTAGAAGACGATAGATGTTTTGATCACTGCCATCGAACAGGTTTGTTGTTTATACATTTTCAAATTTAAAAGTAAGGATGAAGCAATGTCGAAGAATTACTAACCTCATAATTTAATACTGAGTTATATATTTGTATAATCTTAGGAAAGTTTCGCGGAGCAAGCCACACAGTATGCAACCTGAACTATCAACAGCAAAAGAAAATTCCAGTTATTTTGCATGGTTTTCGTAATTATGACTCACATTTGATCGTTCAAGGATTAAAGTTTTTCGACGGAAAAATTGATGTAATTCCGAATAATTCAGAACGATTCTTAAGCCTTATCTCGGATAATTTTTATTTTATTGATAGTTTCCAATTTTTAAATAGCAGTTTAGAAGTATTGACAAAGAATTTACTACAATGTAACATTGGATGTGATCCAGCATTAGATCGTAGAAGAAAGTTAGACCTTATGTACCAAGTTATAAATGAAGAGGAAAAAATAGAATTACTAATTCGTAAGGGGGTATATTGTTATGACTATATGGGCAATGAAAATAAGTTTAAACTTAATTCTTTACCAAAAATAGAGGAATTCTATAATAGACTGAAAAATGAAGAATGTTCAACAGACGATTATAAACATGCTTCACATATATGGGAAGATTTTAAATGTAAAACCTTAAGAGATTATCATGATGTCTACCTTAGAACAGATGTATTACTTTTAGCTTGTATTTTCGAAAACTTTCGCACTGTAGCTTTAAGCAATTTAAAACTTGATCCAGTTCATTTTTATAGCTTGCCTGGATTAAGCTGGGCATGTGGCTTGAAGTCAACTGGCATAGAACTGGAATTGTTAACTGATATTGATATGAATAATTTCATACAAAACGGGATCCGAGGTTGGTTGAGTCTAATATCACATAGATATGCTCATGCAAATAATCCATATATGGAATCGTTTAATCAAGATGATGAAAAATCATACATAATGTACTTAGATAAAAATTCTCTGTATGGCACAGCCATGTGCGATTATCTACCTGTGTCTGACTTTGAATGGTTAGATAGAGAGTCTATCAGGGATTTCAATGTTATGGATATAAGTGACGATAATGATTATGGATACATTTTAGAGGTTGACTTAGAATATCCAGATGAGTTGCATGATTTGCATAATAGCTACCCTATGGCACCAGAGAGAATGAATGTTACCGAAGATATGATTTCGGAATATCAAAAACATCTATGTTATGATGGAAAGTTTCATGTAAATGAAAAGCTTATTGGGCATCTTGGGGCCAGAACTAAGTATGCAGTTCACTATCGTAATTTAAAATTTTATATTAAGCATGGAATGAAGCTTAAAAAAGTACACAGAATTTTAAAATTTAAGCAAAGTGATTGGCTGAAGTCATTTATTTTACTAAATATTGATTTGAGGAAACAAAGCAAATCAGAGTTTGAAAAAAGTTTCTATAAGTTGATTATAAATGCCTTCTTTGGCAAGACTTGTGAAAATGTTCGCAAGCATTGTACTACTAAATTCTCTAAAGATTATGATCAGTCGGTTAAGTATGCTTCGGATACACGTTGTAAGCAATGGGATGTTATTGATGAAGATCTTATCATGTTTTCAATGGAGAAAAAATCTGTTCTACTGAATAAGCCTATTTATGTAGGATTTACAATTTTAGAATTAAGTAAAATTTACATGTTTGACTTTCATTATAATGTATGGTTACCAAGGTATAAAGATAAAACTATGCTTCTGGCAAGTGAAACGGACTCACTAATGTATCATGTAAAGACAGATGATATTTATGTACATATGAAGAAAATGGAACATTTATATGATACTAGTGATTATCCAAGCAATCATTTGTTGTATTCAGCTAAAAATAAGAAAGAACTCGGGAAAATGAAGGATGAGGCACAGGGTAAGATACTAGAAGAATTTGTAGGACTTTCTAGTAAAATGTACTCAATATCTGGTAATGAATTAAGAAAAAAAGCGTGCAAAGGCACAAAAAAGGCAGTAATTAATCAATTTTTACACCGTGATAAAAACTTAGAAGCTTTATACAGCTCTAAAAAAGTTTATACCAACATGGTTCAAATACGTTCCTTTAAACATAAGATTTACAGTGTTAGCATTAAGCATAAACTTAGTTTGAATTGTTTAGACCTTAAACGTTATATTCTAGACGATGGAATAAGCACACTAGCATTTAATCATTATAGGCTTCGAAACATTATGAACAAGTCTTAAACTGTGCATGTCCTCTACTAAAATGTATGTTCTCACATTTCTGATTTAAATGTAGGCAAATAGAGTTTACACCCATACAATTTAATTAACATGATATAGTACAATTGTTGAATTTTGGATATTTAATATGTGAAAATAAATTTGTAACAAATACATCATTTGAGTCATAATCCTGTTTACAGTAGCTTTCCAGAATCTGTTCTATTGATTTATGATTAACACGCTGCTGAATAAAGTACAGACAGTGATTCCCACATGTTGAAGCTTGTTCACTCTGAACTTGTACTACACTACGCTTGATCTTACCTCCATGATTCATAATAAATTTTTCAAATAATGGTCCATAAACTTCTACATTTAAACCGAATGAATCAAAAAATTCAAGCATTTCATTTCTCCGTTTTACAAAAGCAAGCCAATGAGTTCCTGGCTGGTCACTAGGGTCAGAACTCACAACAATAGCAAACTCTTGCGAATCCAAAAGTTCCAATTGATCTGATGCATAAACCCCTGTACTATCAAAGTTGTTGTGCTTGATTCGAAGCAAGTTGTATCTTATTTGAAGTGAATTTAGCATACTTAAAATCCAATTTGTCTAAACTTATCAACTCCATATGTTTTGTGGGCTTCTGAATACACAATACAATTAACCGCTTCCGGAAGAGCCTTATGAAATTTAATTTCAATTTTCACGTTTCCCGATTTTTCAAGAATAAGTGATTCGTGTGCTTCTGCTGACTTGTTAATGTCAAATGCAAAAAATGTGTACCCCTCCTTGAATTTATCCTGGTCTATTATAAAACTCTGATCATGACCAGCAATACCCATGCTTGCATAGAGCATCCAATACGCGATTAAATACTGGTTATCACTAAAGTTGAGAACTAGTTGGGGTAGCGGTGTTGGAATATTATTAACCGTTACACTTATGTAACTTATATCATAGTGGTGAAAGTAGAATGGATTCGTGTCGTAAGATCCATTAAATGCTGTGTTAGATACAAAGGCTAAAATCATTCGTGTAGGGATTGCTGACATAAAAACATTTTCAGCAATAAAAGTTTGATTTCCAGATGGGATTGTATAGAACTTTACTGAACCTTCAGTTAAAGGGAAGACAGCCTTTTTTCCTTCTTCTAAAAGTTTTTGATGTGCTAGTATAATGCTAGGGTACAGCGTCTGTTTTCGAATGTAAAATGTAGAATCGATAATTTTTACTTTAGCTTTTAGAGGGCATACGTTTCCAGCTGAATCTTTATATGATTTTCCACAAAGAATAAAGGCGTCATTGGACCGTGTTAAGCTCAAAGTAAAATCCATATTATTCAGCATGTATCTGTCCTGTGTGGATAAATCGATGTGTAATCGGTCAATCAGCTCTAATTTTTGAGAATTCTTAATGAGCTCCTTTCTTGATGCATAACCTGTATTTGAATCTGCAATCTTAAATTTGTCTGTATCTGCATACCATCCAGAGCACTTTGCTTGTGAGGTAAAAAAGTCACTACTATATGATAGGACTTTCTCAAGGTATGCTTTATAAGGATAGCAATTATTTGAAGTGCTGATAACTTTTGAATTAGAAAATAATTCCACTTGACTGAATAGTGAATGCAATATGAGATTAGACGTACTAATATCTTGACTGCTAACTAGATCGCACGCATCGTTTACAACCTTTAAAACCAAATACATAAATGAATCTGAAAAATCAAGATACTGGTCTGCATTTCCGACAATCCTGAATTCAATCTTCCCATTTGAATCTGCTGTATTAATTATTGGTTTATAATCTGCGTAAAGACTGAAATCTACAGTACAGTCAGTTAGTGGTAAATTAAACAAATTTACGTTAGAACGTAAGCCCGGATCCGATACAGTATTTATCAAAGCCATTATGATAAGTAATCAAATTTTGCTTTATATTTTTTCTTTTGCGTCTTTTTAGACTTATTTGCTTTTTTACGTTTTTTGGGAATACTGTTTAAACAGTCAATCGTGGTGTTTTTTCGTTTTCGAGATATACCTCCTCCTCGTTGCTTCATTCCCGAGTATACGTTGTTGGCTTCAGCTTGGAGTTTAGATTTTAACTGAGCTCGCTGCTCTAAAATGGCAGCTTTTATACCTTGTTTTCCTTCAATGATGTCACTAGCTGCTTGTATCGCTGCTGTCTTTAAATGTGGTACAACGTGATGTTTAAGTATTGGAAGTATATACCTAATAAATTTTTTGCAAACTCCACCTAATCCACTGCCTTTTTGTATAAATGGTGATGAATTTCCTACTTTGGAATTAAGTGTGTGATAAAAGGCACTATGATCAAATGTATAATGAGTCTTCATTACAGTATTTTATTAGCAGGACCTGATGTTCATTGAACAAGGTTACAGTTAGTACTGGCTAGAATACAAAGTATGCATTATTTATACACTTTCATAATGAAATCATGCTTGGTCCTACATATGCAACATTTGTCTTGAATTGTCACGCAGTCGATACAATAGGCTAGATGGCGGCAAGGTATCATCAGGTACTCTGCATCTTTTAATGTACAAATTTTGCATAAAGTTTCTTCAACAACACTCAGAACACCTCTAAATGCTGTAAATTATTCAATTGTATATATATATATATATATATATATATATATATACATAATGAAATAGATATGCATGATTAATTATTAATAAAATACCTTCTTTAAAGCTTTGTTTATTTTGAAATTCGTCATCTAGCATATCATAAGTTGAATCCTAGGTAAAATAGACTGCATTGCATTTCACAAAATTAATCAGAGAAAGTTTTTATATTTACAAATGACTTACTATCATTGACTTTTTCACAAAGTATATGTTCTATGAAAGGGTCATCCTCTGGCTTCCATTCGTTTAGACATATTCCGCAATAATAGCAGCATACACGATCTCCATCCCCGAGCGAGAAAAGCCCAGCACCGGCTAAGAGTTCAGGTTTTATGACATGTGATTGGTCTTTCAAAGAGAAAGAGTCCAACCGTTTTTGGAGGAGGACATAGTTAGGATACCGAATTTGTTTACTGCCCGTTCTCACATAGCAATCATTGGATGAATGCAAATTAAATCTTGAATTCATGATTTATCTATTCCCAGCCAATTTAGCAATCCAGAAGCTTTGTTTGGTTGAGATGTATTTGGAGACTCGCTGGGTGTATTTAGTGGTCCAGATAAATTTACAGGTGTCTCTACTGAAACAGGTGTTGTTACGCTTTGTCGATCTGTTGGTTTCTGCGAAAATATTTTATCAATTGGCTGTGATAAATCCTTTCGCATTTTTGGGGATAAATATGTTAGAGGTACATTTGTGTTTAACAGAACAACCTTAAAACGTTTAAGCCCTACAGGACCTTCAGGATTTGGAAATGAAAACGTTTGACGAATAACATAATTTACTAAATCCGTAATGTTAGAACTGGGAAGATAATTCCGAGAGTTGTTGAGATATACTCTACCTTTCTGATCCCACCTAATTACTTTTGGGAAAGACTTTAGATAAAGAATAAGAGCTTCTGCATTACTTCGACAATTGTTTGGAATAGATTTTAAAATTATTTTATATTTTATATCAAAGTCTATGTACGGTTCAAGTGTTGCTTTGCCACCAGTTGTTTTATGTTCTAAAGGTTGGTCAGTATTGACAGTTGGTCCAACAATAATCTCATTGAGCTTCCTATTTAAGACTCGGGTATAATCGCTAAATAATGCTAGTTTAATATCATTAGGTATACTGTCTGAATTTAATAAACTTTTAGATTCTGCTTCTTTTTCGCTAAATGTTTTAATTTCAGGGTGTCTAAGTGTTTCAATGTTACAGCTTTTGTAAGCATTTTGAAGCTGTAAATATTCTTCTTCAGGAATTAGCTTCATACGTTTAGACATTTCTACAAATTATTAACAACCACTGATGCTATAATTGAGGATAGGATATGAAGCACAGGTTTTATTATATAATTTAAAAATCCACTATTTTTAACTAAGAATTCTTTTTTCTTTTTAAACGAGAGGGATAATCTAGCGAGGTATCTTACCTTATTTCGGTATTTTCTCAAATTTTCTTTTTCTGTTTTTGTGGTGTTCACGTTACCTTTAAGAGTATTCAACGCAATTTCAGTAAGTGCTTTCACATTATCAACATTACATGATCTAAGTAGCTTTTTACGCTTGTATGGAGTTGATTTAGCAATTACCTCAAAGAATGTCTTGTTCCTGTTAAGTAGCTCGCTCATTACGTTTATCACCCAACCATAAAGAGAAGTACTTTGCTTTTGCTAGTGCACAATGATAGAACCTTTGATGATTAGGTTTTATACAATCCTCAGTCAGAACATATATTTTCGAAAGCTGTGTAATGCTAGGGCAGTCAATTGCACATAAATCTGTTATAACTGATGTTGGAAGTAATGACTGTATAAAACTTTTTTTTGCAAGACCTTATACAAAAATCTCGTCTTGGGGTTGAAATTCTGATTTAAATATTTCAGTTAAATATCTGTATGGTAAATAGCCTTTAGACCATCGAATTTTATGTAAAAATTTTTCACAGTAGTAAACTGAATTTCGATCACGAGGACTTAAACTACTCCATGGAAACGGGGGCTTAAAAAAGAATTGTTTTTTTCACAGCACAATCCATAGATGAGTAAGCTAATTCTTTTACGTAAAAATTTCGTCTAACTTGAAACCCTTCAAAATCTATGACATATTTCATGTCAACTGGGTAAATATATTACAGAATTTTCATTCGGTAATATACCACTACGAACACGCAAGTGATCGTGTCCGCGAGAGTGCAAATTAATAAAGAGATAAGAGAAGGGAGCCTGCGTTCCCTTTTTATACGCATCCAGAAGAAACTGTGGGTGGGAAGGGAATATTACTCTCCCCAAGTACATTATTTGTGACTGAAACGTAGGCGATTTAAAAATAATAACATATGTTGTGTTTAATCTTATATCTCTGCAAAACTTCCCTTGCGGAAATAAATTCTGTGTTAACTGGATAACAGATATACATCTATGGTGTACACCTTTTGTATATAGGTCGCGAACTATATCCGAATTTACCGATGATGTCATTTGATCATCGATAACAACCAAACTGTTACTTGGGATATTTAAGTCAAGATTTTTTTTAAAAATTATCTGATTAAATGTTTTTTTCAAAATATCATATTGTGCATTGTTTTCACCAAAGCTAATGATGATATTTTGAGGCGTGAAATCACAAAGCTGGCTTAAATTTTGAAGTAGTTTTATAGTAAAAATGGTTTTCCCTGACATTGTGCAACCAGCTACTGTCATGGTAAAAGGTGCATGCAGTACAGGTTCAGCATCATAAAAATCGTTTATCTCCATCGCACTGTCAACTAAAGCAAAATAAAATGACTCGTTGATTTTTTATATTGTTTAGCATGACTATATTTTAATGTTTTTCGAGTGACTAATACAAAAACGTTTAGCGATGAAATAGAACGTAAAACGTTTTAATCTGAAATCAGACGTTTTATAGCAATTGCTGTCTCAGCTTTGAATAATCTTTTATAAAAGTTAATTATTATAGCACTTAAGGTTGGACACTGCATTTCTTATTATGTAATATTTCGAAGTTGTAATGTTACTTCAATTAAGCTGGAGAAAGCAAGCTCATTACCATTTACATCACACAACTTAATATTTATATTTCTAAATGAATGTTTTTGAACTTTAACAAAATATGGGTTCAAAAAAGGAATGTTCTTTGGTAGATTAGAAACCAATGGTTCATTAACACATCTAAGAAACTTTTGCATTTTGTCACCAAATATTTGAGGCTGTATAATATTACAATAAATATACACATTTTCATAATGTATGGACCTACTTATATCTGGACGATTTATTGCATACATCCTATTTTTTAGTAATGGTTGAATAAAGCCTAATTGTAAAGCCAGCTCAGATGGTAACAAAGCCGAAGTATGAGCTGGCACTTCAACCAGAACTCTATTTTTCACAACATGATACTTAAAATTAAACCCAGTAACTAAATTATTAACACAAGTGTTGATTAAGCTTATATAATCCTCAATTGTATTGTTTTCAAAATGAGGAATATCTATTTCAGAAATCGTTACATTGTCATCGTTTTGAAAAACAATCTTCCAGGTGTGATTATTTTTGGGTTTAAAATTCAGATTAATTAAAGCAATCTCATAATCGTTCACTAATGCGTCAATTTGTGTTGGTAGCTGAACTTGGAAATTTGTTGAATGATTATTATTAAACTAGTCTACAGAATGACATGAGTTAAACGTAAAAAACAGAGACATGTTTGCAACAGAGCTTTTTGAATGGTACTGAATACATTAACTGTATGTATTCAATTTTATGCAAAAAGTAGCCATGTTGTTTTTCTTTTTAAGGCGAGCTGATTTTAATGAGTCTTACCTACCTGGATTCGATTCCTTACCATTAGTTAAAACTTAAATCATACTAACTGCACTAAAATCAACTCTCAAACAACTTTATATAAAATAAACTACAAATCATGCAAAAGGTTTCAGTATAACATAAACGCTCATTACTCATTCACTAATTATTACTTTACATAATTCCTGTTCGTAGAACATACCATTTAATTTATTATTTTCTGCTGTTTTAAGTGTATATGTAGTTGGGAATCCTGGTACAATAGAACTAATTAAGTAAATCTCGTCTGTAAATCGTTTAGTATACCCCTTTTCAAAATTATTTTTAACTTTTAAAACTCTTACATAATCATTTATTTTAAGAGAAGCATTTTTCCAGCGTTTATTAAACATATCTCTGTGTAAATTAGACCATGCATCCATTTCTGTAAATTTTGTTACTTCTGATGGTCTCATTCCCAACCCTCGATGTTTTGTATGGTTATAAGAGTATATAACGTCATCCAATATATCATAGTAACGTTTCGTTTTGAAGTGTGTAAAATATTTGCTTATTCGAGACATCAGTGTTGAATTGAACCTTTCAATAACACACGCTTTAAAAACTGAATAATTACTGAACATAACAATGCTATGTAGTTTTAAAAACTCCTGGAATGAGCCGTTATGGAATTCTAGCCCACGATCCACTTGCAAGTATTTTGGTCTATTCTCTAAAGTTACTATTTCTGAGAACCCTCGAGTTACCTCGCGTCCAGTTTTATTTTTTAAACATTTTGCATACGCGTAGCGACTTGCAACGTCAATTATGCAGAGAATATATTTATAACCATGATTATGGTGAGATAGCTTATCCATCTGTAGTAGATCTGCTTGCCATAAATAATTTCTGTA
Organism: Allacma fusca; assembly: GCA_947179485.1. Taxonomy (NCBI): domain Eukaryota; kingdom Metazoa; phylum Arthropoda; class Collembola; order Symphypleona; family Sminthuridae; genus Allacma; species Allacma fusca. The sequence continues at coordinate 66,099,292 of OX359246.1, forward strand.
TGGTGATGAAACTTTTCTTCTTGTGAACCTTTTTCGTGCAAACTTATGCAGTGTATATGCGTTCTGACTATGAAGAAAAGTTTTTATGTTAGTGATAGAAGAGTTTTTATTCAATTCTTGCAGTCGATTTACCCCGCCAAAAGATCCGGGTGAGTGTGGTGTATAGTATTGCTGAAGGTACAACTTAGACATGTTTACGAAACCCGTGTTCACAATATAATGCTACATTATCTCTAAACAGCAATTGAGTGTAATTGTGTAATGTAGTAAGAGCATTAACATGCGCATGAAGCTCATAAAATGCATTCTGTCACTTGTAACAATGTGCAGCATTAGCGTCTGCAAAGATGATACACGATACTATCACATTCTAACGCCTGAAACATTCTAGTTACAGGCGTATAGCAATTGCTGTATGGATGTGTGTCTTGATCCCAGCAATGGCTCAACACCATCATCATACGTTGTTGGAGGTAGCATGATAGAATGCCTATAAGGTAATTAGGGAGCCGGTAAATGTGTTGGAGTTTAAGAATTAATCTCTTGTATTTGATACTGTCAAATGCTTTGCGAAGATCCACAAACAGTGCACCTACATACATTTTACTCTCAATAGCTTCAAATAGTTATGGGTTACTTCAATTAAAGCATGCAATGTCGACTTACGTTTTCGAAATCCAAATTGGTAACAAGATAATAGGTTAGACTTGTTAACAAAACTGATTATTCGTGTAGCAATGACAGATTCAAATATTTTAGACAAGAAAGGTAATATTGAGATTGGTCTATAGGCTGTGGCTAGTAATTTGTTGATCTTCGGTTTCAGAATATTGGTGACAATAGCTTTTTTCCATGCTGAAGGGAATTTGCTTATATTCAGGGCAGAGTTGAATATATTTGAAAGAATAGGAGCAAAAATTTCAGGGAATAATTTCAGGACTTTGGGTTTGGATGGTTTGTTTTTAAATCCTGTAGAGTTGTTTTCGTTTGTGGATTTAATCAGGGAGATAATTTCTTTTCTTTCAACAAATTTAACAGAGAAATTGTTTTGTTTTATGCAGGATGTAATACTATTTAAGAAGGCGTCGTCATTAGGGTGATCAAGGACAAAGGCTTTAGCAAGCTTGTCACAGATTTTAGATTTATCTGTAAGCTTAATTCCGTTGCATTCAATTATTGGAATGTTAGTACTATTAATTTTATCTCCAATTAATTGTTTAAATGCGTCCCAAAATTCTTTGGAGATTCTGCATTTACTAAATTTATTATTAATAAACTTTGCCTTCAAATTACGAATTGTTTGAGTTACTGAGTTTGGCGTAGTTTTGTAATTTATCCATGCATTTGCGCATTTTGATTTAATGGCGATTTTTTTCAAGTGATTTTTGTGGTGGATAAGTTTTTTAATCTGGGGCGTAATCCAGTCGGCAGGTCTTGCCCTTACTCTTCTTTTGATAGTGGGAATAAAGTCATCGATTATACAGTTTGTTAAACATTCCAGGACTTCAATTTTATCGTGTATGCAGTCAAAGTGATCAATTAAAGTCCACTTTGCATTTTCTAAGGATTCTTTTAGTTTATTTACGTTAAAATTACAGTAGCTTCTGCATGTTATCACGACAGGGGCAAAGTGAAGTTTAGGTTTCTTACGAACTGCATAAATGATATCATGATCGGAAAGGCTACTGTGTATAATTCCAGAAGCAGTTATTAGGGAAGTGTCTGTAGTATAAATATGGTCGATAAGACTGCGTGATGTTTGCGTAACTCTGGTTGCTTCAGTAATTAACTGTGAGAGATTTAGACGGTTAGTGAGAGGTAGAAATTTTTGTTTGTTATAATTAGTAGTCAGTAGGTCAATGTTTAGATCGCCAAGAATGTAGATTTCCGTGCAATGATTTTGGAGTGTCTTTTTGAGTTCCGAAAATTCAAATAGGAAGTTATCATCGTTTACCAGTTGTCCTGGTGGTCTGTATATATTAGTGATAGCAATAGGTTTTGTGTGCGGAAGAGTGATAGATATAGCCAGCGATTCAAAGGAGTCACCTAAAGTAGGTATAATTTGATTAAGAAGGTTTGAGTTTACATAAATTGCTAATCCACCGCCCGGGGATCCGCGATCCTTTCTGTAAAGTGTATACCCATCTATATTTATCTCATTACTGTGAGTATTATCACTGAGCCAAGTTTCTCCTGTGCATACAACGTCAATTTTGTACTTAAAGATTATTGTTGATAGCTCATCTACTTTATTTTTGAGACTACAAATGTTAAGGGACAATAAACAGATACCTTTGGGTAGTAAGGTTGAAGTAACATTAGCATCGGCACTTATCTTATTAGGGCAGGATTTACTGTCCTCAAAGAAGGAATCATTATTGTTTCCAAGTTGAAGTAAATGCAACGAGTCAATAGAGTGCCTATCATCTAGGTCATTACAATAAGTGCATAACCATATTCCAGAATTCCATCCACAGAATTCCAGAACTCATTTCTCGAAGACCGGTCTCGAAAAAAAACCTCGCTGGAACCCTGTGATAATTGAAACAGAAGAGAAAATTCGGTTTAGGTGAACCCCTTAATCAGCTGGATGTAATCGCAATGGACCTAGAATTTTCTCGCAGGGTTGCTTACCTAAGTAAGTTAATTTTTATTTTGTATTTATTTTTAGTAATACTAACAGCATCTATAGTATTAATGTTTTTAAATTCCATGTCACTTCAGCGTACATACGAGATGCTACGTTTATATTTTGAATCAGTTTGCGTAAACAACTTTGTGTTTACACTGCATTTTACGGCCGGTCGAAAAACGTTGGTACTATTGTAATTTGTATTTGCTGAATCTTCAGCTCAAATATGTTGGATGCAATTCTCTACCCCATCGTTGGACTACATCGTGGTTCTTCCCAACATTGAAGCTATTAAGCGGTATACTAAGCCCGAACTTAACGATCCTGGACGTGTCATTGCTCCGTTTCCCTATAATAATGACGTCATCAATTTGAAGCTTAATCTGAACGTCTTCCTCCCAAACGTGTTCGATGTTCAGTTTTTCTGTCACGGATTCTGGGGTCTGCCGAATCCACCCTTGTACCCGACGTGCATGCTGTTAAAGGATAAATACAATCCTAAGTGCACTGAATCCAAGAAAACGATACTACGACTAGACTACGCCGTTAGTAGTCTCTCACGTCAGCAACAACTGTACTGTCAGAATGACGTATATTTCCTGTATCTGGCTTGGATAGAGATTTTTTCGAATGGTGGGACTTGTATTTAAGCTATGATATGAATGTACATTTATGTAGACCGGTTTACAAATATTGTCTGTAATTATACAATAACTAAATGTTTTTTAGGCTAAAGGCGCAACCCCTTCGGTTGCCGACATGCCATGGAATGGAATCATGCATTACTCACAGTCATTAACCTTCAACTTTGTCTTTGAATAGAAACTATTAATACTCGCATATGATTGGAGGAAAGTTATCCCACAGTATTAACGTACACAAAAGGGAATAATTTACAATTTTTAAACTTCTTTTATCCGTTTTCGGCAGACCTTCACCTACAAGTACTGTATTATTCTATCCAAGACCTGTCTTGGATACATTTATTCTGCGTCCACACATTGGTTACCCTCGGCAACCTTGACGCATCCATTTACAGGATTTCAGGTTTTTACCATCCTTCATGAATCCAATACTAGGCAACCTGACATGGTGACCTTAGGTATTCTAGTGGCATCCAACAAAAACATGTGGGCATCCCTCGTCACCCTGTGGAGTCCACCAAATGTTGGTTTCCCAAGGCTGCCGTGGGGCCTTGCCCCCTCAGAGTGACACCGTTGGCACGATTTTCTATTGAGCGGGAACCAACGGTCTTTTTATGAAATTGTATGAAACGTTTTGAAAACCTGCAGTAGAAGTCAAATTGGATGTAGCAACCCAGTCAATAATATCTCCGTAAAAAATGGTGAGATACTTCAATTACTAAAACTATTTCGACGTTCAAGTCGAATCTTTAAATTTACCGAGGTTTTAATCAAAATTGAATTGTTTTGCCAAGAATAAATCCTTCAAGAATTGATCACACTCGGGCTATATGAGGTTAGTTACGAACTAGTTTTCAAGTAGTTGAATTGCAAAACTGCAATAATTTAACATTTCATACACAAAGTATTCGTTTTTTCCGGGATATTCAAAAAACCTGAACGTGTCTACAAACATTCCTGACAAACACATAAGAACGTTGCCCAAAGATGAGCTGACACCATGAGAGGTTTGTTTGTTTTGCAATATAATTGTTTACCTACAACCGGCGCCCATGATTCCCCATTTCAGTGATTCGGCGGTAAATATTGTCCATTCTGGCATGTAGCATTTCCAATTCGTTCCTACCAGCCACCAATTCTTGCAAAAGCTTCTGAGCTTCCGATTTCAAAAACCCGATTTTCATTCGCAAATTTTCAACCTGTTGAATTGTATTGATCATCAAATTTTATTAGTTAATTGATAATTATTAATTGTACACCTGATGACTTAAGTAATTATCTTCTTAAGAAACTGCGATTTTCTGCTGGGTTTACAATAAGGACAGAATAATCCTATTTCGATATAATGTTTATTTCACCTGCAATTGACGCACTGTGCACCAAAGACTTACATTTTGCCGTGCAACTCTTGTCCTGTCCTCTTCTAGTATTGCAATCCGATAACAATAGACCTGTGGATAGTTATGTACCAATTATGTCAACAAAATCTTAAATATGACACTAGAAATAGCTGCCTCTGCTTTAAGAATTGTTGTCATGAGGTAAAAATAGGGAGTACAGTTCCAAAAGTTCTACGTCAGGAGCAAAATTGGAACCTTTTTCTCTGCCGAAGTTTTGCTCTGCCCGTCAAATGTACCTGTTCAGAAGTCCCAGCAGTAATTGGAACGGTTCTGTGGAAGTTGTCATTGAGGTTTCTGACAGATTGCTGATCTGAAAACTATGTACATAAATATGATGTATAACACAAACAGTAGTCGAAAAGGATTAGTCACATTGTCAAGTGGTATATAATAAAAAGACAGGTAAATTTCGCCATATAATCGGCGGGGAATTAAGAGGTAAAAGTATAGGCAGTGTGTTTCAAATCCCTTTCGCCATTATTTATTATATGCAATAATGCAAGGAATTAAATCTTGCATTTTTCGATTTATGAGGCTGATTCTATGACTAAAACTCCCTCGTTTGCCGCTGGAGTTAAAACTTCTGTCATATCTTTGAGTTTTAAATGTTTGAAACAGAAATTCGCTTTGACTCAAATCCCCCAAAATATTCTTACATATTCCGAATATTAAATTTAGATGTTAAGTGCACAAGCACCTGGTACATAGAGTGTACATAAACTGTATAGGAACTTTTTGTTAATTATGTAAGCCAGCACTACAGAGCTGTTCCGTACAACTGAAGCTTCGATCATTATAAAATAAAGACGTTTGATTCATGTTGATAATTTCTATTAGGATTATGATATTGTTGTGGCAAAGGGACTTACTCACACAGTGTAATACTGCTTATAATAGAAATATTTAGTCTCTCTTGAGCATTTCTTATAGAACTAATTGATTGTATACATGTTAAAAACCCGAGAGTGCTGTAGGATATGTTGAAGCTGTATACATGCAACGGCAAATAAATTCACTTTTTAATGAGGCAATAAAGAATTAACTACTCTCAAACACGTGTCTGTGTTTTGTAAAACCAAGCAAATCAACATTTTATTTCTAATCTTTGATTGAACTTTCTTAAATTATGATAATCCTACCTTATCACTGCCTTCGATGAAATCCCGATATTGAGACATTCTTGAATTAGACAATCTAGACCCATCCGATCGTCTGAATCTTCCAAAGGTTGACAGTTTAAAACATTGGCAAAGCACATGCTTAAACCAAGCATTTGCTTGAGGAAACTCGGCTTGGAGAATTTAAGTGGAGCGAAAGGAGATGTGGAACGAATGTGAATGTTGGATGTATATACACAATATGAGAGTATCGAATGACTCGTTGTGAGGGAGAATCCTGGGGTATTTCTAGAACATCATACAATATATTTATGGAGTGCAATCGAACGGGATTACGACCGATGAGTTTTGGGCCAACCAAATTGTTTATTTTTGTGATGCTATGTTGTGTAATTTATCCTACGAATAATACTGCAAATGAATAGATGACACGGTCTGGCACTAACAATAAAAAAGTATAAGACGTGTGAAACATTATAGAAAATACTTGAAAATTGTGTTAAAATTAGCACTTGAAACTGATACCACTACAACTATACACACAACATCACAACTCTAATATTCACACAATCGTAAATACTCATAAACACCGCCAACTGTGTCAGTGATTCTTTTGCTTTGAAATAGAAAAATATGTTTTCAACACCCTCCTATAGTTGCCACACTGAAAGAGCTGCAGCAGGAAAAGCTACTAATCGCCATGGCGACTGGTTGTGTGGAGAAATGTCAAAGCCGAAGCCACCTACTTGGAATCTGTGTATTGTTGAGCCACCAGAGTTAACATGAGTCCCATGACGATCGCTACGATGGGAAAACCTATGAATCAAGTAAAGGTTTCACATTCACACCTCTCAGACAATCATTTGGTCAACTAAATCATCCACCAGCACCGAATAATCTCAAATTGATGAATCTACAACACGAATTTTATGCCCAAGTTGAAATGAATGGACTTTCACAAAATGGTACAAAACTGATAGCACATCTCTTGCTGGACTAAAAATGAAGAATGTGTGTGCCGGCAAACAAACCGGGTAAAATCCGAACCGGGTAATTTACCTGCATATCTGTCAGACGATAAAATATATATTAAATTATATTATATTAAACATATTTTAAATTGTGATCAATAACGCATGAATTTGCATGCATATATAAACAGTCAACATGAAAGCATTGCATGCTTGCTGTAGTGACCAGCAAAGGATGTTCCGTTCAACGCAAAACACGGGCAGCGCCTGCGCGGTAAAGACAAACCTTTATATGAAACCGTTCTGCAGCTCAACTAGTCCTAATTTATTTTTAAATAATTTATTAACTTTTATTAATTTATTACATTATATGTGCCCTGCCAAAAAATTGTTTCACTATGGGAATTGCTCTATTTAAGAAAAACATAGTTCATTTAAAGGCAAGATACAGCCAAGGAACTTCTAAAATTTGCCGGAGAAGCTAAGTACGTCCCTCAAATTCCGCTCGTAGGAGCCGGAGAGAGAGGTAGTAGCTGTCAGTGGCTCTCTTATCTCTCCAACCTACATTTCGAGGGACGCATAACATTCGCTAGTCCCAAAGACCTTTGGTCCTCTATGGATATTGACTGTGGGCTGCCGAGTTGAGTGCCAGTGCCTGTGCCGGAGGATCCTCACTGACCCGGGATCTAAAGGCTACATTAGGAGTCGGGAACTGCACAGGTAAGGTTTGCACAAACTACATACCATTTGTGTAGTGTGCCGCGGCTGTATGTGTGTTGACCGTGTACCGAGTCTTAGCCCACCCCGGGAACGCAAGACGTACATGCAGATCGCGGCATGACTATGCAAAGTAGTTGCCTTCCTTTCTTGACTCTGGATAGGGCTGGTGTGTAAGCTCGTGCAGATCTGAAACATTGGACTGGGGGTAAAGACCTTACGTCGCTTATATAGGTTTTGGTAATCTTTGAGTTAGGAATGCTGGTGACTGATTAATGGGACGTATCTCTACGACACCATCAGCTCACCAGTAAACCTGAAATCTTTGTATAGATTATACAAGGGCAGCTCCGACCTGCCAGAGGAGCGGTAAGATAAGGTAAACCGGACATTACGCAAATACGAACATGCCACACAATTATTGTTTGGCTATGCAATATGAAAGTCTGCAAATTAAGCAATGCAAGTATACGGGTGAGGGCAGTAAGTCTCTGGCTTGAGCTCCTCCAAGCTGCGACCCAAATATTGGGGAGCACTTGGCCCATCAAATACATACATACATAAGTAAGTCCCTGAATTTATCGCTGCCTGCCGAAGGTCAACTCAATCTGGTGGGCTGTCGAACGAAGAGAATTTATTCCGTCTTCAAAAATGTTTAAAATGATCGGCAAAACCACCTATCCTGGGTTTAATGGTATCACTGGACTATGTTGCTCAAATTCTGCGGTCATTAGAGAGACCATGTGGTCAGTCATATACTATCATTGAAAACATGATTCGGAAAATGTCAAGGACTTTCATTAAATCAACGCTGTCATACCTGAGCAGTAGATGGAGTTTGCGTGCTTGCAAAATTCGACGCGCTTGAAGAAATTAATCACAATATTCAATTTCACATCAGCATTCACTGGTGAGAGAAAGTTGATGCTATGGCACGTGTTTCTCAAACATCCAGGCAGGAAGCCAACATGTCAAGATTTTTCTGTTTGGTTAAGTAATATTTCAGATGCCATCAGTGCTGCGCATTTGACCACTTCAGTTTTGGAGAAATGTGATCCATAACATACCAAGGGTACCAAAAACGATATTGTCATGGTTAGCACAGACAAAAATGTCAATTCCGAAAAGAATTCCAAGCTCAAGACTTGTAATTACTGTAAGAAAACGGAGCATAACTTACAAGATTTCCAATAATTCTACATCTATCCCTTCTAGGGTTGAGATGTTACAATATCCGAGTGTATTCTCTGAATATACTAAAAGGTCTACATGCTATACAGCAACCAGTGCTGCGCTCAAGTCACGTATATTCCAGACTTCACCCTGAACTTGACTTGAGCATGAATTTAAGTATTTTTGATACGATCTTGAACCATGGCGACTCATGTTTAGGTAATTACTTGAAATTTCATGGTCAAGTAATCAAGTAACTACTTTTTACTTCACTTGAACATGATCATGTACAACATAAATTGCACTTGCCTTGACCATGCCTTGGTCATGGCTAAATCATGGCTTGACCCGAACAATACACGTATATGCACATGTACAGTGAATTTCCTGCATAGTGGTTCCCAAGAGATGACAAAATACCTGCCCATGAATGGGGATGCCGTTGTATTTTTCTACTACATAATGAAAATGTAATACAAGGGAATATTTAACCATGTTAATCTAAACGATATGCTGTCCAAGAGGAAACCACTATATAGGAAATTCACTGTATATACATATGTATGTTGTTAAACTAATTCAATATCTTGTTTTCACATGGTCTCAAAATTGTAAATAGTATGTACGATAATTATTAACAAAGCGAAATTTCGTCTGAAAAAGATTTTTGAAAGAACCTTATTCAAATTATATTAACGCCAAATGTTAAAACAGGTAACAAATTTATTGCAGTCAAATTTGCCTACCCAGCATGAGTTGAAACTTGTTGAAAAATAAAACAATAATTTGCGAAATGTCATTTTGAAAGTTTATGCGGCGTGTCTTTGACATGCGTAACTTTATTTTATTTGACTCTGTACATGAAATACTCATGGTTCATGGTCAAGTTTTTACATTATCAGACTTGACCGTGAACATGACTTGACACTCAAGTAATATTCTCCAACCTGACCATGACGCTTACTTGACTTCAAGTATTATGGTCAAGTTTATACATTTCCTGACCATGACTTGAATGCTCAAGTTATAATTATTTTTTAACTTGACCATGACCCGAACTTGACCATGACTTGAAATACTCGTGGTCTACTTGAACTTGTGCGCAGCGCTGACAGCAACATTATTGAGCTCAGAGATGATCGCATGGTGAAGTACACCACGCGTATTTCGGGTCATGTTCAAGTTCGGCTCATGTTTATGTCCAGAATTTAAAGTACTTGAAGTTGTCGGGTCATAGTGGTCGGGTTACAGTACCCGCCGGATATTAGTGTTAACAGTAAAGCCACATACTATAAGTCTTAAGCGGATTTACATTTTGTTTGGTTCTAATTGGCCAACACAAACGGCATTAATCATTTAACCATGCTAACTTAGGCCTGGTATCCTGTTACCCGAATGGTCATTAAAAATTAATTTAAGCTCCTGGTATTATATGGAACACATTTGTGTCGTCGGTTTTGCCTTAAACAAGTATTTCAGAAATATAGCCTGAGGGGACACTTTTGTGACGTCACAGGGTCATCCCGGGACGTCGCTTATTGGAATCCTACACGAGGTTACACATGTCTGGACAACACTCTGAAATATGGGGAAAGTTTTAAACAAAGAAAATTCCTTATTTCCTTATGGCAATTTATAGAGTAATTCTGAATCTTTCGTCTTAATTTTTGGATGCTGCGGCTCATTTTTTAAAACTGGACTGTTGAGATTTGATGAAAATCAATCCCATTGAAACTTGCCACAAACCCAGTGCGTGGAAATCGGCCAGTCCATAATCAAATAACAATATCATAAATTACATATCCTCCACATTCTCTTCGATTGCGCTAATCAAGTATCAATTTTCCAACTTTGCTCATAAAAAACCCCTGCTTCAATTTTTTTAATGGAAATATATTTCTAAGGTGGACCTTTGGATCTGAAAACCATACTTTCAAAGTATCCAAACTTTCCTAACATTTAAATGTGAAGTAAACTATTTCACCTACAAAGACTCTGACAATGAGATGATTATTCTCATAAGTTAGATCAAATATTAATATATTAATTCAATTAATGTCTAATATATATTGAAGGACGATTTACCCAAAGTTAGAATTTAATAGTGTTGGTTAAAAGACGATGACTGAACATATACATAAGTCACACTATACTAAATATTCAAAAGCGTATATAATAAGTAAGTGGTAGTTTATTTTAATTAATCATACAAATTCCAAGATGCAAGATATAAGCCGGTTGGTAACTTGTTTAGCATTGTGGTAATTCTGTCCTCTCTTTTTTCTTTTGTTTTCTTTTTTGTAATCTGAAATGGCATTACGTTTTGTCGACTTGGACAGAATTAAGCTGAAAACTTAGTTACTTTACCTTAAGCCTGCCCAAGTCAACAATGCATTCGAATCACCCGCTAAACAAGGATGAACACAACAAAAATATACTCTAGAATCACCCAAAAAGTTTGCATGTCTCGTTAGTGAATGGTTAATCACCCACGGCACCTCCCTTAAAAAGTTGACCCATCCAAACGCGCGAAAATCGTATCGCAATGCTTTTCCATTGCGACAAAAATTTATTGATCCAGAAATCCTTTGGTCTCGCAATGAACAAACATTCCGATACGATTTTCGCGCTTATGGATGGGTCAACGTTTGACGGGAGGAGCCGTGGGTAATTAATCCTTCACTAAGGGAAACATGCAAACCTCATGGGCGATTCTAGAGTTATGATATTTATACAGATATTTACATGGGTTACTGAATATGTTGAGTTTCGCAGGGATTTTATTGTTTACCAATAAAAAAAATAGTATTTTATTTCAAATGGGGGGGCAATTGCCCCCCCCTGGGTATACGCGCTGGCTACTACTACAAAGCTTTTAGTAAGAAGGATTGTCTAATTGTAAGCACACGGTTTTGTATTGATTTTGATGGCTAGCGATTGAATATACAAAACCAAAAATGCAGCAGTTTTGTGCAAATGCCACGAGAATTTTTCTGTGAGAATATGAGAAGTCGTGTTCATTGAAATGCTTGTTTTAGAAGCCGAATTTAAACGTTCGTTTCGACCCAAACTGAAACTGAAATGAAATTTTGGTGAAACAAACTGAAACAAAACGGAAATTTGCGTTTCAGGAACGTAACGGTTGAAGCACTACATGAAATACAGCGGATGCGTATATGTATGTATATTGTAAAACAACGAGATGCTAATTGATCGACCCATGTATCTACTTGTGTAAATAAATTTATCATTAATGAGCTGACTTGTTTCTTCATAGGCCAAATATGTAAATAAAAATACAGGTGTTGTATCAATTATCGATTTCCCTGTATTTTTCCAGGATTAAGAATGAAAAATTTCGCTTGAATCATTTTTTGCAAAGGAAGTAGATCAAAGTTGCTCACTATCATTTTCAAAGGCAAATAAACATTTATGCGCATATTTCCACAAATGATGATCCAAGTGTTTTCAAATCACAATAAGCATCCCAGATCATCACTTCAAAGTTGAATTGTGCATTTGAAGCAAAGAATTCCCTGGTCTGGCCTACGTACGGAAATAAACATACTTCCACATATGTACACATACGCGTAGATTAAGATATAATTACTTTATTGCTTGTGATATAAATAAAATTAAAAAATCATTTTAATATCTCTTAATCTCTAAACCATTTTATTTCCTCCCAGTTACAAGGAGAGGCTCCGAGACATTCTGCGGATTCCATAATGGCCTCACTTCTGATTTTCGGCTATTAAAATGAAAGGGAAATGTCAACCTTTGATTCTGAACATGTACATACATATTGCATTTGCTTATAATTATGTGCATACCCGACAAATCAAATTTAAAATTTATTCAAATAGTCTCCGCTTTTATCATGCTTTAACATTATAAAATTGTTGTAAATACCATGCTCTACCATGGCATCTTCCTAAATCAAATTTCCAGACATAAATGGCACATAATAATCTGATCATAATAAACAGGAAAATCATTTCTGGAGAAATTTTCCTGTCCATTCGCTCATAAGGACATAATAATTTATTTTGTAGTAAGCAAATTATCAGCGTAGTTGTGTCTACGAGATTGCGGCTATCTAACCTTTTAACTCCCTATTTATTTTTGAAGCTTTAATACGGTAAAATTTTATCTCCTCTTCGCAATTACGAATATTTCCTACGAATAACAATCTTGATTTAACGATTCGATGCCCGGATCTGAATGTCAACGATACGGCTTCCAAATGGTGCATATCCACTTCGTTTTGCTATAAAATTGTGTCTAATTTCTGGAAAGAGCATCAATCCTCTCTACAACCTTGACATTTCAACATGCTCACAGCCACCTGATTCGTCTATTCTTTTGTGTTAGTCTTGCGGCTCAATTGTCAGGAGCAAATGTACCCCAGCGACAAGGTAAGTATTGAGTCCGTACCCCAAAAACTGGAACCCAAATGGGTCGTACTTTAGCTACAACTTTCTCCGTTTCCTCCTAACTCAAAGTAACATTTACATTTTCAGAGGAAGACCTTAGCTTTTTGTTGAAGAATGTGAGCCATATTTGGATGAAAGGGGCCCTTGGTTGGTTTTCCGTCTTTGGACTAGCCTATAGTGGGTGCTGAAACAAGTGCATCCTCTGGACTCTACAGAACGTTAGTAGCAGGTGGACGGTACGGGGCCGGGAGAATTGTTGCGTGTCCACACGACAGCTTCCTCTACAATGATGTCCCCGCTGTGCATAACGACCGGGACCAATTTCTTCTCAACATCGTTAACTGGATCTCACCGGGGCAACGTGCAACGAAAATTGCTACCGTTGGAGGCTTACCAAACTCAATCAGTTCAATTTTCACATCCCAAGGGATCCAAGTGTACGTAATCAGTTTTGCAGACATTACTAATACCAGCCTGATCTCCAATTATGATGCGATACTCATCCGCCCTCATATTCCTAAAGAACTTGTCCCAAACTTGATCTCGTACATGGAGTCGGGTCGAGGTCTCCTGCTATCACCCAATGCTAGGTTCAGGGTTGCACAAATGAAAATGCCCTCGGTTTTATGCCTGCCCTCCTGAAAATGCCCTGAAAATGCCCAAAACGCCGAAAATGCCCTGAAAATGCCTTACTCTGAAAATGCCCGGCATTTTGGGCATTTTCGGCAGGCATTTTGGGCATATTGGGCATTTTTACAGAAACTTATACACTATGACCAGTATTGCTCCTTGAGCGAATATAAGGGAGTTTTTCATAGTGTAATCAAACCCATCCAGTTTTAGAAAATGTTATACTTGATTTAAAAAAAAGAATTTAATTTGTCTAATTCCCTAATGGCTATTTCAATAAGCCCTAACGGAATCGCATACCTTCAACGCTGTACATTAAAAAAACTTTTGGATTTGGAAAGAACAATTTGCACAGTGCCAGTATAAATTCCGTATTTGATAATGGCTTGTAAAGTACAGAAAATGTTACACCTTTTTTAGATATATACAAAGCGACGGTTATAATATATGTCAAAACTTGGAGCTTCCGTAGCAAATTTTGTGTCGACTTTGAAAACTGCATTTAATCAGCCGTAGTAAACCAGTGTAATAATTCTAGGAGTTCAAAATGTAACAATAAATACATTTAGATGACGACTAGTTTTTAAGCTCACAAACAATGATATTGTTAATCTTTTAACAACTATTATATCTTTTTGTGTTGCATCTTTGCCCGAATATGTTTGTTCTTGAAATCTAAATAATTACAGACACGGTGTACAAGCGAATTTTTACAACAAAATAATGAAAATAGAATTATTATTATTTTTCCATAAATATGTCTATATCAACTCCAGGTTTCAACCTTTTTGGAAACAGTTTGTTTCTATTATTTTATCATGTAATCCAGTTGAATATTTAAATTATTTGTAACATACTGTTTTGTGACTTATTTTGCAAAATTAGTAGGTAGCTAAAGTCATATATTTAAAAAATTGGAGTGAATATGCCGAAAATGCCTGCCCTAGGCTGAATATGCCCAAAATGCCCAAACTGCCATAGATGCCCAAACTGCCATAGATGCCCAAACTGCCATAGATGCCCAAAATGCCATGAAATGAAAATGCCCAAAATGCCAGGGCATTTTGGGCAGGCATAATGCCGAAAATGCCATGGCATTTTCAAATGTGCAACCCCGGCTAGGTTATACCACTTCTGCAGTAATGGAGGACATTTCGGATCTGAATACCCTAGGAACGCCCTCACTTCCAAAGTGGGATTTGTCTGGTCACAGAGGTGGGGCGGGTGGCCAAACACGCCCATGATGACGTATAACACATCCCGGGAGTTTTTGAAGTATGTGCACGTTAGGGAGGCCTTACAACACCTTAAGGACTATACGACTGGCGCGGTAGGAGATCAAGACAATAGCGTTGAACGTAGTCATTGTTCCCTTTGGGACCTTCCGAATTTAGTTCCCGCTGCTGTTGTTTGGGAGGATAAATCCCTCTACGAGAGTATCCTTGATGCTGCCAATCCTGTAAACCAGCCTGTAACCACGGTGACAAACCGCGTGCCCAAACGTGAGGACAAAATCAATCTTCAAGTATTTCATCTTTGTTCGAAATTACTCAAGCCTGAGGATGTGAAAGTACATCCCACCAGCAAATATTTTCCTGGAGAAATTGTTCAACCCAGAAGATCTCAAATCCGTGTTCCAGAAGTCCCTACGGCTGTAATTGAACCCAACAATAGTGGTCCCGATCTTTCAATTCTGTATCAAAAAAACTCGATTCGATTCAATTCAATTCAATTCTGATTCATCATTTTTCGATTCAATTCAAAAGATGAATTGAATTATTTCATTCAATTCACTTCATGAATGAAATCACGCGAAATGCCTTGAATCGCGATTCAAATGATTCACGTGCATAGTATTTGTTTGCATAACCCGCTAAAAAATGCGGTAGAAACGCACCACATTAAAAAACTCGCACGTGTTTCTGAGAGATTTTTGTTGGAAAAACGGTTAGTCAATTATTTCGTAAACAATAATTTTTATACAATAATCACATCATTTATTATTAATTATTATTACAGTATTTACTAACGGTAGAATTTAGGTCATAATGGGACAATCAATTAGCAGGATATGCAACTCGAAGCTAATGTTACAGTCAACTCTCGGTAAAAAGCAAGCTCATGGCACCGGCATTTGTCCCTGTTGAGGTGTGTGTGACTGATAAATAGTAAAATCCTGATGTAGTTTGATTTACTATGAAAGTTACTGATTGCACATGTATTTAAGTAATTGACTTGCCCGAATACAAGAATTACTATTCTAAAGATTAACAAGAGTATTTATTGAGATGTTAACAGTTCCGTGTCTTAATGCATTCTGTCACAAGCGTTAGTCATCATTGCATCTTAACCAGATCAATGCATTAATACATTACATAAGCTTGCTATGCTACATTTCATAGTACTTGCATTACAATTATTACTATAAAAGTAATATTCAATACTTTTGCTATTGTCAAATAACTTAGAAATGACAAAAATAGCTTAATAAAATAACTTCACTTTCTTCAAATAAAATTAACAGCAGTAACAATTACCACTGCTATACAATAGCAAAACTGTGCCATTTCACTTCTCAACATTCCGCCCATCTTGAAATAACTATTTCAACACTACCGCCCATCGTGAAATAAAATTGGTCACTCCGATGTATCGCTGTCAACTGATTGTGATGGACATATTCCTCCGACTGCATAACCCCACACAGTAAATAGTCCGATTGGGTTACCCTTTGCTCCAGTTACTCTTCCACATCTCATTACATCGAAGAATACATCAGCCCCCAAAAGTATATCGATGCATACCGGTACCATAAATCCGGGATCCGCTAATGGCAGTCCTCTTAAATGACTTACTTCTGTTACTTCTATCATTAACTTTTCTTTTCGGTAGCATCTTTGTAACCCTTGGAAGAATGTAAGCATCAATTTTCATCCCGAAATCATCTTCTTGATTTGATCTTAAATCAAGGGTCACCAAAGAATTGGAACTTCCAGCATCCGATTCTCCAACTCCAGAAATGTTGATGTCACAAATCTTCCTGTCTAACTGCAACGAACTTGCTGCTCTCTCCGACACAAAGCTAACATCGGAGCCTGGATCAAGGAGTGCTCTGAATTCTTGCAATCTTCCTTTACCATCTTCAACAGCAATCACTGCAGTAGCCATCAATCCCTTCTTTGCTTTTGCAGATACAGAGCTAATGCCAATATGTGTTGTTACCGATTCTGTTCTGACCTCACTTCCAGAATTCCTCCTTATGTGTAAAAGTGAGTGATGAGCTCCTTGACAAATGCTGCATACTGTACTGCTAAAACACTTTGTTGCCAAATGACCCGCTCGCATGCATTTGTAGCATAACTTCAATTCTACTACCTTAGCCCGTCTGTCAGCAACCGTCATTTTCAAAAATGCTTCGCAGTCCCCAATCAGGTGTTCCTTACTTGAGCATAATAGACAGCAAGTATTGGTATTCGTATGATGAGCATGTACAATTTTCTTACTGCTCCCCTGCTGCTTTTCAGGCATAGTTTCACTGATTGGCAACTTCTTTCCAAATTCCGATGAGCACAGAATAACAGCACGATCATCCAGGAACTCAATCAGCTCCGCCATCTTTGCAATTCTTTCCCGTCCAATTTTCGTTTCCCACAACTTATGTGTTTCGTTGTCCAACTTTGTAGTAATGAGCAACATTGCCAAGTCACTGTCTTCATCAATTGGTCTTTCCAATGCTCTTAATGCTCTCACTACCGATGAAGCAATATCCACCACCCTCCGCAGCTCGATTCCTGATTCTCTTTCCAGAATAGGCATATCGATTAGTCGATTTAAATGAGTTTTAATTAACTCACGCGTGTTATGGTATCTTCTGTTTAATGTGGCCCATGCTTCTTCATAATTGGCATAGGAAATTGAAAACGGCTGCAACAATTCTGCTGGACTTCCCTTCAGACAACCTTTGAGATAACTTAATTTCTCTGCGCCCTTAAGTGTCGGATGATTATGAATACTTGACATAAATAAGTCCCTGAATGAAGTCCACTCCAACATACTACCAGAAAATGTTGGCGTCTCCAACTTTGGCAGCTTCACCGTAACAGCATGCTCCGATGCTCCATCCGCCGACATCCTCCTTTTAGATGCTTGAGGTTCAGTGTCAGACATCCTTCCGATGATGCGCTTCACTGCCACCTTAACTTCATCAAACCGATCCGCTATTTCATCATATTGTTGAAGACGTACTTCTTCCTCCTCCTCCTGCCATGAAGAAATAATTTCTTCAAATAATGAGTTGAACTCCTTCCACATATCCGATATTTGTTGATCAAAGATTCCAGCTGTAGCCGCATTCCACAGTTGTGCCGTCTCATGATCAACCTTTGCCTTTACTCTTGTTAACTTTGACTTCAGCAACTTTCTTCTTGCAAGTAGAACATCCATTTTGTCAGTCACCTGAATAACTCCTCACTAAAAATATGATTCAGACAATCCGGTTCGAAAAGGACCAAATGTTGAGGTGTGTGTGACTGATAAATAGTAAAATCCTGATGTAGTTTGATTTACTATGAAAGTTACTGATTGCACATGTATTTAAGTAATTGACTTGCCCGAATACAAGAATTACTATTCTAAAGATTAACAAGAGTATTTATTGAGATGTTAACAGTTCCGTGTCTTAATGCATTCTGTCACAAGCGTTAGTCATCATTGCATCTTAACCAGATCAATGCATTAATACATTACATAAGCTTGCTATGCTACATTTCATAGTACTTGCATTACAATTATTACTATAAAAGTAATATTCAATACTTTTGCTATTGTCAAATAACTTAGAAATGACAAAAATAGCTTAATAAAATAACTTCACTTTCTTCAAATAAAATTAACAGCAGTAACAATTACCACTGCTACACAATAGCAAAACTATGCCATTTCACTTCTCAACAGTCCCTTATAAACATTATCCCTTATAAACAGTGTTATACATTGTGTAAATGGGAATCGCGACTGTAAATCCCAATCCCTTCTATCAAAAAATCCCTTGTAAGGGTATCCCTCATATAATGAAGGTGACTGTATGGACAATTTTATTGATAGTGCAACTGACTGATATTCTTTCGCTGTTTTATGTAGTCATTATAAAATCCTTGAATAAAATGTTTATGTTACCACCTTTTACTGTCTGAATGATTTGAATTATCATTCGATTCAATTCAGCACGCAGAAATGAATGAAATGGAATCCTGTGAATCGTAAATTGAATCGAATCATTGCACGTCATTCAATTCGTAAGCTGAATTGAATCAAAACGAAAATTTTGAATTCAATTTAAAGATTGGGACCACTACCCAACAAGTTGTCTGCAATTCTTTTTGAAACTGCGGACTTTGTCGTCAGCGGAGAAGAACTCGGAGATGAAATGAGGCTCCCTGAGAAAAAATACCGATGGTTTAGTACAGGCCTGTATGCTCCTGCAGGTCAGGTTATTACAGTAAATGCTAATAATGATAACTTAAGTGGATTCACCGTACAGATTGGTTCCCATTCTGACTGGATACACAACCATAGGGAAATCAGCAGGGTCCCTTGGTTAGTTTTGAGTACTCCAGCTAAAAATAACAGCATTGAGATGGCGAGCCCTTACGGAGGATTAATCTACATCAACGTCCCTTCTTGGATCCAGGATAGAAACACAACGGTTACGATTAAAGGAGGTGTGAGGGCCCCGTTTTTCCAACTCGGTGAAACGATCTAGGAAGATTGGCAGAAAACGATTCGATACAGAAATGCCCCTTGGGCGAAATTCACCAACGGTAAAGTGACCCTCACTGTCCCTACAGTGGATGCCGCAAAGATTGACGACCCTCGAGAAGTGATGAGCCTTTAATTGAGAATTGCGGATGCGGTTTCCGACCTGGCTGGTAAAGATCCTTCTAGTTATGAGGAACGTTTCGTGGCGGATGTTCAAATTTCCTGGGGTTGGTTGCATTCTGGTTACCCAATCATGAGTCACTTGAGTTCAGGTCGAGACTCTATTAACTTTAACACGATTCGGAATGGAGGGGCCTGGGGTCATATGCACGAGCTGGGGCATAATCATCGGAACGGAGACTGGACGTTTTCAGGAACCAGGGAAACCACTTGTAATATATTTGCCCTCTTTATTTATGAAACTATTTTAGGCATACCTTTTTGTGACTCTAGGTCATTCTTGAGGCCAGGGAACTATAGGCCAGTCATGCAGAATTACATAAAGGGGGGTCGGGGTTTTAATTTTTGGAAATCCCATGTCGATTTTTCCCTCCTCTTCTACGTTCAAATTCAGCAAAATTATGGGTGGGAGATTTACAAGAGTGTTTTCAGAAAGTACAAGGAGCTTGGGAGCTCTGAAAGGCCAACTTCTGATCAAGATAAAATGGATTTATGTATGATCATGCTCTCGAAAAATATTGAGAAACGTTTACTAGAGTTTTTTCTATCCTGGGGTTTTCCAATTTCCGATAAAGCTAAGAACGATTTGGGAAACCTAGGATATCCTAATGCTAACATTACGATGGATGATCTTCTTACAAATTGAAGTGTACTGTGGCTTGCGATATAAAGCTTTGGGTGTATCAAATACAGTCACGTTTTAAAACAATTTTTTTATACTTGCAATATCTCAGTATCGTAAGTTAAATGCCCTTACTAGCTCAAATATACAATTGTAGATGAGTGTCTTCTAGATGCGTTTGTATGATTTTGTGTCTTAGAGCACTTTGAATTCCACGAGTTATTATGATACGATAAATTTTAAAACTGTATTACATTTTTCAATTGGATTAACTATTGTAAAATTTTTATCAAGAGAATGTAGAACTACATTACAAACTATACGTCTTCATTCAATTATTATCAATTCCTAATTCATTCGCGATCATTCTCTGGGCATGACTCCAATAATCCAGGGCCGTTAGTGGTAACCAAACTAGCCATTACTTACAATACAAATAAAGCTGCAAGATATTTCCGGGAAAGTTTAAAGGGCTACATCGTCACACTCGGTCGCACCCTGTCTAACCCTGTGTCAGTAAAGAGTATTGACCAAATCATTGGTCCCATGTAGGCACGAAATCAGTATCACCATTTTATTTGAATCAGAAATTCATCAGAACAACAATTCAACAGGGTATTTCAAAACATTTCAGTCCCCGTTAATTCATAAAAAGGGCAATAAATATATTCGGTTTCCCACACCACAGCAATCTGCCATATTTTCAAAATTTGCTCCATATCCAGCTTGCCCAAAACACTAGATTACGTAGATGAAAAAACTTATGGATTTCATAATTAATGCAAATTGTCTTAGAAAAAATCCTGGTTCACACAAGGAAAATTTTTGAATAACCCCGTGTTCAGCCGAAGGCTAATTTTGTGATGGATTGCGGTTAATTTTATAAAAAAATATGAATATTAGTTTTTTAAACATAATATTTTTATATAGTAGAAATAGTCGGATGTGTGTGATAAATATATGGACGAACCAAAGTTGGTTTTTTTCTTGGAATATAAGTTAAGCAGCTGTTTATTTCAGCACCGATTTTGTTTTAAATATTGTAAGGTATGTATATAGAAATTACACAAATTAGTTAAGTCTCACATGAACAAATAATTAAGTTGTGAAAGACACAACCATAGGTTAAGTCAGTTCAAAGTAACTTTATCATTTATTGTAAAGGTGCATTGTAAGCACTTCTCATCGGCTCAAGCCGACAAGTGTCAATGTCCGGTTACGTCAATTATGATGTAACGTCTAGACTTAAGATTGTAAAAATAGGCTCCAGTAGCTACTTGTTAAGTTTAAGATTCTTCCAGACTCTTCAGTGAATAACTGAGAGTCATTCCAATAACACTTATATTTAAATGTTAATCTTCGTTTCCTTTTCCTTTTGATTTCAGTTTTAAATAAAAGCAATTAGTCCTCGGATTAATGTAAAATCACGCTCAATCGTTTATTCATAATTATTCCTTCCATCAGCACGATTTCCCATTATTTACATTTTATTGACAAATACTTAAGTAAATAATCCAGGAGTTAGGATTTCATGGTATGACCATAACCTACTCTTTCATGGTGGCCCAAGTAAAACCATTGCCAATCTAATTTTCCCCGGCAATGCTCCCGAATTACTCTCAATTATCACTCCCCTTGGGAAACAATCGATTTACTTTTAAGAATTGATTTCATTACCAGGCAAGTTTGAATAATGTGTCATATTCCGTGAGAATTTTTGAGAATTACAGTTTTGGCCACGCAGAGGTTACATTCCTGCATTTTTGACGTTGCAACTCGCACAGCACCATCGGGACTACCTCCAGAGGAGTCATCCGTTATTGACTGTGACCGGTCGAAGAACCCCTCGTAAGTTTTATTTGATAAACGGGGTTATTGTTTCTTGTCTACGGAAGGCAGACGGATTTACCTGCACTTCACCGACCGATGCCCTGAGGATTTGGGTATACTCAACGGACAGCCACGGAGCTTAGTGCCGTTCCCACCTCAACCAGGAGGATTTTCATACAGTACATTCAGAGTGTTAAGTTTCATTATTATGAACCACCGTCACGGTACGTACATACTCACGTTATAATTTATGTCCGATAAGAAGAAACCGTCCACTTCGCAATCTAACCCTAAGCCTTCGACTAGTAGAGTCACTCCGACCCCGATTTAAAAGACGCTTCCGAATTAGCTAAAGTTTTACAACAGGCAAAAACCAAAGCCAAAGCTACCTCTAGTAAAAATACAAAGCCAGCCCCAATACCTCCACCATTACCGTTAGTTCCTCCAGTACTTCCACAAGCTCAAGTCTCACCGCCCGAACTCCGAGCCCACAATATTCAACTCCACCCGGCACGCCTCCACCGATTTTACTACCCCCCGCTACCACCGCCATTACCTGCTCTTTCATTAATCACTCCCGTCACACGTATTGTTCCTTCATTTAAACGACAATTACTTAAAGCTCGTAAGCAACAGGATTATTTGAGACGAAATCCCCATAAACGAATACGCAAAGTTAAAATATTCACAATGGCAGGAGCTAACCCTGTTAATGTGACTGTTAATACTGCCCCTATTCATTCCATTGTTGATTTCAAAAAGATTAAACAATTTGAACCCTCCACCCATGATGTACATGACTTTATAATTGATCTTCAACGTGTAGATGCTCAATACCTATGGGATTGGGCTGTACTTGAAGGCCACACTCCCAACTTATTAGCTCGTGACCCTTTTCAATGGCTTCAAACCCAACTTGCCCTCGCGGCCCCAGCAATAAACAGTATTGATACATTTTACGCTGCCCTGCGTGACAGATACGCTAAACCTCGACAGGCTTATCTCAACCAATTAATTTCCCGTAAGCAGAAAGAAAATGAAACCAGTGCAACATTTTTGTACGAGGTTGATAATACGTGTACACGCTATGATCCCACAATGCCCCAACCTGACAGAGTTGCTTGGGGATTGGAAGGTTTACTTCCCAAGTATAAAACCGCTGCAGCAGGCTTTCCATTTACTAGCATTGCTGCTCTCGTTCGTTTTTGCGAACAACGAGAATTTGCGGATACAACTGCCGGCTCATCAGATATGGCTGCTAAAGTTAAGTCATTGGAAGAAACCATCCAAAAACTTACCTTATCTGACGCACCTAATTTTCAGGCAAATTTTGCTTTTGCTCCCGGCCGTGGCCGAGGTCGTGGAAATGGCCGCGGTAATTTCAATAATAATAATAACCGCGGTAACCAAGCTAATGTCCATCAACCCGTTCCGCACCAACCCCATCGTAATAATAATAACAATAATCCTAACAATAGAGGACAGCCCCAAAACCCACATAAAGGTATGCAATGCTATAATTGCAATAAATTCGGTCACATAAGTCGTGACTGCCGTTCGGGAAACCAACAGAGGGGGCCCAACCAACGCGGTCAGGGTCCCCGCCCGAACTTTCGAAACAACAATTTCCGCGGGAACAACAATGGCTTCCGCAACAATCAACAAAACAACGGCAACAATCGCCGGAACGACCCTCATGTCCAAAGATTGGAAATTTCTTTCAATCCCAATTCGCCCCAATCCAATTAACACCCTCAAAACAATTTTGCGAATCTCCAATATCCCTCCATAACTTACCCACAATAAATCTATCACCCTCCTCATCATTATGCCCATATATTATGTGTTATTTCGATGATGTGTCAATTGATGCTTTAATTGACACAGGAGCATCCCACAATTTAATTCAAAAGAATCATGTCCCATCATGTGCAGTCATCACTCCTTGTCATTAACGCTTTGTAGTCACAGCAGACAAAGCTCGCATTCCAACGTCCCATTTAGCCACCCTAACGTTCCAGCTTGATAATTTCTTTTACACATGTCAAGCCTATGTCCTTGAAACGCTCACTCCTCCACTCATTCTTGGTTGTCAGTTTATTACACATTTTGACTTTCATATACATCTCAATTCCAACTCCCTATACAACAATCATGTATGTCATTACTTTTGTAAGCACGCATACTCAGCCACTTGCTCATCTGAGTGTGGTTGTTCCTCTCCCATAAAAACACTGTTTGCTCTCCAACTCCCTCCTCGCCACAAAATGTATGTACCTACCACACCATTACACACATCTCACACGACATTTTTCAACCCTCATCCACTCATTGAAAAACAATACAAAGTAATTTTTCCTCCCGTCATGAACCCTGCTGCAAATGTTTTATTAGCCACAAACATTTCCACATCTACACAGATTATCCCCGCCGGTACACTTTTAGGCCATGCTCAACGTTATGATTTTACACAAAGCTTACACACAGCTCCAGTAATCCCACAAAATCCAATACCATTCACACACGAGCAAATTCAATCTTTAAATATTAATCCCAAACTAAGGCCAGCTGAACGCGCCTCAATCCTAGCTCTTCTAAATAAATATTCATATTTATTTGCATGGTCACTCATGGATCTTCAAATATGTACGCTACCACCCATGAGAATTAACTTAAATTCTGACACTCCCGTTCAAGCTAAACCTTATCGCTTGAGCACAACGGAGCGTGAGATTTTAAAACAGGAGCTTGATAAACTTATTCAAGCAGGAATAATTGTTCCATGTGAAAACTCTAATTATTCTACCCGTTTTCTTAGTGCGCCAAAAACTTGGAAAATGGCGACTCGTCTGTGATTTTCAAAAATTAAATAAAATCACAATCGACGAAATATTTCCTCTCCCAAGGATTGATGACTTGCTATTTCAACTACGAAATGCTGCATATTTTTCCCCTTTAGATTTATTTAGTGGATATTATCAAGCCCTAATACACCCTGATGACCAACATTTAACTGCTATTGTTACTGAATTCGGATTATACATGTACCTACGTGTATGCTTCGGTTTGAAAAATGCCCCCGCCTACTTTCAAAGGCTTGCCACTCGTACTCTTGGTTCCTTACGATATACCCATGCTGTATCGTACATAGATGACATTATTCCCTATAGTAAAGATTTTCCCTCTCACCTTGTTGCTATTGAACTTGTATTTCAAAAATTGTCCAAAGTCAATTTTCGCATGAATCCAAAAAAGTGCTTCTTTGGTATGCAAGAGCATGTAATTTTTGGATTCTATTTGTCCCAAAAAGGACTATCCACTGAATCAGCCAAAGTAGCTGCAATAATGCAACAACCCAAACCTAGTAATCTAGAAACTCTACGTAAATTTTTAGGCACAATAGGTTATTATCGTAGATTTATTTGGAATTTCGCTCAAATAGTGGCTCCTCTTCAAACCTTATTGAAGAAACACTCATTATATCATTGGAGCCCTGACTGTGATAAGGCATTTTTGACTCTCAAAAATGCGCTATGCACAGCTCCAGTTCTCCGGCATTATGATGCGAACCTCCCCTGCATCTTATACACGGCTGCTAGTAATTTAGCTATAGCTGGTATATTACACCAACAATTTGAAGATGGTGAACACCCCGTGTATTATATTTCAAGAGCGCTGACTCCACCTGAAAAGAATTGGAGCGTCACTGAAAAAGAATGTTTAGCCGTGGTTTTTGCGACCAGAAAGTTGCGAGAATTTTTATATCTTAAACCTTTCATAATTGTCACTGATCATCATGCATTATGTTATTTAAAATGCCAACGTAACCCCACCGCCAGACTTACTCGTATGGCTGTAATTTTGGAACAATTTCGCTATGTCGTTAGATATAAGAAAGGTACTCTACATAGAAATGTAGACGGAGTTTCACGATGCCCCTACGCTCTCTCCACATCCCAAGATACGGAGGATGATCTCACAATTCCAGGTTTATCCGCCCAAACTTCTACCACAGTGCTCCCTTCCCTCCCTGCTATTCCTCTTATTAATCCTGCAGATTTAAAGCATGCTCAATCCATTGATCATACTTTAAATAAATTATTGCAGAAAAAGCGCTCAAAATTAATTCCCAATGATGACGGTATTTACTTTATACAATTCAATCCCCGCAACCCTAAACTCTTAGTCATCCCTAAAGCAATGATCCCCATTGTTTTACAAAACGCTCACAATCATCCCCTTGCTGGTCACTGAAATTTTCAGCGTACTTTGGCACGTCTCCGTCCATTTTATTGGTGGAGATCAATTACCTCTGACACATTTAAACACTGTACTCACTGTCCAGAGTGCCAAAGTCGCCAGCACCTTACCAAATTACGTATGGACAGTCTTAAAAACATTCCCATTAAAATCCCAGCGAGCACGTACGCTATGGATTTATTAGGCCCCTTTCGTGAAACACCGAGAGGCAATAAATATGTACTCGTCCTTACCGACATATTTACCAAATGGGTACATACTTCCCTCCTTCCCAACAGAGAAGCCGCTCATATAGCCATGCATTTGGAATCTTTTATTTTAACTTTTCCTGGCATGTCCATACTCATTTCCGATGGAGCTGCAGAATTTAAATCTGCAACTCTACAGGAATTATTAAAAAGATTTAATATCACCCACAATGTTAGTATGCCCTTTCACCCCCGTTTTCACGGTATTGTAGAGAGACTTAATCAAACTCTTGCGATTATGCGCAGCAAATTTGTCTCGGACAATCAATTAGATTGGGACATATTTGTACCATATGTAATCACTGCATATAACACCTCAGAGAATTCAGTTACAAAAATTTCCCCTTTTCAAGCATTTTTCGGTAGAGCCCCTCCCGCCCCTCTACTCAATTCCATTCCCAATACACTTCTCCAAATGACAACTCAGCGCTTCTCAGGTCAAAATTATGCATCAACGGATTTCGCAATTAATTAAAAGGCTCAATTACAAGCTAAGGAAAGATTTGACGCCATGTATCAACCCTTAGATTTTAAAGTTGGTTCCACGTTAGATTTTATCTCCCTCAGCGAAAAATTGGTTTGTCTCACAAACTTCTTTGTCGTTGGGTTGGCCCCTATACAATTACATACATTGATAAGAATAATAATGCTGACTTAGTTTTAACCTTTCCCTCCACTAAGCTAAGACCAAGTATTAAGTGTCACCTCTCCCAACTCAAGCTCATAAAAATTGATTTGGGGGATGACGTTATCCATCCCGAGTATGTATATACTACGGAAGACCAGCATGAATTTGACGCTTGGTTGACACAATTTCCTTCCGACACCCTAACCTCCGATTCCTCTTTCCCGTCTCCCAGGCGAAAAAGTTCTAATCCTCCTTCACTAAAGATACAACAACCTCACACATCCTTCGAACACACAGTGAGTTCTCAACTGCCCACGCGATTAACTTCTCCTCCTCCAAACATTTCGCCTCAAACTTCCAGTTATCAACCTACAAAGTTAGTCTATTCTCAAAGTGCCCCAAACCATTGATAATAATCAAACCCTACGACGTTCAACACGTTTAAAGAATAAAGCAAAGAAAGTAACATTTTCCCATGTCGAGTCAAAATGACCAGCTCCCATCCCCAACCCCCACCTGTGTACCCTTATGTGCCAGGCATTGTCCAATACCCGACAACCTTGGGTATCAATCCTGCCATTCAACTCTCAGACAACCCCTGGACGGAACTGATCAAAGTCTATCTACCTGGTACACCGGACACCCTCATCTGTTGCCCCGTCTCGATTTGCACGGTTCAAATTTTTCCCTGCCAATTTGCAGACGCATATGGGAACGAAATCAATTGCTCCGACTCCTCCACTCCTATTCTCAAGAGGACTTTCCGCCATGTGGCTGTGGGAATTGTATTGCCGGACCAAATTCCCTCTCTACTGGACCAGTTGAGTGCCACATATTTTCAAGCGACAGTCAAGCAGTCTCAACAATGGAAAGCGATGCTGATTCAATTACGAGACACACCCCCCAACTTCACCTCCGCAACACCCGTTATTTCCATAGACCCGCAGATCCGGTTCGAGCAAATCTCTCGGGCATGGTTGGAATCAACCAACACATGCGCAGTTCAAACCCGCCGATCCAATTGGGTCAAGAAGAACATCCCTCGTCAGCCCCAACAATTAACACTGCCTCAACAGTTACTGACAACTTCTCCACCGGATCCCATGCTCAACCCTCTCACCAAACCACCAGAACAAGGCGTTGTACATATACCTTCACCTCAGACAGTGAGCTCACCGGCAGTGACTACGACAGTCTGCCAAACTAGCCCGCCTCCGACTCTGACCCCGTGCCCACCACCAACGACTCATATGATGAGTGGTACGACGCTTGCCAGGCCGCCGCAGCCATGGACTCCGACGACTGGGACGGCGATCGACCTTCGACCCCAACAGACGACCCCAGAAACTATACAACTCACTCCTCTCCACCATCCCCACAGAATTTACCCGGAACTCGTACTGAACGAACAAGGGGAATTCGTGGAAGCTCCATCAACTTTTCAACCCTAATTATCATGATCTTCCTCTTCATCTTCGCATGTGATTCAGCTCCTTTGGGAATTTTGGGAAGCCTTCCCAACCTCTCAAAAATGACTGGAGCTGGAAACAAACTCAACCTGGCCCGGACAAACTCCATGCATAAGATGGTACCTCTTGACCGGTCCGTAAGCATCCAATCCCTCCCTTCAATGGCTCAAAACGGTAACAAAAATTTTAATATTCCAATGCAAGCCGCTCCTCCAAAGAAAAATAATGCAGTGAAAGTTATGGCCGCAGGTGCTGCTCTTATGGTGGCACCACCAATTATAAGTAAAATTTTGGATTTTATCCCCTCTCACTCTAATACCTTTCCCGAAATACCTAAACCTGAACACGATGTTCCTCCTCCACCACCGCTCACTCTACCCCACTTGACAAACAACTCATGATCAATTCCCCAATTACGATTGACGACATTAAAGACGACACAATTCAACCTTTTTAAAGATGTTTATAATTATGATGCTAATATTACACAAATGTTAGCTGAGTGGAAATCAATTTATGATTCTTTTCTCTCCCAACAGACGATTAATGAGGAGCCTGGACAGACAACCGTACCTACTACTACAGAATCCTCACCAATTCATGCAAAACAAACAGCACCGGAAGCGATACTTCCCGCTATTCCAATTCCCAAGATGGAAGTTGGCGTTGGTGAAGGCGATTCCCAAGTCCTCCTCCGAATTTTTACATTATCCAGCACTGCCCTTTCCACCATTATTGGTTTCGGTTTAATTATTTATGGTCTTTATTGTTATTACCGGTATCGTCAACGAAACCGTCGGGACTCCAGAATCAATCATGCCCTCCCCAGCGCCTACTTCATCAACAATCCCCGCCCTCATCATAATGAACCTTACCCTCCAATTGTTGCTCTCAACAATCTCTCCAACCAACTGTCTGCCCGGACTCCAGCGTAATAATTTTAGTTCAATTTTATTATAAAAATTTTAGTACTTACGTACATCTAAGAACATTATGAACAATATCAGCTAACATAAGATTTTTGTTTTACAAATGTTATCACCTTCACCTTGTATGATTACATTTTGTACAAAAGCTCGTAAAGAAAACCCCAAAAAGATTGTTTTACTCTATATCTTCTTTAATCTGCCTATCTTTTGATATTTATACATACCAATTGTACTAACATATTGAATTTTAGTTACAAATTCTCAAATTTTGAGGACAAAATTTTTCCCCGACCGACCGGGATGTTAGGTATGTATATAGAAATTACACAAATTAGTTAAGTCTCACATGAACAAATAATTAAGTTGTGAAAGACACAACCATAGGTTAAGTCAGTTTAAAGTAACTTTAACATTTATTGTAAAGGTGCATTGTAAGCACTTCTCATCGGCTCAAGCCGACAAGTGTCAATGTCCGGTTACGTCAATTATGATGTAACGTCTAGACTTAAGATTGTAAAAATAGGCTCCAGTAGCTACTTGTTAAGTTTAAGATTCTTCCAGACTCTTCAGTGAATAACTGAGAGTCATTCCAGTAACACTTATTTTTAGTTGTTAATCTTCATTTCCTTTTCCTTTTGATTTCAGTTTTAAATAAAAGCAATTAGTCCTCGGATTAATGTAAAATCACACTCAATCGTTTATTCATAATTATTCCTTCCATCAGCACGATTTCCCATTATTTACATTTTATTGACAAATACTTAAGTAAATAATCCAGGAGTTAGGATTT
This sequence comes from Allacma fusca, assembly GCA_947179485.1. NCBI lineage: Eukaryota > Metazoa > Arthropoda > Collembola > Symphypleona > Sminthuridae > Allacma > Allacma fusca. Next base: position 66,129,726 of record OX359246.1, read on the forward strand.
CATGGTATGACCATAACCTACTCTTTCAATATGTTGAGACGGAATTGTATGGGCTTTCCAGGAACAATAGTACACAGGTCTCTGCGTGGAGAATTGTGGTCATGACATTTAAGAACAGATAGCAATTGCTTCCCCACCTTAAGGTCGGGGAAATTCATCTTCAGGAATAAAGATAATAACGGAAAGGAGTGTCTCTAAAATTAATATTTTATCTTGGTCTTTCTAAAAAAATATATTTGGAAACATTGCTTTCGTAACAAATATGATGATGATTAGTTGGAGTCTATGATATCTTTTCTATTCTAAGATTGAGCTTAGTTGAAGCAAACTTCGTAAGGCAATATTGAAAGAAACAAAATTCTTTACAAAAATAATTCCTAGACCGTGTCACAAATTTCAGTTCCTGAGACCTGAAATTCTGTCTTGGAAAGACGATGTACATACATATTAGCCTCAAATCGATCCCCGTGAAATTTGATACAAATACAGTGTTCGGAAATACTTTCAGGACACAAGTAACATTCTCAAAAACGGAAAATATCAGTTGAAGTTTATGAATTGGTTTAAAGAGCAACGTTTTGTAAGGAAAGCTTTCTTTTAGGGGTATATTTTAAAAAAGAAAAACGCACTCTGGGGAGATTCTCAGTTTGTCGCTTATGGAATGATGCGTCGGATTCCGTAGAGTCCAAACGTCTGGGATGCTCCTGTAAAGCTTATCATTGGAGTAAGCCTGTGAGAAGGGTGTTTGCAGAAGTCAATGGGGAAGAGATTTTCTCCAACTGCTATGTAAACCTCGACGTTTACACAAAAGAGGACGGAGAGTGAGGTGCTTTCATTTCTGGGGCAAGATCTATAGTACACATCCATGTATGTATGTACATATGTCTAGACTAAATCTAGAAGGTATCTGAACTAACATACCTAAAATCCCTAAACATGGCCGGGCCTCCAAAGGTGGCCGGGACCCTAAAGATGGCCTGGGTTTAACCCCTTACATATAGAGATAGCAGGCCTCTAAAGATAGCCGGGCTCCCAAAGATGGCCTGGTTTTTTATACAATAGTTTTTTTCTATATATGCAGTTTAAATTTTGAAGCTGTTATTTACTCTACGGACAATCTGGACTAATCATCTGAATCCGAATTATGCTACATTCATTATTCTGGAATAGAAGTAAATATTAAAAAACATTTTTTCATTAAAAAAATCATATTTTGTAATTTACGCTTTTATATTTAGTAGACATGGCCGGCCCCTAAAGGTAGCCGGGCCTCTAAAGATAGCCTGGGTTTAGGCTAATGTTTGGAAGTTGGCCGGGGGCCATCTTTGGGGTTTTTACGGTACACATGCTTTTCGCACTGAACATACTAGGATAACGCGCAGTGGCTGAATCCTTCGAATCAGGCTTACATGCAGCTTGCCATGTGAGGCACCAGCCTCAATGAAAAACTTTGCCTTACTGGATTGTGAGATTATCCTTTTCCAAGCTCCTATCTTTCTCTCTCTACAGCCTTCTTGTAATTACGCTTCCTCGTAACTTTCACACATGTGATCCATGTAGCATTACCAAGCCTTATTTACACAAGTACGCATAAAAATACACAGGTTATTCTTAAACCGACTTAGCACCCTTGCCGGTCTCAGAGTATTTTCATTTAAATTCATTTTATGAATAAAATATTTTCACCCGTCCACATACATCACATCATATAATTTTGACAACAGCCTTCTAAGAATAAGTACAAATTGCATACCGTTTAGGTGGCGTTATGCATAAGTAGAGTTAACTGTAATCCCCTAATAGCATAACAAAATTTATTTAAGAATAGTAAACTCAGTTGAGCATAGCCGGCTATTACAGAGTGAAATGAAAATACGGGAGGAAAAATAGGTGCATAATTTTGTAAATAATTTAGGTCATGTTTCAGCTCCCCCCACCCGATTTTACTACACAGACAATAAGCTGTCCGGTTGGGGCTTTTAGGGAAAACTGCAGTACGTGAGCGAAGATCATACGTATAGAACATACATGGAAATAGTGGAGATGGAAAAAAGGGTTGTGTGATATGAGAATGAAAGCGTAGAGGAGTTGACAGGGTATACGAGAGGAAGAAACTGTTGGAGCTGATATCAGAACTTATATATTGTAGGTAAATATGACGGTCCGTACCCAAGAGTAACTGTGAGCGACCTTGTGAACCTATTTCATGTGTAGAACTAACAGTTGGAGGAATGGATGAGCTTCATATCACTTATTGTTGTAAGAGTACCTCAAGACGGTCTCACCTTGCCCCAAAATATTTACCAAAAGTTTATACTTGATCCTTATCAACAATGTTCTGCTGATTGAAAACATCCTCCAGTTTACAATGCAAATACAAATTCTGCTGCATTTCACTGTAGCTATAAATATCTGGTTGAAAGAGATATCTGTTCGTGAGAGAGAAATGGAATATCAATGTGGATGCTCTACTAAAGACGATTGAATAAAATTCGTCCATGCCTGGGTTCAGGGTTTAAACGCCTAAGACTACATCAACTGCATATTGGGTTGGGATGCTTTTCGCCTTTGATTTGTTAACATTAAAAAACGTAAATAATATAACGTAAAATTAAATCTTTTGTTATGTATCATTAAAGATGATGAACAAAATAAACGAGTGAATGAAAATGCCCGAAAATAGTAACAACGGAAGTCTCCTGGATCCGTAAATCTGTAACGGGGGTGTTTCTGTAAATGATGGCGATATATTATTCACGTGTGGTAAAATTAACTGAATTTATTCTAGTAGAACACTAATTAAAGTAATACACATTAAGTAAAGTAGTACATTCGATTACGGCAGAAAATTGAACTTAACTACTGAATTAAAATAAAACATGGAAGATGTTTTGTCCCTGAACTATAATTAATTACACCAAAAGTTATTTTAACTTCATAGTTATTCAATCAACGGGCTAAAAAGGATATAATAAAAATTACATGCGTACAAAATTTGGAGTCATTGTAATAAACCATACCATTGGTAGCGTATACACACGCGAAGGCTGGAGCAAGGGAGATAGAAGCTGATGATGGGGCTAGTTGCTCAGAGATAACGTGTTCTTATGGGAAAACGCAACACTGACAGAAATTGAGGACGAAAGTCGATTGAGAGAGGGACACACTTTTATGAGATACAAATCTTCCGTCGTCTTCTCTTCGTCCTTTCCATTGTAAGCTAGAGTCCTGGCCGACTACCAGCTCTGATTGTGAGTGTCTTGTCTTACCTTTTTTTCGGCTCTAGCTCCTCTCGAGATCCTCCGAAATTTGATGAGGGTCCCAAGTTTCTTCACTCCATCGTGTGGAAAAGGCTGATCACCGACTGATGATGTTCTCCTTTTCTTAATTTTCATTTTCCATTCATAGAGAATCTTGTTGATTCTTTGCTTCAGGTTATACCCTTACATGAATTCATATTCTTTTTTCGTATTTTTCTTCCGTCCTATACACGTGTCGAGGTTGAAGTAATCTCCATCGTCTCTGTATGTATGACTCAAGCATTGGCAACATGTTGTGTGATTTTTGTCCCGTGCCGATTTTAATATAACAATTAGCATTTATTTATTGTAGCTCTTTTGGAGAAATCCTCATTGGGCAGAAAGCGCTGTACATATTTAGGATACTTTTTAATCATTTTACTGAAAACAAATTCATCATAATCAAGACCCTTCAAGAAATCGCGAATTTTTCAAATTATCGCGTTTATTAAAGACATACCTAGAGCTTATTCAGTTGCTGTTGGCCATGCATTTCTTTTTTTGCTAGAAATAACTTTCCAACTAGTTCCGTGCATTGTTTTTTTCAAACGAGAAAGTTTTGATTGTAAATTCTGAAACTAAATTATATTTACATGATAACTAATTACTTGTATAACTGATATTATAGCAAAATTGGCTTAAATTATTTTATTGTGAATTTAAAAAATACTTACCCCTTTTTCATTCAACGGGCAACCCACGAAGCATTGAACCTTATTATCTGCAATGTTTTCGTCAAGTGGTCCAAACATCTCCACGACATAACCCTCCGCGAGGGGTCGAAGAGAACAGGGACTATGTGCTAAGGTGAATTAAAATTTAATAAAATTTATTAAAATATTTTAATCGTTATAATTTGATATTAAATTTAAGTTACTATTAAATACATGCTTAGCCGTTATTAGAGATAGAGATACCTCTTCTGAATTTTCTTCAATTATTATTGCAGATAGGTCAAAGGATGGCTCTGTCTAAAAAATATAGTTTTAGCATTAGGGGAGAAGATTACAGTTTCCAGGATGGATCGTCATCATTTTTCTACCCTGCTCCTCACAGAATGTAGTGGCTATTCACTATTCAATGTCCTGAGTTTTTCACGGGGGAACATACGGGTATAGCAAACAAGAATAAAATAAAAAATGGGAATCGACCTTTAACAGGTCGTTGTATTTGGGGGATGTTAAATTGAATAGACAAATGTTTTAAATACAAGAACTGAATATTTCCTTTTAGGTTGGCTCTTTCCTCTTGGCCATTCGTCCGGCATTGGAAGTTCTACCCGGGTAAGACAATGCTATAGGTTTTCGTAACCTTCCCACACTAAACTCATTATAAACTGATCCACGCCATGTGTGTACCAACAGGTGCATACATATATACACAGATAGATACTCACAATAGAGTTACATACATATGTAGAATAATTTACCAGGCTCAGTGGAGACGAAACTTACTCAAGGTTCTCAATCCACATCAACATGGATCATAATTTTTGCTAGGGTGGCCATATCGACTGCTTTAAGTGCTTGTGGATATTGGTACTATGTACTGACTGTGGTTTCGTTAACATACAGATATGTAGTGTAATTCTATCTGGAAAATTTGCCCGGACCTTAGTCCATTGTGATTTTATGAATTATCCGAAGCTGATCAAATAAAATAAGAATCTAAGTTTTATGTGATAAAAATAAAATTGACAACCCCTAATCCTGTGGGCAATAACATTCATTTATCCTACATGGTACACGAATTTATTTTAAGGAAAATGAAATACATTATTTACAAAAATTTGAGCTCTAATTTTCTTCCCGGTATTTTCATTTCACTCTGTAATAACTGGTTGGGCTCAACTGAGTTTTTACTGTCCAATTGTCAAAAGAATTATATGAAAAGCTATTATATGTTATTAGATGATTACAGTAAACTCTACGTATGTATGAATCCACCTCAATGGTATGCAATTTGGTGCTTAAAAGGCTAGTGTCAAAACTATATGTCGTGATGGGGACGAGTGAAAATATTTTATTCATAACAGTTTAAATTAAAATACTCTGAGGCCGGCAAGGGTACTAAGTCCATCTAGGACTAACCTGTGTATTTTTATGCGTATTGTACTTGTGTAAAGGCTTGGCAATGCTACATGGACCATTAAATTAAATTCCTTGGAAGCCGGGCTAAGAAAAGCGTATGTATTTTTGTGTATACTTGTGTAAAAGCTTGACAGTACTATACACGGAAAAAATTTGTTAAAGTGACGTGGAAACTTACACGGAGAAGGAGGCAGTTGGGTGAGAAAGATAGGAGCTTGCACGAGGAAAATCTCACAAGCAATAATAAGGCCAGATTTTTACTTTGGGGCCGTACGAATATCTCCGAGTAAATTCCCTTATTGTGTAACGAGTCTCGTCTAAAAGTTCAGCCTAATTTCTATTGAGAGAAAAATGTTAAAATTATCTGGTCAGATTATTTTATTATTGTTTATTAATATTTATTATTATTAATTAGAACTGCATGTAAAAATATTGTCTTATTATTGCTTGTGAGATTTTCCTCTTGCAAGCTCCTATCTTCTCACCCTACTGCCTCCTTGTAAATTTCAGCATCACTTTAACAAATTTACACTGTATGTCAAGTCTTAACGCTACATACAAAAATACACACGCGTTTCTTAGCCCAGCTTCCAAGGAATTTAATTTCAATTCATGTTCCGAATAAATATTGTCACTCATCCCCATTACGTCATACTGTATATGGACTCTAGCCTTTGAAGCACCAAATTTCATACCGTTAAGGTGGATTCATATAATTACAGTATAAGTAATTATAGCTTACTGTAATCATCTAATAACATGTAATAACTTTTCTGGTAATTTTTAATAAACAACAGTAAATGTGAGCGACCTTCTGGAATTGATTCATCTGGAATAGTACATTTGAGTGAATCCTTATTATTCAAGTTTCAGTCTTATTTGTATGTACGCATGTTCCCACGATCCCTTAAAATCACATAAATAGTGTGGGTTGTTACTGCTTAAGTGTTCCTCCTACCAGAGATTTCCTTATTGCTTCAGGTTTCTCCGGATCATAGCGATAAAATAAATAATTGTACCACGTTAAATTAATGAATGTTATTGCCCGCAGGAATAGAGACTTTCAGTTCTATTTTTATCACCGAAACTGTTAGATTCTTATTTTATTTCTTCAGCGGATAAGGCAAAAAATTGGAATGATCCGGAGAAATTCTCCAAATATAATTATTACAATACAAATATTACCAAAACCAAAGCATGACATATGGCCACCGTAATAAAAATAATGATCATTAGTCATGTGGAATGTAAACCTCGAATACGTCATGACTCCACTGATTATGGTAATTTGTTTTGCAGATATTTTAACATGCGGAGGTGTTACCAAGTTCGCTACACCATCCGACCGGCCTGAGACTGCATTCTCATAATAAGCAGCTTCAATTCGCGATTTTTGGTTAAAATCAATAATGCTTCTGAAATATAATTATTCTTTATTCAAGGTGTAAGTTATGCATAATTTTAACAAACATTTACTGTAGTTATCTTGGAGGACGCCGCATTGTACAGAAAGCGCTGTAACGACTACCTATTTTTTCAGCATTTCCTGGACAAAATTCAAATTCATCCTAATCAATTTCCTTCACGGAGTTGCTCATATTTCAAATTATAGAGTTTATTAAAGAAATAATTACCTTGAGCTTAGTCAGCTCATGCTCCAATTCTTTGATGTAAGTTTTTTGAATTCGTAACATTTGCTGTTGAGCATCCATTTCTTTTTTTGCTAGATGTAACTTTCCAACTAGCTCTGCGCATTGTTTCCTCAAGTCAAATATTTCTGATTGTAAATCCTGAAACTACGATTTGTTAAAATAGAATCATTACCAGTTTGTTTTGAAACAATCCCTGATAACATCTTAAAACTGATTTATTCTCCCAATAATTTGATTTTGATTGAGCCAGAACGCATTGGATGAAATAAATTTGCATTGTACAAGATACCTAATTGCATAACTGACATTAAAGCATATTTACTTAAATCATATCGCAAATTAAAAAATAGTTTACCCCTTCTTCATTCACGACGCCTGGAGCCTGTTTGCCTGCAATGTTTTCGTCAAGTTGTCCATTCAACTCCACGACAGAGCTCTCCGCGAATGGGTCGAAGTAAACAGGAACTATTTGCTATGGTGTATTAAAATATTATAAATTCATGAAAATATTTAATTCCTTTAATTTTAAAATAAATTGACATTATATTAAAAACATGCTTACAAGTAACCCTCGCCCCATGCCCACTCGGGACCGTTATGAGATTTTGTGGGAGCTTAGATACCTAACCCAATGTCCTAACGAGACCAAAGGTTTTGGCCCGTTGACCCTGGTTTGCCTGGAATGGCCGCTAGCATGGTTTGCCCGCTTGCCCTGGAAATTACGCAGACGTTTCTTTAGGAATTCACATTGGAAAATTTTGATTGGACAGGGGGGCCGGCCCTTTGCTCACGAATTAGAATTTAAAACTTCTGTGTGATTTCCCGCGAAAACCAGGGCGAGATGGCCAAAACTTTTGGTGTCGCTGGGTGATAGGGCCAGGTACTTAAGCTCCCACAAAATTTCATTACTATCCCGAGTAGGCATGGCGCGAGGGTTACTTGTTAGTCATTATTAGAGATACCTCTTTTGAATTTTCTTCAATTATTATAGTAGATAAATCAACGCATGTCTCTTTAGGCTCCATATCTGAAAAATATAATTTTATTGTTAGGGGAGAAAATTAATTCTATCTCATCAGAATTCCTTTTACACATAGGCATGCAACCGGATCCTAATTATTTTTACACAGAGGCAAAATGAACAACACATGTAAGCTTAACCTTTAGTAAACTTCACTACATGAAGGATTCTCTCAAAGTAAATTGATCAACGTATGCATTTAAATAAATACTAAAAGCGCATGTAAAAGCAGATGTAAGCTTTTGTAGGGATATTTGCTCTGACAAGATGAGAAATTAATTAATATAATAATAATAATTTTAATTAAATCCCTCCTTGAAATATATGCTATTTTGAAGAACTGTAAGTATAATTATAAAGTGCTGGTAATGGCAAGAGTGCATTTTAATCTGTTCAGGTGGCAGGTGAGACCTAAAGTTGTACTCATGCTATGGGCGAACTAGTTTTGGTGGAATTTCAAAAATCTTGAGGGGACATCAATAAAGGTTTACAGTCAGTGAAACTCGATACGTACATCGCAAAAACACACTGACTCGCAATTGCATCAGCAACTACAAACATCAATATGAATAAAGACTACATTCCACTCACCTTACAGTGACAGCCGTACAATATTTGGGTTGTTTGGGGAGAAAAAAAATTGGGGAAAAAACGGAAAAAATATTGTCGACTATTTCTAGACCACAGTTGTGTTCCAATTCTTTTTTAATTCATCTTGCTATATTTTTTATTCCTATTGCCAAAACATTTGAGAATTAATAATAATAAATTAGTGTTTAGAATTACTCCTTATATGAGCTAGTGGGTGTAATCATTTCTGGGGACCTTGAACTACAGACGTTGGAAAGTCGGGAATATTTTCCCTGAAAAAAATGTATGGCTGGGAAATTTTCAAAGGGGAGAAAATTTAAAATTCGTTGATCCTCTATTTTCCAGGGACTTTTAGCGAAATGTGCTTTGTCAACTGATTTTAAAGTCGGGGATTTTAAAAAAGTGGACGTCTTGTCGGGAAATAATTTTTGTTCTAAATCTACACAAAAACTATTAATAGGATAATGAATTATTTTTATGGAAGTGATTTGGAGGATATGATATGGTGAAGACAAGAAGTTTGATGTTAAAAAGTGTTACGTTTGCAAATAATCATATTAAAATTACCTGATCAGAGTTACCCTTTGCTTTCCAAAATTGTAGCAAAGACAAGATCCAAATCTTACTGGATTGATGCTTCCTAATGTCTGGGATATTCTCTTAAGTTAATCTCTCGAGTAAGAATGTGAAATGCAGAAGTCAAAGGGGAAGAGATTTACTTCAACTGCTGTGTATATATACCACGACGTTTACACAAGAGTATAGCTGTAATTTGCTGTTAGTTTTGTTTTTGTTGTGAGCAAACTTTTCCAAAGACGAGTTTAGTTTGGTATTATTTTGCTTCAGTTGGATTTTATTTTGTGGATGTTGCATGTAATATTTGTTGTTGGGACTGTTCAGCTTGGAGTCAAACTTGAACTTGAGATCAAACTTGAACTTGGAGTCAAACTTGAACTTGGAGTCAAACTTGCACTTGGAATCAAACTTGAACTTGGAAGCAAACTTGAACTTGGAAGCAAACTTGAACTTGAAATCAAACTTGAACTTGGAATCAAACTTGAACTTGGAATCAAACTTGAACTTGGAATCAAACTTGAATTTGAATCAAACTTGAACTTGGAATCAAACTTGTACTTGGAATCAAACTTGTACTTGGAATCAAACTTGAACTTGCATTTAAATTGGAACTTGCATTTAAATTTGAACTTGCATTTAAATTTGAACTTGCATTTAAATTTGAACTTGCATTTAAATTTGAACTTTCATTTAAACTTGAACTCGCATTTAAGCTTGAATTTGTATTTAAACATGAACTTGTATTTAAACTTGAATCTGCATTTAAACATGAACTTGTATTTAAACTTGAATCTGCATTTAAACATGAACTTGTATTTAAACTTGAATCTGCATTTAAACTTGAACCTGGATTCAAACTTCACAAGCGTACTGGATTTAGTTAAGTCGTTGTTTTATATTGCAAATTGCAATGGTATTGTTGTGGTTTTTGATGAACGAAAATAAATTTGATGTTGTTTTGCTTCTGTTTTTGCAACAAAACCGCAATTAAATTACAGAACTACACAAGAGGACGGGGAGTATTATACTTTCATTTCTAGGGCAAGATCTGTAGTATGCACTTATGTATGAGTAGACCATGTCTGGAAAGTATCTGAACTCACAGACATGGTAAACGCACTGACAAGTAACCCTCGCCACATGCTCACTCGGGATCTGAATAAAATTCTGTGGGAGTTTAGATACCTATCACAATGTCCGAACTAGAGCAAAAGTCTGGTTCACCTTGCCCTGGTTTGCGCGGTAAATCGCGTAGAAGTTTTGAATTATAATTCGTGAACAAAGGGTCCAACTTACAATTTCCCATGTTAAATCCCATAAGGAAACTTCATTTTCAAATTTCACGAAAAAAAATTAAATGCGTAAAAGCTCATTGAAATCCCTTATAACACAATATAAGCATGTTTGCAAACTTGGTTTGGGCCATCTCGCCCTCGTTTCCGGTGGAAACCGGATTCACGTTAGATTTTTTTTTTAAAAAAGATATGGGTCTGCTTTAAAATTGTGCTTGTTATATCCCATAAGAAAACTTCATTTTCAAATTTCGCGAAAAAAAAATGATAAAAGGTCATTAATATACCATACAACATTATATATTAGCACATTTTAGCAAACTACACCAATAGTACAATATTCGTGAAAATGTCCTTTATCCCGCGCAAACCAGAGCGAGCGAACCAAAACTTTTGGCCTCGCTGGGACATTATACTAGGTATCTAAGCTCCCACAAAATTTCATTCCGATCCCGAGTGGGCATGTGGCGAGGGTTACTTGTGAGCATACTATCACGCGTCGTGACTGTCTCCCTGGAATCAGACTTATTACTCACAGCTTGCCAAGTGAGACCCCTGTCCCAATGTAAAAATCTGATCCTACAGGTTGTGAAATTACTCTCTTGCAAATTCCTATCTTTCTCACCCTACACGCTTCTTTTACACAATACCTCGTAACTTTAACACATTTACTCCTTGTAATATTACCAAGCCTTTACACAAGTACACTCAAAAATACACACACGCTACTCTTAGGCGGTCTTAGCAGACTTTCCGGCCTCAAAGACCGGCAATTTTAATTATTCTAATTCATGTTAGGAATATTGTCACTTGTCCCCATTGCATCATATGATTTTGACACCAGCCTTCTAAGCACCAAATTGCATACCGTTAAGGTGGCTTCATACATATGTACCTAATTGTAAGTAGAGTTTATTGTAATCATTTATTAACAAAATATTTTTTTTTACAAATTGTCTGTATAAACTCACACTATGTTGAGCACATCTTGTTATTACAGAGTGTAATGAAAATACCGGACGAAAATATTTTCTTTTTATATCTTTGTAATTTTTAATATAATTTTGTAAATAGTTTAGACCATGGTCCATCCCCATCCGATTTTACTACACAGATAATAAGCCACCCATATAATCTCTACACAGATGGCACTTTTAGTGAAAACTGAAGTGGGTGAGGGAAGATCATATGTATGGAAATAGTAGAGGTAGGAATAAAGGCTGTGTGATATGTGGATGGAAGCGTAGATGAGCAGATAGAAGATGGGAACAAGAAACTCTTGGATGCAAAGATGCATGAGACCCTTCCCTATATTGTAGAAATTAATTGTATTTTTATTAAAATTCATAATATTACATTTTGCCGTTTTTATTTTAACAAATTTATTTTGAACATATAACACTAGCTTTGATAAAAGTTAAACTATATAAGCCCTAGCATGCAACAATTACTCAGCAAACACTCGTAATTGTTTGTTACTATCATATGTAGTCATATTTTTAAACACTTTTGTGTTCAATTATGTTCATACACTCACCGTGAGCTGTTACGAGAGGACACTGTTATTTTCTACCCTGTCTAAAATATTTCAGTATCAATCTTATAAATCCAGAGTATCGGAAAATATCGGAATATTCATGGCGAAAGGGCTAAAAAAGCTTATATTAGATTCTATGCGACCTACCGAGTAAATTGAAAATACACAAACAAGACTTCTTTCTAAAGGGAAATAATCATAGGAGTGCTATATTATCACATCACTGGGTCAAACAAGGATCCTTATTTCAGAAATTCATTTGTATTTATCCAAATTCTAGACAATCCCGGATAACAGAGTCACAATTTTAAAACCGTACAGAGAACTGCTTTAGCTATAGGTCTGTACTTGGGACAGGAAACCTCAACTTTGAGGAGAGAAAGTAGATGTGGAAGTAGTTTTGCAAATGTTGGAGGCTCGTACTAAACGAGAAATAGGAACAGGATCTTATCTCAAGAAAATTTCACTGCTGAATCTTGAATTTTATGATTTAATTATTAGAGAAGAGACGTGTATACATATATAACATTTCCAAACTTCAGCTGATATCATGATTTATGCCAACTTTGTAAATTGTAATGATTTCACCAGTTTCACGAAAACCTTGTCGCCCTGGGAGCTAAAATTGTGACGTCGTTTTGAGTTTGGATTTCGAAAGTTTAAAAACACAATACGGTGTAATCTCGTTTTAAAATTTAGTAGTACGTTCTCACAATAGACACTTGTTTGAGCGTTATTTGGGGCAAATTATTACTTTTCTCCTATCTATAATAGTTCAATTAAATAGAATCATTTATAAGAATTATGAATAAATACTTAGAATAATATAATATCACGTTCTCCGTGGTTCTTCAAGCAACAATCAACCTTCCGGAATTTCTATTATAAAACAATAATTCCGTGATAATAAATTTGTGCAAGTATGCCCATTTCTCACTTGCTTCTGATTCGTCTGTTTGTGCATAATGGTATTAGTTTTTTTATGCAATAATGTATTTGCATGTGTTCCATGGCAGCTTTCTCTAAAACAAAAATTATCTATTTACATATGTATGTACATGCAAAAATGCGTGTAAAAGTTGACATTTTCTTGTAGGATAAATTGTGCAATGAGCGCGTTCAGGGCAATCTCATCAACAAATGCATTCATATTAGTCCCTAGAAACAAAACTCTTGACCCTTGTTGGGCCATTTGCTCTGACAAGGATGGAATTCATAATTTCGTAAATCTTAATGTAACCAAATCCTATCCTTTAAATATTTTCCCCTTTTAAGGAAATGTAATTATATTATTATATATGGTTCTGAATTATTTCTAAATATTTTGCAATATCTTCGTTCCTTAAACACTCGAATCCGGCAAAAAATGTTTTTTGTACAAGGATTTTAATATAATATAACTAACACACGCATGACTTGACTCGGCGAGCAGAGTCAGCCGACTGAAATCCAGAGTCTGAAGCTCTCGTCTTTATTCGAGTGCTGGTCGTATGTAATTCACACTAGGTTGTTCCTCATGAACTCTTTGCTCCGCTCATGTGCTCCTCACTCTCTCTTTCAAAGCCTCCTGATATTATTCATATGGACTAGCCCTCATAAAAAACTTATCGTTCAAACTTACTCTCAATAGAAATAGTGTTGAGCTTTTGGACGAGACTTATGTATGTGTGCACATTTGAATACTTTTCCTAAAATCATGGAGTCATAGTGTCTCATTAGGGTACACTGGGACTACTATACACACATACAAATCTCGTTCAGAAGCACAGGCTTTATCTCTATAGTGAGAGTAAGTACCAAAGATAAGATTTTGTTTTCTGAGGATTGACCCATGAGCGGGGACATGCGTACAAATATATACCAGAAACCCCATAATATATCCATGAGACAACGATACAAGGTCATCAGATTATTTTTTATCATTCCTCGGTGTTTTGTGTAAACGTTTAAGACTCACTCGGATGATTGTTTTAATGTCAATACAATTGAAAGCTTTCAATTTCTTTTCACTACCTTACTCCCCACAAAAATTGTATGATACGTCCTTTTTATTGCCATTTATTCTTTCAATTACTGTCCACAAATAATTGTTCCAGTTGAAACACAATAATATGAGTTTAGGGAGAGAAGAACGCGTAATTAGAACTCGCGTTACACAATTGAGGAATTTACCCTGAGATCTGCTTACGGAATGCAGACTCAATTGACGCACTTTTGGCGCACGTGCACAGATTTTGTAGTAAAGTACGCACTTTGCAGATTTAGCGCATAAGCTTAAATTCTTGCGTAAATCTCAACTTAAATGCAATTTAATTTGACGCAGTACACTGCGTATATGTATGTTTTTGCAAATAAATTTTTTGCAAAGTTGACTATGTATGTACAGGTTCAGGTCGCCTCTAGTCCGCTGGTTAAACCAATTGAACATTAAGAAAGTCCGTAAAAAATTACACATTTTCTCAGGTGGGCACTTTAAATTCATCGTGGAGGTTTCGTTTACAGTCATAATGAACTTATAAAGACGTAATTACTGATAATGTTTGGTTCCTATATCTATAAATGTAAGCATTAAAGACCAATTATAACTAGCAAGGAGGAAATCAATGCTGCATTTTATTTACGTATGCACAAAAACCGGGGGGATTTTTTTTATTTTATTGAAAAAGATCAAAAAAATCGGATTTATATGATTTCTGTGATTTAAATCATTATTTTTAAATAAAATTTTGTCGTACGGTAGAATTACCATACAATTTTTTGGATATTCTTGAAATTTCATTATTAGTCAAATTATTCTACGAACTAGGATATTGTAGTAATAATGCATGCATATTGCATCTGTATTTGTAACTAAATTGAGCATTAGTCATTTCAATTTGCACTAATGGAAATTATTAAAGTTCCTCAGTTAAAATTCAGAATGCAGGGATATCTGGTTGACGCAAGATTTGAGTATATGTATGTATGTACACGCGTATGTAGTAACATGATCAACACGTCCAGAAACATCTGTCGAAGTATTTGTCAATAAAAACATACCTTAAAGTTTTTAACCTTCAAAACTCAAAATAGCCTAAGCCAACTAAAACCATTTATTTACATTACTTCCAAGTCACTAGCAACTGTGACAATTCATTCGGATAGTCCTGGAGAAACAACAGTGCGACTGGTAACATTGTATACGTACACGATAAACCACGAATTCTTAATATGAACTCAACCAAATATTTTGCACATCACCTCCACCTTACTACCAAATCGGGTTTACCCTGGAGGATCGTCTACGTCGCCCCTTCGCGCGAGCAGTAAATTATCGCGAAGCGATGATTTTTTTTATCTTATAAACTCCTATCTATCACCATACTGCCTCTTTGTACACTTCCTCCTAACTTTCACACATTTGCTCCGTGTAGTATTGTCAAGCCTTTACACAAGTACACACAAAAATCTTCCAACACTTCTTAACCCGGCTTCCAAGTAATTCAATTTAAATTCATGTTACGAATAAAATATTGTCCCTAGCCCCCATTACAACATATAGTTTTGACACCATTCTTCTAATTGTAAGCACTAAATTGCATACCTTTGAGGGGGATTCATACATAAGTAGAGTTTACTGTAATCATCAATTAACATAACATTTTGTGTTTGAAAATATAGAACGATTTTTGTTACCAATAGACTGTAAAACCTCTGTTGAGCACAGCAGGTTGTTACAGAGCGTAATGAAAATACCGGGCAGAAAATTTGAGCACGTAATTTTGTAAATAATTGAGATCAAGCTCCCCTCCACACCCTATTTTACTACACAGATAATAAGCTGTTCGGTTGAGGCTTTTAGTGAGAACTGAAGTGGGTGAGGGAAGATCATATAATTATATCTATGGAAATACTGGAGACGGGAATAAAGGTTGTATGATATGTGAATGGAAACGTAGATGAGCAGACGAGAGTAAGAAACTCTTGGAGGAGACTGAACGTATGTACATATGTATTGTAAATAAATGAGATGGACGGCATGCAACAGTAAGCGTGAGACATGATTCATCCGTAATAGTACGTTTGAGTGAGTCCTTATTATCCAAGTTTCTCACTTGCTTATGCTGCGGTCGGGAAGTCAGACTGGAGCAGTGATGTATACTCCTGGACTCACTCAGAGGAAAGACTGCATAGGACATAGAACTGACTGAGGACTGACTGAGACTGAGACTGATTAAACGGCAAAGACACGAAGACTGAGACTGACTAGGACTGAACCGAACATCCTGGAGGACTGACTGAGACTTATGAAACTACGTATAATTTACGTAACTCGACACGGATTTATTCTTCCACACGCCTCGTTGCGGTCAAATGACTTTTCCACATGCAGCAATAACTCCTGACTGTATGTTTGAAACTGCATCGTTAAATAATGCTACTTTTTAAGTCATCGTCATCATACTGCACTCTCCGTTGACTTTTTAAATCTGTGTTTTGACGGTTGCATTAAGACTATTTTATTACTTGTCACCAATTTAAGTGCTAGTTACTGATGAAGTGGAAGTCACCGGCACCGCTTTGAGACGGAAAAATCGCATGTAAGTACTAAATTGGGACAAAATGATCTGTTATTTTGGAAATTCAAGCATTCAAGTACTTATTTAAGTTTACGCCGTTGGTGAAGATGCAACATAGTCCAGGTGCATTTTCAATTAAAGGCATAGCGGTTCACAAGTCTTTTTCTTGTGGTTCAGATGCAGGCCTTTGTAAAGTTCAGATCAAATTATGAAAATATAATGGTTAAGATACGTGTACTTAGACAATTTTGCATTTAGAAAAAATAGAATGTTTTTACTACAGAGGGTTGTATCTTTAACCACTTTGTCTTTAAGAAAAAATACTTGCGGTCCACTTTGCTCTTAATCGAAAATGTAACTGGACCGTTTTGCCTATCTTAGCTAATTGCTGCACTCCTTTCTTAGATTCTTCGTTCCTTGAATTTTAGTATTAGTAATAATAATTTCGAAGGAGCAATTACAAGGGCATGCCTAGTAAATTCCTACAAATTCCAAAAAAGTTAGTGAGACCCAGAATACATTGCGTGAGCAGGAGCGGTATCTTTTTGTACTTTTGTAAATTGTGTTAGATAATTCTGAAAACAGACAATATTGTTGTTATTATTATAGTTTTCCCTTTACTTAAAAGCAAAGCAGGCTACATGGAAATAATTTAGATAAGAACTTCCACGGTCAACCAAGTTGCATAAAACAGGTAATCTTAATTTGTTTAGTGTACTTAGGCACTGAATTTGAACCCTACCGGAAATTTTGGGGCACTGTGAGAATTTATTGATTATTTTTGTGTTTCGTCTCGCAAATTTTCAAACTTCGCGCCATTTCAAGGATACATTGGACTGACTAGGACTCATTCGCAGGACTCTTACTTGGACTGAGACTGACTAGGACTGACTGTATGAGTGCTCAGGACTGACTGGACTGACTGATTCAGAGGTAGACGGGACTCAACGAGGAGTAGGACTGAAAGAATGGAGGAGTATACAACACTGGACTGGAGCAATGCATATTGGTTTATATTACACGGGAAAGCAGTGATGGGCACCTCGCCTATATATTGGTCCTATAAATAGGCGGCGATAGTATAGGCGGGCTGGAAAATGCTGAAAGTATGTAGGTGATGTTGACAAAAAGGGAAGGCATTGTATAAATACTAGGATAGGGGATAGGACGGCAAATATAACACCAATTATATAGGCAAGGAAAAGGAAGGGTGTAAAGCTTTGCCGATCATGTCAGAATATTATGTTGAAGGGTACCTATCGGTGATTTTACAAGGCAATGAGAAACAGCATGTGTGAATCAATGCATACCCTGACTAAACGTACGATTGGACTGGATTAAACGTTTTATTGGAATCTGGTTTTGGGGTTGTTGGAAAATACAGAATAAGGAACAATAGAACTATTTTGTACTCCCGTTGTTAAATAAATAGAACTTATGTAGCGCAAATCCACTGATCTTCAAAACTAAAAAGCAAGTTGTTACCTAGGCGGTCGGAGAAAGATAGACAAGGAAAAGGTAGGCGATGTATCTGCCTAGTTTTGGGCTATAGGGAGTGGGCATCCCTATAGCCCAGTAGGTAGGGCTGTTTTTCAAATATTTTATAGGGAAGGCAGAAGGATAGGCGATCCACTTGCCCATCACTGAGGGAAAGCATAAACAACACCCAAACACGAACAGAGTTGCTGGCATGTAGCTTCATATCGCTTATTTTTAGAGTGTAGTTAAACGTCTGTACGGTCAGGGAGAGTCACGAGAGTAAGTGCAGAAGGTTTTAATCAATCTTGTCTGTACGCATGTTCCCACTCCCCTTTAAAATCACATAAATACTGTGGGATGTTACTGCTTCAGTGTTCCTCCTACCAGAGAGTTTCATATTGCTCCAGCGTTTTCTCGATTATAGCACTAAAGTAAGTTGCTGGACCATGTAAAATTAATGAATTTTATTGCCCAAGGGAATAAAGACTGCTAATTTTATTTTTATCCCAGAACACTTACATTCTTATTTTATTTCGTCTGATTCGGATAATGCACAAAATCACAATGGACTAAAGTTAGTACAAATTTTCCAGATAGAATGATGCTACATTTGTTACCGAAACCAAAGCCAGCACCTGCCAGTATCCACGTATGTACATTTAAAGCAGTGGATATGTCCAAAGTAGCCAAAATGATGATACATGGTGATGTGGACTGCAAACCTCGAATACGTCATGCCTCCACTTATCCTGGTAAATTATTTTGCAGATTTTTTAACATGCGGAGGTGCAGACACATACATAGTAACCGATCTGGAGACCAGTGTAATCCCGTGTGGCATTTCAAGGAGAAATCGCATAGCTGCACATTTTACGGGACATTTCACGAGTTTTTCGTTTCCAAAGTTTAGCAGGTATGTAACCAAATGAGGACTGAGGATTTGGGAATATGCATATTAACGCATATTATTTGAATTTATTGATTGTACCAATATGATGTACCTTCATGGAATGAGCAGGACTTCCAATGTCGGACAGACTGATCAATAGGAAAGAGCCAACCTAATAGAGAATATTCAGTTCTAGTATTTAAAACATTTGTCCAATCAATTTATCATTCCCCAAAAACTGGGTCAATTAAGATTTTTGATTTCAGTTTTCTATGGTCAAGTATTTTAGAGCCAGGGAATTTACCACCACTGTAGTGAATCCGCTTCTTATCATCATTATTGGATAAAATACAAGGAAGAACAAAGTGATATGTGGAAAGGGGTGAAAGATTGTACACTTCATGAGAGTACAGTGTAACATTTATCTTCACGTAAGGCATGACCCATGATGTGTGCCCACATGAATTGCGAGCATGGTAAGAAAATACATGTACGGAGCAAGGTTGGGGAAAATCAGTTTCGAGAGTGAAAGTAAGAAACAATTTTGGTTGTAGTCTAATTTTCATGGACTCTCCTTTTTCTTTTCATGGCTTCCACAAAAAAATTATTTTAGAATTTTTTGTGAAGGTAATTCCATGGGGATTCAATAACGTCTAGTTTCGTTTCATCAATCTTTAAGGTCACAGAAATTATTTCCAATAATTATCTGTACATATGTATGCTTTGCATGAAAATCGAATGGGGATTTTCGGACTGCTCTCGCTAACTTAATTTGTCCATTTATGTATATTACATCTTCAAAGGAAATCAGAGTGTCAATGAGTATAAAATAATAATTATCTTGTCGTCAGGCCTCGAAGCATCCGCACAATTATAGTTGATAAATAGGACAGATTTTTAAGGCGGAACTAGGAGAGTCTCTGATATCCCTATAAATTGTAAACTGATACTGACTTTGAGAGCATAGACGTGTAAGTTATATTTCGGGAGGGCTGAGGTAACAACGAGAGAGAAAGTTACAATAAGTCAACACAGCAGTCCTCCCTTGAATTTGCAATAAACTAATTAACTGTAAGTTATAACTGGTAGCGACTCCGCAAATATTTTACACATGATAGATACCTTAAAAATGTTGAAGTTCGAAGTTTATTGCTAGTATTTTAGCATTACTTTAACCAATCTAAAATTCAGCATCCACTTACATTTCCTTGGCAGCCACTAGCCACTACTCACCCACTTAGCTATGTATGTATATATGTATTGATATTGTGACGTCCTGAGAGAATGGTGCCGACAATTAGAAGGATTGAATATTTTTTTTACCATTGCACCATCAGTGGAGTAATGGGAAGGGGAAGATAATTGTTCAGAGGTACTTTGTGCCTCGACTAGAGATATAAAGTAAAATCAAATTTTTTGTTAGTCTTTTATTAATCCTGTGTGAGGCCTAGTGCTACTTATGTATACTTTCCTGTTTGCATAGCATTCGCATTTTGTGGGTATGAGTTGAAATCAATTTTGCGAGAACGTTATAACGTCAGTTCCTTTATAAAGTCACTTTTTCTGTAGCCGTAGAGTAAAAAGCGTAGCCTTATAACGTCATGTTGACGTTACAAAGCGTCAAATCTAGCTAAATAACAAATCGGTGCTGTCATTTTACATTTTGTACACTTCGGTTTCACTAAAATTGCATTGGTTTATTATGCAGCGACGTTATAAAAGACTGGAAGGAACGTATTATTGTAAATATGTGTGCATGCGTGGTTAACCACATTGAGTAAGTCCCTTCCATGAAAAACCACATTTCCAAGCTTTTAGATTTATTTTCGGATCCAGTAGAGAACTGATATTCATAGTTTTAACGGAATTACATTTTTCACTGTTTGAAAACGCTTGTAAATGATCTGAGAAGTGTCTTATTGAGATTCAGAAAATACTTGATTCAATCCTGACCTTTGTTGTTGGCGGTGTTTGTGGCATGGGATGCTTTGAAAAATATTATTATTTATTAAGTAATATTAACTATTTTTATTCTCATTCTGCATAGACATATAGATATGTGCTACTTAAATGAACCGAGATGTGAGTCCAATTTAACTAAAAACGAAAAATTTGCAATTAAACCGTTATTTATTTTATGTTCCTCTATAACGTCGTTCCCTTATAACGTCACTTTTTGGGAGATTTATTGATGTCGTTTTAAAGAGAGTCGACTGTACTGCTTAAGTGTTCCTCCTACCAAAGATTTCCTTATTGCTTCAGGTTTCTCTGGATCATAGCGCTAAAATAAATTATTGCACCATGAAAGATAAATGTATGTAAATATCATGGCAATCCATGGATTGCATGTATGGAATCCACTTGGATGGATTTGTCTTTAAACGCAGTGTATGGAATCCTCCATTGGAGATTTCCTTATTGCTTCAGGTTTCTCTGGATCATAGCGCTAAAATAAATTATTGCACCATGAAAGATAAATGTATGCTATTGCCAACAGGAATAGAGACTTTCAGTTTATTTGTATCACAGAAGCAGTTCGATTCTTATTTTATTTCGTCACATTCGGACAATGCACAAAATTCGAATGGACTGAGGTTCGGAGAAATTCTACAAATATGATTACAACACAAATATTGCCATAAATAAAGCCATCACATACCAATATCCACAACCACTTAAAGCAGTCAATATGGCCACCTTAATAAAAATAACGATCCTTGGTGATGTGGAATGCAAACCTCGAATATGTTAAACGTTCTGCCTCCACTGATTATGGTAAATTATTTTGCAGATATTTTAAGACGCAGAGGTGTTTACAGGTTCGCTAACCCACCCGACCGGCATGACACCGCACTCTCATAATAAGCAACTTGAATTCACGATTTGTGGTTAAAATCAGTAATGCTTCTGAAATACATTCTTTATTCAAGCAGTAAGTACTTCTGCATATTTTAACAACCATTCACCATAGGCATCTTGGAGGACGCCGCATTGTAAAGAAATCGCTGTCCAAATTTAACTACTACCAAATTTTTAATTTCCTGGACAAAATTAAAATTCATGATAATCAATTTCCTTCACGGAGTTGCTCATATTTCAAATTATAGTTTATTAAAGAAATACCTTGAGTCAGTTTATGTTCCAATTCTTTGATGTAAGTTCCTTGAATTCGCAACGTTTCCTGTAAACCATCAATTTCTATTTTTGCTAGATGTAACTTTCCAATTAGCTCCGTGCATTGTTTCTTCAAACCGAATATTTCTGATAGTAAATCCTGAAACTACGATTTGTTAACATGAAATTACCAGTTTACTCTAAACCAATCCTTGATAACATTTCAAAACTGCTTTATTTCACAATAACCTGCTTTAATTGAGTCAGAACGCATTGTATGAGATAAATTTGCATTGTACAAGATACTTACTTCCATAACTAATGTAAAAGAAAATTTGCTTAAATTATTTTACCACGAATTTAAAAGATACATACCCTTTTTTCATTCAACGAGCATCCCACTAAGCATTGAGACCTATTGTCTGCAATGTTTTCATCAAGTGGTCCAGACATCTCCACGACATAGCCCTCCGCAAGGGGATCAAGGAGAACCGGAACAACTTGCTAAGGCGGATTATAATATTTTAAAATTCATGAAAATATTTGACTCGTTTAATTTGACATTAAATTGAAGTTATTAATGAATACATGGTTAGCCAATATTAGAGATACCTCTTCTGCATTTTCTTCAATTTTTATTGCAGATAACTCAAAGGATGGCTCGCCAGGCTCCATGTCTAAATATAAAATTTTAGCGTTAGGGCAGAAAATCAGAGTTTCCTGGGTGGGTCATCAGCATTTTTCTACACTGTTCCTCACATAATGTAGTGGCTATCCACTATTGAATGTCCTGAGTTGAGAGCAAATTTTTCACCGGGGAACAAATAGGTAGCAATAAGTCGGAACTTTTTCAGGAATTATTAGCTTGGGATCGTTTAGTTCCGCAGAATTCTTTCTTATAAAAATATAATAATTTTGTTGGGGCAGTTTGTTTCAAATTTCACCTGAGGATCAAATGCGTAGTAACAGTTGGGTTTTCACTTTCGTTCATATGACATTAGGGAAAGCAAACCCCATTATTTGTATCACAAAATGAACAGATGATTGAAAGAGAATGCTTGCGATGCAAGTAGGGGCTAGCTTCGCACAGCAACGAGGATCCTTATTTCAGAAAATTGTTTGTATTTACCCAAATTAAAGACAATCCCTGATAACAGGCTCACATTATTAAAACCTTACAAGGAACTGTTTAGCTAGGACTGTACTCAGGACAGGAAACCTCAACTTTGAGGAGAGAAAGGAGATGTGAAAGTAATGTTGCAAATGTTGGAGGTTCTTACAAAACGAGAAATAGGAACAGGTCTTATCTCAAGAAAACCTCACTGCAAGAATTTTTTATTTTACAATGTAATTATTAGAAAAGAGACGTATATAAGCATAAAGCATTTCGAAACTTCAGCTGACAATATGGTTCATGCAGACTTTGTAAATTCTAATTATTTCACCAATTTTACGAAACCCTTACTGCCCTGGGAAGCTAAATTTGCGACGTCGTTTAGAGTTTGGATTTTGAAACTGAAGCTGAAAAACACAATACAGTAGTGTAATTTCGCTTTAAAATTTAATACTACATTGTCACAACGGACACTCGATTTAGCGTTTTTTGGAGCATATTAATAATTTTGTCCAATCTATGTTGTTCAATGTAAATAGAGTCCTTTAATAAGAGTTATTAATAAATAATTAGAATAATATAATATTACCTTTTCGTGTTTCTTGAAGCAGCTTCAATAACTGATATTGTAGGAAATGCAGGAGCAGAATATAAAATGGATGAAAGTTGGAAAGATGTTGTAAGAACTTTGTTAATGGGGGTGATATTGTGGTTGTTTCGGCCACCAACCCTCGATTAAAAACGAAGTGAAAATTTGATAGAGTTTTATACGAGCGTTTCTGTGACAGTCTATGCAGTCTATTGGAGATAAAAATACATAAAAGATAAAAAGTTAGGTTTTTATCTAGGAATCATTATTTTACGCTACACTAGTGTAAACACTAGTGTTTACTGGCCATTTTACAGGAAAAACTCGATATAACGGATGGCTCTACAACGGAAATTTAGTTACACCGGACAGATTTGTTTGTCCGGCTCCCATATAACCAATGCTAAAATTATTGCATACGACGGACATTTTTTATTGCGGACAAATTTTACTGGTCCCCTGGGAATCCGTTATATCGAGTTTTTCCTGTATCTGTCATAACACACATCACGACACATCTGTTATGACAGATAAAAATTTATGACAGATAAAAATACTATTTATGTGATTTTGAAGGGGGTTGGGATTATGCGTACGAATACGAGTGAAACCGTCTGCTAGTAAGCGTTACTCAGGTAAAACGTCAAAGTCTAACAATATTGAAACAGCAATATTGAAGAAACAAATAAAAATATACATACAGAAATACGCTCAATTTTCTTAGCCCAGCTTTCAAGCAATTCAATTTAAATTCATACAGTCAACTCTGTTTATAACGACATCTATAAATCTTCCAAAAAGTGACGCTATAAGGGAACGACGTTATAGAGGCACATAAAATAAATAACGGTTTAATTTCAAATTTTTCGTTTTTAGTTAAATTGGACTCAAGCCTCGTTTCATTTCAGACATATAGCACATACTATATGTCTATGCAGAATGAGAATAAAAATAGTTAATATTAATTATTAAATAATCATATTTTTCAAAGTTTGCAAAGCCACAAACACCGTCAACAACAAAGGTCAGGATTGAATAAAGTATTTTCTGAATCTCAATAAGACACTTGTCAGATCATTTACAAAAGTTTTCAAACAGTGAAAAATGTAATTCCGTTAAAAATATGAATATCGGTTCTTTACTGGATGAGAAAATAAATCTAAAAGTTTGGAAATGGGGATTTTCCTGGATGGGACTTAGTCAATTTCGTTAACCACGCTTGCACATATATTTACAATACGTTCCTTCCAGTCATTTATAACGTCGCTTGATAATAAGCCAATGTATTTATAGTGAAATTGAAGCGTAAAAACCTTTAAAATGACAGCACGAATATGTTATTTAGCTAGGTTTGACGCTTTGTAGCGTCAACATGACGTTATAAGGGTACGTTTTTCACCTTGCGGCTACAAAAAAAGCGACTTTATAAAGGAATTGACGTTATAACGAGTGATGCTATAAAGGTAGAAATTATCATATAATGTAGCTTGGGAGGAACCCAGGATAACTTTATAGGGAGAGACGCTATAAGGAGAGTCGACTGTATCATGAATAAAATTTTGTCACTCGTCCCCATTTCATCACATAGTTTTGACACTAGCCTTCTAAGTACCAAATTGCATACCGTTGAGGTGGTTTGATACGTAAGTAGAGTTTATATTGTAATTATATCTATTAACATAAAAAATTTAGGGTGTAAATAGTAAATTTTTATTCACAAATGGCCATTAAAAGTACTGCCAAGGTTTTACACAACTACACACAAAAATATACACGCTTTTCTTAGCCCAGCTTCCAAGGAATTTAATTTAAATTCCTGTTCCGAATAAAATATTGCCACCCGTTCCCATTACGACATATGTATAGTTTTGGCACTTGCGTTTTAAGCACCAAATTGCATGCCGGTGAGGTTGATTCATACATAAGTAGAGTTTACTGTAATCATCTAATAACATATAATAACTTTTCACATAATTTGTTTCACAAATGGACAGTAAAAACTCAGTTGAGCACTACCGGTTATTACAGAGTGAAATGAAAATACCGGGAGGAAAATAGAGCTTATACTTTTGTAAATAATTTAGGTCATGTTCTCGCACTTCATCCGATTTTCCTACGCAGATAATAACCTGTCCGGTTGAGGCTTTTATTGAGAAATGTACTGGGTTAGGGAGGATCATAGGTGTAGAAAATAAATGGAAAAACTGGAGATGGGAATAAATGTTGTGCGATATGAGAATGAATGAAAGCATAGATGAGCAGACAACAGACGAGAAGAAGAAACTCCTTTAGGTGATATCAGAACGTATGTATGTATTGTATGCAAATGAGACGGACCGTAACAACAGTAAATGTGAGCGAGCTTGCGGACATTATTCATCTGTAAAATAGTACGTTTGACAAACGAACTTTGTTCTATTTGGGTGTTACAGCAATTCTAACTCCTTTTTTCTCTCACTCTTGTGTTTCAGCTCCGGATGTACATATGTAAGAGTGACCCCATAGTCCAGGGCTGGCACAGGCTTAAATACCGATACTTTTTCAATTATTGAGATACGAAGGGAAAATTTCACACTAAAAATTGAGCTAGGTATTGACGCGACAAAATTTCAAGTTTGAAAAGGATTTACACTCACTGTGGACACTAAAAATATATTAGATACTATTTGTCTACAAAGGGCTATCAAGTATATATCATCATATATGATGATAAAGCTCCTCAAGCTCTCTTGAGATTCAAATGCTATCTAATATAGTGTTAGATAAAGCTCCAGTTCATTTCTATATATCAAGAATCTCAGGAGCTCCGCGGAGCTCTTGAACTGGAGCTCAAATGAGGGATAAAACTTGACTTTTGTACACAAAAACTATCTAATATAGTATTAGTGTATGTTATAGTATTAACTTATGCTGCATTCTATACCAATCGTAAGCATCGCTAGTTAGAGCGAGTGGAATAATTTGTTTCGTGATTTGCTGGTCATTGTACCCGGTTACCTGTTGATATTTTAAGAGTTCGATAATAAATTCGTATGGAGTTTTTCTGTCTCTAGTATCACCATATTTTGGGATAGGTACCTCTGAAGACTTGCGGTTTAATCTCTGAAATCCTCGAGTTTCGGGATTTCGACAATGAGGTTGATGTCCTGTGTTTTCGAGTGGGTAAATTCTGAATGCGAATTGATTTATTTGTTCCGAGCTAAAGGTGTTCATGTCCCCTGTAAGGTTGTTGCCATGTATTGAATTAGGCTGCATGTTACTAACTGCATGTGTGAGAAAATTCGTTGACTCCATTGTGATAGTCGGGTCTACTGGCTGACGATTAGCATTATTATAATTGTTTGAAGCCGACCTATGGGTGTCGTTTGGAACAGAATCGAACTTTACATTTAATTTTCCTATTTTTAGGACAATATCATGGGATTCCTTCCCAGTCCTTTCAACTAATTGTTGATAACTTGAGTTCAAAGCCTCAAAGTCGGTAACTAATTTGTTGATGGTAGCTATGTTTTGGTTGATTTGCATTTCAATAGATGCAACTTTGGAGTGGGACTTGTATGCATTTGAATCCACATTCTCTACCGTTATTTTTGAAATATTCAAGGTAATCTCAGCCGACCTAGCCTGCAATGCAGATATTTCCGACTTGAAACCCATTGTAATGGTGTCAGCAAGACTTTTTACCTTCATATCGACTTCTTTCAGGGTCTGTGCTTTGAGATTCGGCATATTGAATGCATTTGAATCGGCTGTGTGCTCTACAACCTGAATGAAGTCAACAATTTCTGATTGATTTTGTTCATCAAGGGCATCGTGGACATTGACTTTGTCCAGAATTTTGTCCACTCTTTTATTCAGATGTGCAATTGACGAATTAATTTCTGTGATAGCCCCACCATTTGCGAGGTTGCTTTTGTTGGCTTCGATGTAATTAGACATTACAAGTTCAACGGACCTTGTAATTAATTTAGATAGTTCTTGCTCAGTACTCTCGTCTGGTACTTTGAGCTGCAAATTCGAAGCTCATTTCGCTACTAACTAATGGGCTAAAAGACCCAGCTCCTAATGTTTGAGATGCAGCATTATTTGTTGATTTGTGTTGGTAATTTGCACAAAATTGGAAACTTCCAAATTCATCTGAATCGCTCCACACCTTTGTTGAAGGTGCTACAAATTTCTGAGTCGGTAATGAACATGCGGAGCTCTCATTATGCTCGAAATTTAAATGTGTACCATCTTTTGTTGTGTTTGCGGCTCCATTTCCAACATCTGTTTGTGGGACTGATGTCATACTTGCCTCTTCGTTGTCACCTATGTTTGCTGGGAAATGTGAGTCCGTGATATGATCTGCGTCATCTACACAAGATTCAATTGTGTATTCAGTGATCGCTGCTTCTATGTTTTGGATGCCCTGAGAAACATGACTTCGTGTAACACGGCTTGATGGAGGTATTGCTGTTTTATTCCTTCTCCCCATTTTTATGGAGCAAGAAAAAGGTTACGCGAAAGGGTCTAATAAATTTTTCTTAAAAGGAGTAAACGTAAAAAATTCACACAATTTTTGTTTCAATTAAAAAATTGTAAAAAAAACTGGCAGGATCGCCACTTTGTAGAGAATTATTCTTATGAATACAGAATTCTCTAATTTTCAGGTATGGAATTTAATAAATGAAACTCTACAACCCTATGCAAGTTTAGAGTTTGAGCAAATAATTTTATTGAAAGGTTATCTCAAGTACGGAAATAGTTACAATAGACCCCCAGTAAATACAGAACTTACTCTTTTATAGTTTTCAGTAATGATATTCATATTTATATTTAGGTCTTTACATTCAACCTACCATAAGTTTAGCATAAATGTATCTGTATATACATTTCAGTTTAATAATAAATATTTGAAATATTTATCCTGCGAAATGCTAATTACAAGTGAACCCAATTTTCTGCAGTAGGGGCAACATAAAATAAAACGAATAAGTAATAAACCCTGAAAATGGTATTATATATATATATATATACATACAAATGTATATGAAGATATATGCGTGTAGTACAAGGAAATGTGAAATCCTTTACAAAGTAAGTATCTTGTACAATGCAAATTTATCTCATACAATGCGTTCTGACTCAATTAAAGCAGATTATTGTGAAATAAAGCAGTTTTGAAATGTTATCAAGGATTGGTTTAGAGTAAACTGGTAATTCCATGTTAACAAATCGTAGTTTCAGGATTTACTATCAGAAATATTCGGTTTGAAGAAACAATGCACGGAGCTAGTTGGACAGTTACTTCTACCAAGAATAGAAATTGGTGGTTTACAGGAAATGTTGTAAATTCAAGGAACTTACATCAAAGAATTGGAGCATAAACTGACTCAAGGTATTTCTTTAATAAACTCTATAATTTGAAATATGAGCAACTCCGTGAAGGAAATTGATTATCATGAATTTTAATTTTGTCCAGGAAATTAAAAATTTTGTAGTAGTTAAATTTGGACAGCGATTTCTTTACAATGCGGCGTCCTCCAAGATGCCTATGGTGAATGGTTGTTAAAATATGCAGAAGTACTTACTGCTTGAATAAAGATTATATTTCGGAAGCATTACTGATTTTAATAACAAATCGTGAATTGAAGTTGCTTATTATGAGAGGCCGGTCGGGTGGGTTAGCGAACCTGTAAACACCTCTGCGTCTTAAAATATCTGCAAAATAATTTACCATAATCAGTGGAGGCAGAACGTTTAACATATTCGAGGTTTGCATTCCACATCACCAAGGATCGTTATTTTGATTACGGTGGCCACCTCAATGCCTTTTCTCCAAAGTTCATTTTACTTTCACACGACGCATAAATCCCTTACGGAAAATCCAAGCCCGAACGAGTTTTTCTAAATTACTCAGGAAATTTATGGTGGAAAACTGTATGGGGTCACCCGAACATACATACAAACGTAGCTGAAAAGCAAGAATCTGCATTTAAAAAGTAACTAAATTATCAAGTTTTAACATCCAAATGGCAAAATTATCGACATTAAGCTTTCTCTGAAAGGAAAATGATTTATTTATACATATGTACATACAAAAAGTGCATATGAAACCAGACATTTGCTTGTAGGATAAATTGTACTATGCAAGTGTTCAGGGATATTTTATAAACAAATGCTTTCATATTATGTCCCTAGAATCAAAACTTGACCCTTGAAGGGTCGTTTGCTCTGACAAGGTAGGACTCTATCATTTCGTCAATCCTAATGTCCTAAATCCCATCCTTTAAATATTTTCCCCTTTTGAGGAAATGTATACTATACTATATATGGCTCTGAAATGTTTCTAAATATTTTGCAATTTCTTCTTCGCTTTAAATATGCAAATCCAAAACGAAAAAATTATATTTAAAGGAATTTTAATATAATATAACTACCATGCGACTTGCATAGGACTCTCAATAGAAATACGGCAGAACATTTGGACGAAAATTGTGTGTACTGTGTACATTAGTCATAGTCGTGTCATACACTTTCATTCGTTACAACTTATCCGTTCATTTACTGCCCACAAATAATTGTTATAGCTGAAACATAAAATAATAGCATGAGTGCAGGGACGGAAAAACATGTAATGGCTTGCACAGCACTCTCGTTATACATCCGGAGAATTTACTCGGAGTAGTGTGTACGGTATGGAGACCCAATCTGACGCACTTTTGGCGCACGTACACACAATTTGTATTACAGATAACATACGCCGTTTGCCGAGTAAGTATATGATAAAATTATTGCGCGAATCTCAACTTAATTCGAATTTAATTTCAGGCAGTCCGCTGCACATGTATGTATGTATTTACAAACAATGTTTTACTATAAGTTTGCTATGTACAGGTGCAAATCGCCTCTAGTCCGTTAGTAAAATCAATTATACAATTTTTAGAAAAGCAGCATAAAATCTTGTGAATGAGCTTGATTATCTCATAAAAGTGCCTTACTTACGATAGAGGATCAATGATGGTCATAGTGTGGAATTTTCTCTAAATATGCCTGGCCAAAATTCCGAAATTTGCTTTGCAAACGAATTTAAAAATTTGGTCGCATATTGTTACTGGGGATTTTTAAAAATGCGTATGTCTAGAGATGAACAATTTTTGTCAACAGATATTATGTGTTGATATAAAATGTGTTGACCTTTTCTCATCCTCTCGCCTAGCCCACGTAAGGGATTAATTTATAATAATTTTGATTCTCCAGTCTTTAGATAATTCTTTTCCAAACTTCCTAAAATTTGTATCATTAACTTTACTCAATTTTTGAGATCACAAAAGCCTTGGAGGTGAATCAAAATCGGAATTTTTCACGGAATATGAGCTATACGCAGCTTTTTATGTCACCACAAATTTTTTTTGGAGCACATATTTTAACAAACATGTGTAGGAAACATTATATGGGTTGTCCTACGATCTATCATACAGGTTTCTATGTGGATAATTGTCGTCATGCCCTGTAAGGACTTATGAGTCTTATATATAATTACCTTCTTTCCAAGTCTAAAATTGAGCTCAGGAGAAACAAATTAAGTTAGGCAATATTGAAGAAACAAATAAAAATATACATACAGAAATACGCTCAATTTTCTTAGCCCAGCTTTCAAGCAATTCAATTTAAATTCATACAGTCAACTCTGTTTATAACGACATCTATAAATCTTCCAAAAAGTGACGCTATAAGGGAACGACGTTATAGAGGCACATAAAATAAATAACGGTTTAATTTCAAATTTTTCGTGTTTAGTTAAATTGGACTCAAGCCTCGTTTCATTTCAGACATATAGCACATACTATATGTCTATGCAGAATGAGAATAAAAATAGTTAATATTAATTATTAAATAATCATATTTTTCAAAGTTTGCAAAGCCACAAACACCGTCAACAACAAAGGTCAGGATTGAATAAAGTATTTTCTGAATCTCAATAAGACACTTGTCAGATCATTTACAAAAGTTTTCAAACAGTGAAAAATGTAATTCCGTTAAAAATATGAATATCGGTTCTTTACTGGATGAGAAAATAAATCTAAAAGTTTGGAAATGGGGATTTTCCTGGATGGGACTTAGTCAATTTCGTTAACCACGCTTGCACATATATTTACAATACGTTCCTTCCAGTCATTTATAACGTCGCTTGATAATAAGCCAATGTATTTATAGTGAAATTGAAGCGTAAAAACCTTTAAAATGACAGCACGAATATGTTATTTAGCTAGGTTTGACGCTTTGTAGCGTCAACATGACGTTATAAGGGTACGTTTTTCACCTTGCGGCTACAAAAAAAGCGACTTTATAAAGGAATTGACGTTATAACGAGTGATGCTATAAAGGTAGAAATTATCATATAATGTAGCTTGGGAGGAACCCAGGATAACTTTATAGGGAGAGACGCTATAAGGAGAGTCGACTGTATCATGAATAAAATTTTGTCACTCGTCCCCATTTCATCACATAGTTTTGACACTAGCCTTCTAAGTACCAAATTGCATACCGTTGAGGTGGTTTGATACGTAAGTAGAGTTTATATTGTAATTATATCTATTAACATAAAAAATTTAGGGTGTAAATAGTAAATTTTTATTCACAAATGGCCATTAAAAGTACTGCCAAGGTTTTACACAACTACACACAAAAATATACACGCTTTTCTTAGCCCAGCTTCCAAGGAATTTAATTTAAATTCCTGTTCCGAATAAAATATTGCCACCCGTTCCCATTACGACATATGTATAGTTTTGGCACTTGCGTTTTAAGCACCAAATTGCATGCCGGTGAGGTTGATTCATACATAAGTAGAGTTTACTGTAATCATCTAATAACATATAATAACTTTTCACATAATTTGTTTCACAAATGGACAGTAAAAACTCAGTTGAGCACTACCGGTTATTACAGAGTGAAATGAAAATACCGGGAGGAAAATAGAGCTTATACTTTTGTAAATAATTTAGGTCATGTTCTCGCACTTCATCCGATTTTCCTACGCAGATAATAACCTGTCCGGTTGAGGCTTTTATTGAGAAATGTACTGGGTTAGGGAGGATCATAGGTGTAGAAAATAAATGGAAAAACTGGAGATGGGAATAAATGTTGTGCGATATGAGAATGAATGAAAGCATAGATGAGCAGACAACAGACGAGAAGAAGAAACTCCTTTAGGTGATATCAGAACGTATGTATGTATTGTATGCAAATGAGACGGACCGTAACAACAGTAAATGTGAGCGAGCTTGCGGACATTATTCATCTGTAAAATAGTACGTTTGACAAACGAACTTTGTTCTATTTGGGTGTTACAGCAATTCTAACTCCTTTTTTCTCTCACTCTTGTGTTTCAGCTCCGGATGTACATATGTAAGAGTGACCCCATAGTCCAGGGCTGGCACAGGCTTAAATACCGATACTTTTTCAATTATTGAGATACGAAGGGAAAATTTCACACTAAAAATTGAGCTAGGTATTGACGCGACAAAATTTCAAGTTTGAAAAGGATTTACACTCACTGTGGACACTAAAAATATATTAGATACTATTTGTCTACAAAGGGCTATCAAGTATATATCATCATATATGATGATAAAGCTCCTCAAGCTCTCTTGAGATTCAAATGCTATCTAATATAGTGTTAGATAAAGCTCCAGTTCATTTCTATATATCAAGAATCTCAGGAGCTCCGCGGAGCTCTTGAACTGGAGCTCAAATGAGGGATAAAACTTGACTTTTGTACACAAAAACTATCTAATATAGTATTAGTGTATGTTATAGTATTAACTTATGCTGCATTCTATACCAATCGTAAGCATCGCTAGTTAGAGCGAGTGGAATAATTTGTTTCGTGATTTGCTGGTCATTGTACCCGGTTACCTGTTGATATTTTAAGAGTTCGATAATAAATTCGTATGGAGTTTTTCTGTCTCTAGTATCACCATATTTTGGGATAGGTACCTCTGAAGACTTGCGGTTTAATCTCTGAAATCCTCGAGTTTCGGGATTTCGACAATGAGGTTGATGTCCTGTGTTTTCGAGTGGGTAAATTCTGAATGCGAATTGATTTATTTGTTCCGAGCTAAAGGTGTTCATGTCCCCTGTAAGGTTGTTGCCATGTATTGAATTAGGCTGCATGTTACTAACTGCATGTGTGAGAAAATTCGTTGACTCCATTGTGATAGTCGGGTCTACTGGCTGACGATTAGCATTATTATAATTGTTTGAAGCCGACCTATGGGTGTCGTTTGGAACAGAATCGAACTTTACATTTAATTTTCCTATTTTTAGGACAATATCATGGGATTCCTTCCCAGTCCTTTCAACTAATTGTTGATAACTTGAGTTCAAAGCCTCAAAGTCGGTAACTAATTTGTTGATGGTAGCTATGTTTTGGTTGATTTGCATTTCAATAGATGCAACTTTGGAGTGGGACTTGTATGCATTTGAATCCACATTCTCTACCGTTATTTTTGAAATATTCAAGGTAATCTCAGCCGACCTAGCCTGCAATGCAGATATTTCCGACTTGAAACCCATTGTAATGGTGTCAGCAAGACTTTTTACCTTCATATCGACTTCTTTCAGGGTCTGTGCTTTGAGATTCGGCATATTGAATGCATTTGAATCGGCTGTGTGCTCTACAACCTGAATGAAGTCAACAATTTCTGATTGATTTTGTTCATCAAGGGCATCGTGGACATTGACTTTGTCCAGAATTTTGTCCACTCTTTTATTCAGATGTGCAATTGACGAATTAATTTCTGTGATAGCCCCACCATTTGCGAGGTTGCTTTTGTTGGCTTCGATGTAATTAGACATTACAAGTTCAACGGACCTTGTAATTAATTTAGATAGTTCTTGCTCAGTACTCTCGTCTGGTACTTTGAGCTGCAAATTCGAAGCTCATTTCGCTACTAACTAATGGGCTAAAAGACCCAGCTCCTAATGTTTGAGATGCAGCATTATTTGTTGATTTGTGTTGGTAATTTGCACAAAATTGGAAACTTCCAAATTCATCTGAATCGCTCCACACCTTTGTTGAAGGTGCTACAAATTTCTGAGTCGGTAATGAACATGCGGAGCTCTCATTATGCTCGAAATTTAAATGTGTACCATCTTTTGTTGTGTTTGCGGCTCCATTTCCAACATCTGTTTGTGGGACTGATGTCATACTTGCCTCTTCGTTGTCACCTATGTTTGCTGGGAAATGTGAGTCCGTGATATGATCTGCGTCATCTACACAAGATTCAATTGTGTATTCAGTGATCGCTGCTTCTATGTTTTGGATGCCCTGAGAAACATGACTTCGTGTAACACGGCTTGATGGAGGTATTGCTGTTTTATTCCTTCTCCCCATTTTTATGGAGCAAGAAAAAGGTTACGCGAAAGGGTCTAATAAATTTTTCTTAAAAGGAGTAAACGTAAAAAATTCACACAATTTTTGTTTCAATTAAAAAATTGTAAAAAAAACTGGCAGGATCGCCACTTTGTAGAGAATTATTCTTATGAATACAGAATTCTCTAATTTTCAGGTATGGAATTTAATAAATGAAACTCTACAACCCTATGCAAGTTTAGAGTTTGAGCAAATAATTTTATTGAAAGGTTATCTCAAGTACGGAAATAGTTACAATAGACCCCCAGTAAATACAGAACTTACTCTTTTATAGTTTTCAGTAATGATATTCATATTTATATTTAGGTCTTTACATTCAACCTACCATAAGTTTAGCATAAATGTATCTGTATATACATTTCAGTTTAATAATAAATATTTGAAATATTTATCCTGCGAAATGCTAATTACAAGTGAACCCAATTTTCTGCAGTAGGGGCAACATAAAATAAAACGAATAAGTAATAAACCCTGAAAATGGTATTATATATATATATATATACATACAAATGTATATGAAGATATATGCGTGTAGTACAAGGAAATGTGAAATCCTTTACAAAGTAAGTATCTTGTACAATGCAAATTTATCTCATACAATGCGTTCTGACTCAATTAAAGCAGATTATTGTGAAATAAAGCAGTTTTGAAATGTTATCAAGGATTGGTTTAGAGTAAACTGGTAATTCCATGTTAACAAATCGTAGTTTCAGGATTTACTATCAGAAATATTCGGTTTGAAGAAACAATGCACGGAGCTAGTTGGACAGTTACTTCTACCAAGAATAGAAATTGGTGGTTTACAGGAAATGTTGTAAATTCAAGGAACTTACATCAAAGAATTGGAGCATAAACTGACTCAAGGTATTTCTTTAATAAACTCTATAATTTGAAATATGAGCAACTCCGTGAAGGAAATTGATTATCATGAATTTTAATTTTGTCCAGGAAATTAAAAATTTTGTAGTAGTTAAATTTGGACAGCGATTTCTTTACAATGCGGCGTCCTCCAAGATGCCTATGGTGAATGGTTGTTAAAATATGCAGAAGTACTTACTGCTTGAATAAAGATTATATTTCGGAAGCATTACTGATTTTAATAACAAATCGTGAATTGAAGTTGCTTATTATGAGAGGCCGGTCGGGTGGGTTAGCGAACCTGTAAACACCTCTGCGTCTTAAAATATCTGCAAAATAATTTACCATAATCAGTGGAGGCAGAACGTTTAACATATTCGAGGTTTGCATTCCACATCACCAAGGATCGTTATTTTGATTACGGTGGCCACCTCAATGCCTTTTCTCCAAAGTTCATTTTACTTTCACACGACGCATAAATCCCTTACGGAAAATCCAAGCCCGAACGAGTTTTTCTAAATTACTCAGGAAATTTATGGTGGAAAACTGTATGGGGTCACCCGAACATACATACAAACGTAGCTGAAAAGCAAGAATCTGCATTTAAAAAGTAACTAAATTATCAAGTTTTAACATCCAAATGGCAAAATTATCGACATTAAGCTTTCTCTGAAAGGAAAATGATTTATTTATACATATGTACATACAAAAAGTGCATATGAAACCAGACATTTGCTTGTAGGATAAATTGTACTATGCAAGTGTTCAGGGATATTTTATAAACAAATGCTTTCATATTATGTCCCTAGAATCAAAACTTGACCCTTGAAGGGTCGTTTGCTCTGACAAGGTAGGACTCTATCATTTCGTCAATCCTAATGTCCTAAATCCCATCCTTTAAATATTTTCCCCTTTTGAGGAAATGTATACTATACTATATATGGCTCTGAAATGTTTCTAAATATTTTGCAATTTCTTCTTCGCTTTAAATATGCAAATCCAAAACGAAAAAA
Organism: Allacma fusca; assembly: GCA_947179485.1. Lineage (NCBI taxonomy): Eukaryota > Metazoa > Arthropoda > Collembola > Symphypleona > Sminthuridae > Allacma > Allacma fusca. The sequence goes on from OX359246.1 coordinate 66,166,821, forward strand.
TTATATTTAAAGGAATTTTAATATAATATAACTACCATGCGACTTGCATAGGACTCTCAATAGAAATACGGCAGAACATTTGGACGAAAATTGTGTGTACTGTGTACATTAGTCATAGTCGTGTCATACACTTTCATTCGTTACAACTTATCCGTTCATTTACTGCCCACAAATAATTGTTATAGCTGAAACATAAAATAATAGCATGAGTGCAGGGACGGAAAAACATGTAATGGCTTGCACAGCACTCTCGTTATACATCCGGAGAATTTACTCGGAGTAGTGTGTACGGTATGGAGACCCAATCTGACGCACTTTTGGCGCACGTACACACAATTTGTATTACAGATAACATACGCCGTTTGCCGAGTAAGTATATGATAAAATTATTGCGCGAATCTCAACTTAATTCGAATTTAATTTCAGGCAGTCCGCTGCACATGTATGTATGTATTTACAAACAATGTTTTACTATAAGTTTGCTATGTACAGGTGCAAATCGCCTCTAGTCCGTTAGTAAAATCAATTATACAATTTTTAGAAAAGCAGCATAAAATCTTGTGAATGAGCTTGATTATCTCATAAAAGTGCCTTACTTACGATAGAGGATCAATGATGGTCATAGTGTGGAATTTTCTCTAAATATGCCTGGCCAAAATTCCGAAATTTGCTTTGCAAACGAATTTAAAAATTTGGTCGCATATTGTTACTGGGGATTTTTAAAAATGCGTATGTCTAGAGATGAACAATTTTTGTCAACAGATATTATGTGTTGATATAAAATGTGTTGACCTTTTCTCATCCTCTCGCCTAGCCCACGTAAGGGATTAATTTATAATAATTTTGATTCTCCAGTCTTTAGATAATTCTTTTCCAAACTTCCTAAAATTTGTATCATTAACTTTACTCAATTTTTGAGATCACAAAAGCCTTGGAGGTGAATCAAAATCGGAATTTTTCACGGAATATGAGCTATACGCAGCTTTTTATGTCACCACAAATTTTTTTTGGAGCACATATTTTAACAAACATGTGTAGGAAACATTATATGGGTTGTCCTACGATCTATCATACAGGTTTCTATGTGGATAATTGTCGTCATGCCCTGTAAGGACTTATGAGTCTTATATATAATTACCTTCTTTCCAAGTCTAAAATTGAGCTCAGGAGAAACAAATTAAGTTAGGCAATATTGAAGAAACAAATAAAAATATACATACAGAAATACGCTCAATTTTCTTAGCCCAGCTTTCAAGCAATTCAATTTAAATTCATACAGTCAACTCTGTTTATAACGACATCTATAAATCTTCCAAAAAGTGACGCTATAAGGGAACGACGTTATAGAGGCACATAAAATAAATAACGGTTTAATTTCAAATTTTTCGTGTTTAGTTAAATTGGACTCAAGCCTCGTTTCATTTCAGACATATAGCACATACTATATGTCTATGCAGAATGAGAATAAAAATAGTTAATATTAATTATTAAATAATCATATTTTTCAAAGTTTGCAAAGCCACAAACACCGTCAACAACAAAGGTCAGGATTGAATAAAGTATTTTCTGAATCTCAATAAGACACTTGTCAGATCATTTACAAAAGTTTTCAAACAGTGAAAAATGTAATTCCGTTAAAAATATGAATATCGGTTCTTTACTGGATGAGAAAATAAATCTAAAAGCTTGGAAATGGGGATTTTCCTGGATGGGACTTAGTCAATTTCGTTAACCACGCTTGCACATATATTTACAATACGTTCCTTCCAGTCATTTATAACGTCGCTTGATAATAAGCCAATGTATTTATAGTGAAATTGAAGCGTAAAAACCTTTAAAATGACAGCACGAATATGTTATTTAGCTAGGTTTGACGCTTTGTAGCGTCAACATGACGTTATAAGGGTACGTTTTTCACCTTGCGGCTACAAAAAAAGCGACTTTATAAAGGAATTGACGTTATAACGAGTGATGCTATAAAGGTAGAAATTATCATATAATGTAGCTTGGGAGGAACCCAGGATAACTTTATAGGGAGAGACGCTATAAGGAGAGTCGACTGTATCATGAATAAAATTTTGTCACTCGTCCCCATTTCATCACATAGTTTTGACACTAGCCTTCTAAGTACCAAATTGCATACCGTTGAGGTGGTTTGATACGTAAGTAGAGTTTATATTGTAATTATATCTATTAACATAAAAAATTTAGGGTGTAAATAGTAAATTTTTATTCACAAATGGCCATTAAAAGTACTGCCAAGGTTTTACACAACTACACACAAAAATATACACGCTTTTCTTAGCCCAGCTTCCAAGGAATTTAATTTAAATTCCTGTTCCGAATAAAATATTGCCACCCGTTCCCATTACGACATATGTATAGTTTTGGCACTTGCGTTTTAAGCACCAAATTGCATGCCGGTGAGGTTGATTCATACATAAGTAGAGTTTACTGTAATCATCTAATAACATATAATAACTTTTCACATAATTTGTTTCACAAATGGACAGTAAAAACTCAGTTGAGCACTACCGGTTATTACAGAGTGAAATGAAAATACCGGGAGGAAAATAGAGCTTATACTTTTGTAAATAATTTAGGTCATGTTCTCGCACTTCATCCGATTTTCCTACGCAGATAATAACCTGTCCGGTTGAGGCTTTTATTGAGAAATGTACTGGGTTAGGGAGGATCATAGGTGTAGAAAATAAATGGAAAAACTGGAGATGGGAATAAATGTTGTGCGATATGAGAATGAATGAAAGCATAGATGAGCAGACAACAGACGAGAAGAAGAAACTCCTTTAGGTGATATCAGAACGTATGTATGTATTGTATGCAAATGAGACGGACCGTAACAACAGTAAATGTGAGCGAGCTTGCGGACATTATTCATCTGTAAAATAGTACGTTTGACAAACGAACTTTGTTCTATTTGGGTGTTACAGCAATTCTAACTCCTTTTTTCTCTCACTCTTGTGTTTCAGCTCCGGATGTACATATGTAAGAGTGACCCCATAGTCCAGGGCTGGCACAGGCTTAAATACCGATACTTTTTCAATTATTGAGATACGAAGGGAAAATTTCACACTAAAAATTGAGCTAGGCACAGTATTGACTCGACAAAATTTCAAGTTTGAAAAGGATTTTTCGAGTGCAAATTCCGATTCGAATTAGATTTTTTTTAACCCAAATTTTAGATATTGTGAGTATTAGATTTGAAAAATTCTTTTTGAATTCCGATTCTACTATCTTTGATCTATTTTTCTATGATTACAATTTACTCATGGAAAATGACTATTTGAATGCAAACGAGGGTCAAAGCTTTTGGGGCAGTCTGAAATTCGATTTCCGATATCCAGTCCTGCCCCAAACAGTTCCACCTTAAATATCCTACGTAATTTAGAAAAATTCGATTGACCTTGGATTTCCTGTAAGAGGTTTGTAAATCGTGTGACAGTAATGTGAACTTTGGAGGAAAGTAGCAAGCAAGCAACCTTTATTGTCTTTCAGTACACAGACTATAACAATCTTACATTCAGTTTTACATTGCATGGTAATATGGATTGGGACGCAGCCCGTTTAATCTTAACCTAATTTGCTTAATCTATGGAGGAGAGAGAGCAAGGTAACATAGAAGGAGATAATATCCCATGACGAACTGAGGGTGCACTGTAGCTATGACAGAGGCACTCCTATCCCGAGTCGCTCAGTAAATCCACTCACACTGAAGTGAGCGTTGGGTGTAGTGGTCGGACCAAGTCAGTTCAGAACCGAAATTTTCAATTCAATTCAATTCGGTTCAGTTTGGTTCAATTTTATTTCAATTCAGTTTACTTGATGAATTGAACTGGGCGGTTCAGTTCACTCGCGTGAATTGAACTGAACTGCTGAATGTGAACTGCAATTCAAACGATTCGTTAATGCCCCTTACCATCTAAATACGAGGCTACAGGCATGCAATTATAGTCTAACAATTTTATCCCACATCTCATACACGCTTACCGTATAACGATCAATTGTTTGTTTAATAAATTTTCGTATGCATGCTAGTAAAATATTCGTTGCAAGTATTTCTAAGCAATAATTTATTGATAAATATTATTGATCGGGGATTCAAATTTCAGAAATATTGGGACACAAAATATCGTGTTCCCAAAATTATATAATGGAAGAACCAGAATCCGCAAATCATTTTATTTCAGAGGAAAATGTGCTTGAAGAGAAAAATTAAAAACATATTGAGCCAGACAGAAAGATTATTTCACTTGAATGCCAGATTTTGTTCATATAATTATGACAATAATACATATAACTCGTTAACACCGGAAAATAAAAAGTCTCTGAAGGGTCCTCCTTTTACAATGATAATGATATCCGAGGTCCACTTTAGAAAATTTTAAAAGACTGGTAAAAGCATTACCGTGACCAAACGTGACCGAACACAAACTCGTTGGAATTCGGCTTTTCCCGCTTGAACTGAATGGTTCATGGTTCAATTCAGTTCGTAGACTAAAACTGAATTGAATTGAACTGAAATTTGTCGAACTGAATTGAACCGTTCTGGTTCAATTCAATTCAGCGTATAAACTGAATTGAATTAGATTTTTTTGAACCAAACTGAACCAGTCCGACCACTAGTTGGGTGCATGCTAACTAGCAGTACATCCCACAGAACCCAACATCTATCTCTCTCTTTCTCTCACCTCCGCGACACAGGGGCACTGGGCTTCGAAGCCATTCCTCAACAATGGTAGTTGAGTACATTCAGTGCTGGGCTACTCCTGTGCCCCTAACTTTGGAGGAAAGTATTTCATGGGAGTAGATACCTTATTTCCCTATAAATTGTTAATATAGAGGTAGAGCATCAGGGATATAGCTCCTCACGGGTCGAGTAGTGATCCATACCGTACTCGTACTTGGAACCGTACTCGAATTGTCGGGTCAAATTCCCCCTTGACCCGGACTTGTGTCTTCAAGTACGAGTAAAAAATCCTGTACTCGGAGTACGGTATTATATTTCTTAACTTTTTACCGAACTTGGACCGTACTTACGAGTATAAAACGTTTATACCGACCGACCCGTACTTGAACTCGTACTCGAACCGTACTCGAGTATCAAGTACACCGAAAAAAAAATTTTTAGACACTATTTTTTGTTAAAGAGAGATTGACATAGAAAACAAATAGTAGATTTAACTAACAAGAATTTTTAACTGCAACTTACGAACAGTGTTTGCAATGAAAAATTTCTCCACCGAGATTAAAATGCCGACGAAAAATAGATCAAGATTTGATTCTGCCAGTCATATCGACTGGATTCTCTTCAGTCAGGTAAATCTCATTCTAATCTCCATTAATTTCGCCCTATTCTCCTGTTCCATTATATTTTATGGCGATAGGTAAATACTTACAATTAGTAACTACAGTAGTAATCACTTCGGAGCTGGAACAATAACTTACGCTGTAGGTGTAACGTTTCATGCTATTCGTAGTAATTTTGAATTTAACCGCTTTTCCTTTTTTGCTTCGGAAAAACAACTTTTTTGTAATATAGGAAATATGGATGTGGACTTTGTGCTGGAGGAAATTACTCGAGTATCAAATGTAAATCCAAGTACGGGTTCAAGTACTTTTGAATTTATGTCCCGAACTCGTACTCGTGCTTTGGTTCAAGTACTTTGAACGTACTCGTACTCGCTCTGATACTCGTTAGAAATATACTCAAGTTCGAGTACGAAAACGGATACTCGCCCGACGAGTACAAGTACCAATTTAAGTTGATACCGTACTCGACCCGTACTCGTACTCGAACTCGAAACTCGAGTATCTACTCGTACTCGTGAGGAGCTATAATCAGGGATAATATCCTTGTGAAGATTGTTAGACTGTGACTTTTTATCTGATGAAAGCTTCCTAGTAGACGCTCGTACGCATGTTCCCACACCCCTTTAAAATCAAATAAATAGTATGAGCTGTCACTGCTCCAGTGTTACTCCTACCAGAGATGTTTTTATTGCTCCAGGGGTTTCTGGATTATAGCACTAAAATCAGTTCTTGTACAATGTCAAATTAACGAATGTTATTGCCAAAGGGAATAAAGACTCAATTTTATTTTTATCACAGAAACAGTTAGATTCTTATTTTATTTCATCAGATTCGGATAATACACAAAATCAGATTGGACGAAGGTCCGGACACAAATGGTCCTCATAGAATTACGCTACATATGTTACCGAAACTAAAGCCAGCACATACCAATATGCACAAACACTTAAAGCAGCGGTTATGGCCACAGTAGCAAAAATTATGTTCCATGGTGATGTGGAATGCGAACCTCGAAGACGTTCCGTCGCCACTGAGTCTGGTAAATTATATTGCATATGTTTTGAGTGGAACTTGTTTTAATTAAGTACATAATAATTTTGGTCTTGTAATTCGACTTTCTCACTTACCTTCACAATGTACACCTTCCCAGCTGGGAACAAATCTGAAAAAGTAAAAGGGTTTTTATTCCAGACCATGATCTCGCTATCATTGTAAGTATCTATCTGTGTATATATGTATGTACCTATTGGTACTTATATGGTGTTGTTCACAAGGAGTTTAGTGTGGGAAGAGTAGGAGAACCTATAGCATTCTCTTACCCGGGAAGACAGGAACCACAGTCAGAACTCTTTGCAGTGCAGTTACTCCGACTCATCCGCTTAAGTTGTCCGCAGTCAAAACATGCGGAGGTGCAGACACAAAGTAACCGATCTGGAGAGCAGAGCAATCCGGTGTGACAGTCCAAGGAGGAATCGCATAGCTGCACATTTTACAGAAAATTTCATGAGAATTTTGTTTCCAAATTTTAACACGTATCTAACAAAATGAGGTCTGAGGATTTGGGAGTGTGTATATTAACGTATACTGTTTGAATTTGGTGATTGTACCAATTATGTCCATAGACTTCTGCAAAAATTTCTTATTCTGTCAAGTTATTTCAGACATTAGTACACATCTACAGATATGTAGTAACGACTCATACGTAAAGTAATAGATCGATGGTCAATAAGTGAATAAATTATTACCTTTGAGGAATGGGTAGAATTTGCAATGTTGGACAGAATGGTCAACAGGAAAGAGCCAACCTAAAAAGGAATATTCAGTCCTTGTATTCAAAACGTTTTTCCATTCAATTTAACATTCCCCCAAAACTGGGGCCTGTTACCCGTCAATTTCCTTTTTTTATTTTATTTTTCTAGGGTCAAGTATTTTAGAGCCAGGGAATTTACCATCACTGTAGTGAATCCACCTTTCATTATCCTGATTATCGGATCGAACACAAGGTGAGATGCGGATAGCAGCGAAAGAATGATTCTAAGTTTTTTGAACCTGCAAGTTAAGTAAGCGGTTGTCATTACACTGAGTTAGTCAGGATTACCCAGAAATTTATTATTATATTCATCTAATTATTACACATATTTACATAATTATTATATATCTATTTTTACAGAATCATCCCTATCATAAAATACACTGCTATTAATCGTAATTAGAATGGAATATTGTCCCGCTTTACGGATTGTGAGACCGTACCTCATGTAACACTTACAGTTACGGACATGGGTAACATAAGGTGTGAGGGTTGATGTGTGCCCACATCAATTGTGAGCATGGCAAGTAAAATTAGAGGGCAAGGTTGGGTAAAATTAGCTTCAAGAGTGAAAGTAAGAAAGATGCGGATAAGATAAAAATACTGTTCGATCGTCTTTTTTTTATGGACGGTGGTCTACCTTCCACAAAAATATTTTGAAACTTTCGAGTGTAACAAATTGTGCGGGGTTTCTTTTTTTTTGATGCTACATATGAAGCTCAGGGCAATGATCGAGCTTAACTCATTCGAGTAATAAATAAATGACAAACATTCCACCAACCTTCACGGATGACTGACAAGCACTCCAAACACCCATACGAGAAATCTAATACTTTATTATACTAAATCCAATCTTCACTTTTGTATGGATTCTGTATTTATCCCCATGATTAATGAAATTAAGCCCAAAGGAACTGTACACAATACAGCATACATAGCTCTGGAGCCAAAATATTTCGCAAAGTACAGTTGAACTTCCGGCGGTATGTCGTTAAAAGAGTTCAAACAAATTATTTCATATAATTACGTAATTATGCATTGATGACAAACAAATAGTGATTTTTGGGCAGCTTACAACAATTAACACTCTCACGAACTTAATTTCTCCATTTATAGGACATCTTGAAAGGAAATCAGTGTGTCAATGAATGCAAAATAATAATTATCTTACCTCCAGTCTTTGAAGCATCCGCACAACTGTAGTTAAAATAGGACAGATTTTTACGGCGGAACTAGCAGGAATTCTCTGATGACCCTATAAATTTTAAAATGAGACTGAGTGTAGAGATTTGGAAGTTGTTCTGGGAGCGCTGAGGTGACAATGACAGAGAAAGGTACAAGTCAAGCGGGCAGTTCTACCCTCACTTTGTAATGAACTAATCGTAAGTTAACTGGAAGCGGCACCGTAAAGATATGACACATTGGAGAGCTTATCCTGTTTTCTCTTTGCTTACATTTCTTGTTACATAATTATACGTATCTATGTATGTTTGTACATGCAGGGAAGAAGACCTACTGTAATAGCAATGAACTAGAGAGATGTGTATGAGTCTGGTAGTCTGACGGGATGCTGTTCCTTATCGTACACAATACAGTATTACAAGTACTTAAGTACCTGCAAAGTCGGTGATTATAGATATCTATATATATAAATATGTATTATTATTCCAAGCTTTAAAAGAATGATATATTCCAGCTCAGATTATTTTTTCGTATATATGTAAGTACATATAATTATATGTATGGAGAGTACGAATCCATACTAAATGTAACTTCAGTGGAGTTTATAAACATTACGCAAACATGACCGATTATATATCTAAAGTGTGGAGGTATGAAGCTTATCGCTCGTATTTATTTATGGCTTTTTGCAATCTAGAATTCAGCAATCACTCACAACTCGGCAGTCACTATACTCACCCACGTTACTATGTGCATTGATATTGTGACGTCCTAAGGGACTGGTGCCAAAAATTATGGGTATTGAGCATTTTTTTACTATTGCTCCTTCTGTGGAATACTGGGGGGGGGGGGAAAGATTACTGTTCCGAGGTATACCCTAGAAATATAAAGCTAAATCAAATCTTTTGTTACTCTTATTAATCCTGTATCAGTCCTAGTGTTAAGTTACTCATTTTTAGGAGAGAAGCAGTTCTTATGCTGCGCTGTTTTTTGGGACGAATTTTGTCCCGCTGAAATCTTTTCAATGGGTATAGGGCCACTTGGATACATCCAATTTTCTGAAAATTGTCAAGTTTCGGAGCTTTTAGGGATATCCTTATGTAGAGGATACCATCAAATAATTGTAGGCACAGGATTGTAATTGGTCAAATAAAATATTTGAAGAGTTAATTATAAATAGGTACACAACATTAGGTACACTTCCCCTTGCTGACAGAGCATTATTCTCCCTTTTATACATTCGTCTCTTCTTTCAATGACGCTCATTGTGACTGGATTTTGGTCCATTCTAAGGGAAATGTTAGCTGGGGGAATAGTGGACAGTAATTTATAATATAAGTGCATATTTCCAGTAGGATTTCAAAAGCCCATGTTGTCAATATTGTCCACATTATACACGAACAAACCCCATAGTTGCTCCAGTGAATTTGACCAAACATGCATTGCGTACAGACTATAGCAGAGCGATGGCAATTGGCTGATGTCAAAATTTGGGCTGGGGAAAGAAGCTTGGAAAAATAAAACCTCCACGGACTATCGTATGTTTCTAAAGTACTGGGTTGTTCATTTGCTGTTCTCAATTTGTTTAGGTTCCGATTGTATACATTTACATTACGTATAAGGGAGGAAGGAGCTCTTGTACCTATGTGCAGAGCAACAAATTTCGGTCATTGAAGTGACATTTGCTCGTATGAAGTGACATGTTTTGTGTTTGATAATAATAATTTAACCAAATGCCTTGTTCAAAATTTCTTAGGAAACAGCGTACTCTTGCTCTTATTAACACTTTAGAAGTGTATATTCCCCCGAAATTAGAAGCATATATTTGTTGTTCATTTCTCATATATGTAATAATTATAATTATCAAAACCCTATAATGTATGCGTGGGAAAACGATACGAGATTTGCCCAAATGACTCAGCCTATCCTACATCTCTCGTACCTTTAAAATTCGGATCAAGCCTATATAATTATGTATAGATATGTCTACATTTTAAGGTCCGCATGGTTCAGCCTATCCTACATCCTACCTACATACATGGCAGAACCAAGCCTACACATAAGCCTACATTTCATTGATAAAATAGCTCAACGTATTCTAAACCCTTCGTATATCTATATATTTCTTATCTCACATGTATTTCGTTACCGATAGATTGCTTGATAACGTGTTCTATAATTCTCTAGTCAAACAGAAGAAGAATTAAATATGGTTTAAGTTTCAGCATATTTCGGGGCTGCTGGAGATTCACGATTTGTGGTTAAAAATCAATAATGCTTCGGAAATATATTGTTTATTCAAGGTGTAAGTACTTATACATTAATTATTTTAACAAACATGAATTTATTTTAGTATCCATTCACTGTAGATCTTTTAGAGAAAGCCTGATTGTACAGAAAGCGCTGTACAGCTTTATAGAACACCTAATTTTTCAACGTTTCCTGGTAACAATTAAAAATTCAATCAATCAATCAATCAGGCCAAACAAGGGCCAATTTATTGCATTCTCGGGCCTTACCCATAATGCATTTCATTAGATACATACAATTTTGTTGATACAAGCTATTAAATAGAACATTAGAGGTTTTAACGTATCCACATTACAATTACTTACACAACGCAGCATTTGAATCATATCTCTGTTAATTCCATAGGGGAAGTACTTATTCCTAATCTGTTCCGTTCCGGAACATACGTGTAGTATGTGATATATTTCGTAGGGTTGGGGAGGTCCACACAGCTTGCAGAACACTTCATTAAATATCATGCATTTATCTTTGTAGATGATTCTGTTACAATTAAGTCTTAACTGGGCAATCAATGCCTTCAGAGACATGTTCACCCGAAGATGTAGATAAGGTTTGCAGTTGTCATTTCGGTATATTAGTTTATATGTGGGGTGTGAGGTGGAGTTTAAGATTCTGACCATATCACTTTGCGAGCTTTGTTCACTTACAGCGCGCATTATTGCTTTTACTTCGGTGGACAGCAGCACAGGGCATTGCCGCAAAAAGACTTCCTTGAATCCCAGTTTGGTTAGTATTTCTTCAAGATTTCCTACCCAGTTGTAGGATTTACATAACATATTTTCAGTATGAAGATATAATAATCTTTTGTAGCATATTTTAACTATTCTATTGTCTTCCATAATTAATATTTTAAACCAGAGTCTTAAAAGCTGAAGGATTATTAGATATTTTATCTTGCGCCTTCCAGTTTCGTACCTAACAAGATGATGCCCTGTGGATTTGGGAAGTCTTAAGACTCTCTTAAAGTATTCCATTTGAACCTTCTCTATGTAATCAGTGTCAAGATAGTTCAACGACCAGATTGGGCACGCATATAGTAACGTGTTAGTACATATACTATCAAATATCTTACATCTTCCCGACCAGGAGTACATACCTGAGCGTAGACCAATACGCAAGACATGAGCTAGCGCATTCCTAGATTTGTTTATTCTGTCTGTCATGGCATCGAAGAAAAGCCCCGAAGATGAAAACACAATCCCTAAATATGTATAATTCTTCACAATTTCAATTGGTTTTCCATCTAAATTAAACTTGTGAGACTTACAGGGCTTACCCGCCTTTCTAAATACAATAATTTTAGTTTTCGATAAATTAATATCCAGCTCGTTTAGTTTACAAAAGTGACTTAAACAATTAATTTTTGCTTGTAAAGCCTGCTTGGACTCGGCTAAAGTAATATTGTCATCAGCTAGCATAAGTACATGAATAGAGTTCTTACCTCCTAAACCAACAGGTTGACAGTGATTGTGAATCAGAAAGTCATCCAGATCGCTAATGTAAAGCGCAAATAACAGAGGGCTTAATATTTCACCCTGTAACACACCACATGTTATATCAAAATACCTGCTACAACCCTCCGGAGTCTTAACTCTCATTTTAGCGTTAGAGTATATTGCTCTAATAATTGTTATTATTCTAGACGAGACACCAATCTTGCTCAACTTCTGCCAAAGCTTACTATGAGAGACGCTATCAAATGCACGCAGGAGGTCAACAAATAAAGCAAAAAGTTTACCCCCCTTGTTTTTTAGTTTCATTTGAATAATTGCCATCAGGGAGAATAGCTGGTCAGTACACCCTCTACCCTTTCTGAATCCCGCTTGCGTTTCAGGAAGTTTGTTATTGTTTTCGGCCCAGTTAGACAAGCGATTGTAAATAACAGAGGTAAAAAGTTTGGTGATAGTATTTACTAGTGCAATACCCCTGTAGTTTGTGGGGACTGAGTTATCTCCTTTTTTAAACAACATAACTAGCTGCATTTCTGACCAGTTTTCTGGTGTTTTCCCGCTAATAAAACATTCGTTAAATATATGTAAAAGATTTTCTAGGGCCACATCCGGAAGATTTTGTAAGATTATATTTGGAATGTTATCGGGCCCAGGAGATTTTGCTGGGGGTAGACCCTTTACAATTTCTTTTAGTTCTGACATAGTGATGACGTCATCTAATTCTCGGATCTGTATACCAGCGATTGTCTCTAATTCTTGAGTGCCTCTTCCAGGCAAAATACTTTCGTAGAACGTTTCCCATTCAGCTAGACTTATTTCATTACTATTAACTATTTCGTAACAATTAAAAATTCATCATAATCGATTTCCTTCACGGAATTGCTCATTTTTAAAATTATAGTGTTTATTAAAGAAATACCTTGAGCTTAGTCAGTGCATGCTCCAATTCTCTGATGTAATTTTCTTTGATTTGCAACATTTGGTGTTGACCATCTATTTCGTTTTTTGCTAGATGTAACTTTCCAGCTAGCTCCGTACATTGTTTCTTCCAATCAGAGATTTCTGATTGCAAATCCTGAAACTATGATTTTTTAACACGGAATTACCAGTTTGCTCTAAACCAATCCCTGATAACACCTAAAAACTGGTTTATTTCACAATAACCTGATTTCATTGAGTCATAACGCATTGGATGAGATAAATTTCCATTGTACAAGATGCACCATAACTTCCAAGATATTATATCTATATACATATATCCTGATCTTAAAGTAAATTTGTTCAAGTTGTATTATTATGAATTAAAAAAATACTTACCCCTTTTTCATTCAAGGAGCATCCCAAGAAGCTTAGAGTCTGATTATCTGCAATGTTGTCTTCTAGTTGTAAATTCAACTCCACGAAATAGCCCTCCACGAGGGGGTCAAAGAGAACAGGGACTATGTGCTAATAAGGTGGTTAAATTATTATAACATTTATTAAAATATTTTATTCGTTTTAATTTGCTATTAAATTGAAGTTACTATTATAAATACATGCTTAGCCATTATTAGAAATAGATACCTCTTCTGAATTTTCTTCAATTATTATTGTAGATAAGTCAAAGGATGGCTCTCCAGGCTCCATCTCTAAAAAACATAATTTTAGCTTTAGGGAAGAAAATTAGTGCGAGAGAAAGAAGATTTTTCTACCCTCTTCCCCACATAATCCAGTGAGCTGTCCTTTATTGTTTGTCTTAAGTTTAGAGCAAATTTTTCACCGGGGAACAAACGGGTAGCAACAAGTCAACAACTTTTTAAGGAATTAAAAATTTGGGATTGTTTAGTTCCACACAATTCTTTCCTACAGCAGTTAATTTTGTTGGTACAGTTTGATTGAAATTTCACCTGAGGGTCAAATACGTATAAACAATTGGGCTTGGTTTTCATTTTCGTTCATATCACATAAAGAGAAAGCGAATCCCCATTTTTAATCACAAAATGCATAGTTGATTGAAAGAGAATGCTTGCAATGCATGTAAGGGCTATAGCTTCGCACAGCAAAACTGGTAAACGTATTGTTAAATATACTTATTCCAAATGAAGGAAACTTCTCCGACCTTGCTCCCGTCTTTCGCGTTTGCGCAATTTTCATTAGGGTATGATGAATGTCTGAAAACTCCTTGGGAACCCATAAAATTCTCTATGAATAAATGTGAAATCAAATTTTGCAACTACGTGTTGACGGGTATCAAGCGAATACATCAAATATGTTTTGAATTCACTAAAGTAGATACCTCCGAGGATTTTAAATCCAGTGATCTCAAATATTGACCTATAGCCCATTTAATTATAATAAATATGTACATTCAAAAATCTCGAATAAAAATAGGAATTATTACTCATTGTGAGCTGCCACGAGAGGACACTATTATTTTCTACCCTGTCTAAAATGCTTCATTATCAATTTAATAAATCCAGAGTCTTGCAAAATATTGGAATAGTCATGCAGAAAAACGCTAATAGAAATCTAATATTATATGGAAAGCGACATGCAGGATGAGTGGAAAACACACGATTTCTTTCTACTAGGAAATAATCAGGAGTGCTTTAAAGGAAGCTGTGGAAGTAGTTTTGCAAATATTAGACTTCTAAAAAACGATAAATAGGAACAGAATTGGCAGAAATCTTAACTCAAGAAAAACTCACTCACCGCAAGATATTTACAATTTGATTATTAAAGAAGAGACTTATAAAACATTTCAAAACTTGGAGCTGAGAGCATGATTCATGCAGACTTTGTAAGTTGTAATTATTTCACCGGTTATTTTTTACGAAAACCTTACCGCCCTGGGTTTGGATTTCGAAACTCAAGCTGAAAAACACAATACAGTGTAATCGTAATCTCGCTTTAAAATTGAATAGTACATTCTCAGAATGGACATTTGTTTGACCGTTATTTGGGGCAAAGGAATACTTTTGTCCTAATTATAATAGTTAAATTCAAATATTGTCATTTAATAAGAATTATTAATAAATTATTAGAATAATACAAAATTACTTTCTTCATGGTTCTTGAAGCAGCAGCCTCGACAACTGATATTCCAGGAGACCCAGGGGCAGAATGTAAAATGAATGGAGAGCAAGTGGACAGCATTCCCTTTATATTGGCATGTTTCAATTTTCCCTAGGATTACATTTACATTATATGTATAGTAGTAAGGTATAGTTCTATCCTCATATATTGGCAGTAGGGGTGAGTATAACGAGACAACGAGACGAGAATCTCGTTTATCTCGCTCTGTATTCATCAGCGAGACAGTACGAGACATCTCGCTTTACTTAACGAGAATATCGTTTGCAATTAAATCTTGTTGAAGTCCATATCAAACTGAAAAATGGGGTGTTTTGTTATACCATTTTGTCAGTTAAGACATATTGCAGTTCTTGGTGCTAGCTTTTATTGCGGTAGGTCTTCATTAATTTTTTTCAAGGCTTCCATGTTTTCACATTTTATGGTACAAACCCAAAAATATATATTTTCTAGGGATTTCTTTTATAGGGATTGTTCAGATTTGTGAAATTAGATAAAGTATGTTCTTTCAACAGATTTTGTGCAGGCTACAATTAAATTGCATATATTTCAATAAAAACCATGTTTTTGCCCTGTCTCGTTTGTCTCGTGCGTCGCTTACTCTCGCTACTCTCGTTCTCAAAATATCTCGTTCTCGTATTTTTTTCAGAAACGAGAACGAGACACACGAGAATTTTAAAACCAACGAGATACTCACCCCTAATTGGCAGATATTTTATCATCCTTTGGGAATCACTATGTAGGAAATTCACTGTCTACTCATCATCTCATTTATTTATCTCTAGTTAATGTTTTATTGGCACCCTAGCGTGCTCGTGTGGATTAATAACAGTCATTGAGAATTACGCTACTTGTGTGTCTTCCATCCACAGCACTCCTGATTATTTCTGAAGTATTTTTGGCACTGATCTGCTGGCTGTGATAGAGTATTGTACACAGAGCGGCAATACGTCATAGCACTATTATTAAACGGGGAAAAGGAATCCAATCAGATTGATTCAAATGAGCTAAAATGAATCATATATGAGCCTATACTCCCGTAAAGCAGTAATTCAGTGCAAACCCATAGGCATCCCCCTTTCTCAGTTACTTGTGGTTTATCTATTTGTGCATAATGGTTTTAGTTTTTTTTTTGTTAATGTAAGTAGATGTGTACTAGCGTGTGTTCCACGGAATATGAAAGCATTGTAGCTTGATTATGACAAAGATACCTTTATTTTAAGTATCTTCAGTTGTATGCGTACTCCCTTGTGTTTAAATAGGAATTTTAGGTCCGGTGGCTTGTATATGAAACATCATTTCCTTGGAATCTGAGTCGCACGTGTAAAGTAAAAATACCCAGTAATTATTTTATATTAAATCAACTATTATGGTTCAGAATCAACCAGTAATAGTAGATAATTTCTTTTCTGTAAACTAGAAAAAATCGAGAATACAAGAGATATATGAGACCACTCTCAACTTGTTTGAATTAAATATTTATCTATTTATAATTTATTTTGAAGCCAGTTTTAGCTAAATGTGAACTCTTTCGGTTGTCTACTAATCCTGAGCAGCTCTCACAATATTTAATATTTAAATAACATAAATTGCTTTTGTCAATTATTATGGTCAATATATTAAATTTCTTCCATACAAGGGCTTTTTCTGTTGCTAATGATGATGAGGATTAATAAAAAGAAATTGTTGAAATTATTGTTAAAACATTAGGAAATAAGAATATTGACTAATTATTGTGAAAATGTGAGAATGAGTTTTGTCATGTATAAAATATTTGTCATGAGTGAATGTCAAGATTAAAGAGGAACTGAATGTGCTGACTGGACAGAAACACATCTACACGAAGTTTCAAGAGAAGGAAACTTCAGAAGGAGAACAACAAATTGACAGTTTTATGACGGTAATAAAACTCTCGAGACTCAGGACTCAAGATCGACGGAAGACCAGCTCAAGACTATAAAATCGAGCCTATAAGAATTTGTATGACACATTGACATGATGAAACTACTGCTTAATATTTGGACTTTATTTTGAATCTAATCCTGAATATTTCAGAAATAAAGGAGGAAAAAGATACTTGTTATACTTCCAAAACAGACATATGTGTTCCTGCAAATAAATTTGTACAAAGTTTACTACATGCAGGTGCAGATCGCCTCTAGTCCTTTGGTAAAACAAATTGGACAGTAAGAATTAGGATTCGTAAAACATTTCATATTTTCTACTATGGGAATTTTAAATAAGGGTTTCGTTAAAAATCGCTATGAATTTGTAGGGACGAAAGTAGTACTGGGTTGGGTTAGGTATGTATCTGTATCTGTAAATGTAAGCATTGAGGACCAAATTATAACTAGCAAGGAGGACACCAATGCTGCATTTTATTTGCTTATGTACAAAAAATAATTAAAGCCACCGGCAATCAATAAAATATTCGTACGCAAAAATACAATAGCAGAAATTCTGTGAAGTCCCTATAAGTTTTAAAATTAGACTGATTGTGAGAGGAGAGATGTGGAAGTTACCCAGTAAACCACGAGCGTTGTAGAATCATTGTATCAATGTAAAATTCTAACGTTAGCAAGGTTTATCTAACATTAATCTTAGCGTTTCCCAAACGTTTAGATGTCCGCTTGCGTAACGCTCATATCGCACTCCTAGTTAAGATTAGTGCAACGTTAAATTCTAACGTTGAATCAACACTTGAAACGTGAACCGTGTAATAGTAGCCGAACGCTAGATTATTTATATTTTTGAACTATATGGTTTACTTTTAATGATGATACATAAGTTAAACTAAATTTAACATTTGAACATCAATAACATTTGTTTTTTATAATTTTTACATGATGTACATAGCAACTTAGAAATAATTAAATAATTTGGGAATGGCATAAAAACAGAAAAATATATATCAATGAAGTTGTCACGAATCTCGGCGGCTGTGAAACTGTCAGACCCTTTGGAATTTCCGAATAAATTAAAGGCAGCTGCGAAATGAGGCTGTGAAAACAAAAATAATATACATACATAATAAAGCTTACATGAAATAATTAGATAAGTAGGTGCCCAAAATATATTATTAAAAAATATACAAAATACAGGAGCATTTAAACCAGACTGCAAACTTCATAAAAAAATACTCTACTACTTGCAGGGAAAATGCAAAATATTTTAATTGAGCACATAATCCCAATATCCCAATATAGTAACTATTCAATATTTTTTAACTCCTACAAACCCAAAATACAAAACTTATTTTGTATAAAATGTTTTTTAAATGCATGCATTTCGGAGAACTCAAAGAATTGTGTGATTATGTAAATAATTATATACTTAATTACCTATCAATAGAAATAATTAAGTACACCTTTATGTAATTACCTTTATTATTAACTGGAGCCTCTTTCAAAAGTTTAAGTTGTAAGTTGCTAACAGCATCATCAGTACAACACTCACAGTTGTCAATTGGTCATCAGTATTGACCTCTGCTTACCAGTCTACTCCGCTGAAATTATTCAAAGAACCCTATTTACAAAGCATGATATATAATTTTCATTAATTAGCTAAAATAAACAATCCACAAATTCAATAAATAATTTCCACTATAAGCTAAGTATTAAATGCATGATAGGAACAAAAGTAATAATTATTTCAGGTCACACACTTACCTTTTAATGCAGACGTAAAGATCACAAGTTTTTCTCTGTGCAAAAGTTAATTTAAATTTAGTTAATTTATTGTTAACTCCAGCAAATTAATTTTAATTGCTGTACAAACACAGCGAGCATGTGTTGTGCTTATACTGCTTATTGGATGCAGCAACGGTCAAACAGGACTTCCCTCTCAAACAGGTTGACGAATCCTTGCCTAAGCGCATGTCCGCTAACACTACCGCTAAACAAGCGTTATTCCAGCGTTTCTGCATGAGTGGTTATGCATCATTATCTTTTGACGTTTCTTCAACGTTATTTGCAAATGGATTTTCAAACGATTCTCGAAAACGGAATGTTAATGCTAGTAAAGCATTAAAACCGTAACGTTATTGGTCCTGCATTTATACAACATTAACTTTCGATGGAAACATTGCAACGTCAGGGTTTAACGTTAGTCCAACCTATCGTGGTTTACTGGGTATGTTCTGCGTGGGCTGAGGTTTACAATGCGAGAAAAAGTTATATATAAGTCAAGCATGCAGTCCTCCCCTCACTTTCTAATGAACTAATTGTAAGTTAACTGGAAGCGGTTCTGCAAAGATATGGCACACTAGAGAGCAAATCCAGTTTTCTCTGTGCTTTCATTTTATGTTACATACATATATGTATGTACACACAGGGACGAAGACCTAGTAGCAATTAGTAATGAACTAACTTTTCAATGGGTATAGGGCCACTTGAATACATCCAATTTTTTACCGAACATTGTCAACTTTCGTAGATTTTAACGATGTTCTTATATGGAGTATACTCTAAAATAATTGTGGGCACATGCTTGTAATTGGTCAAATAAAATATTTGAAGAGTTGGTTGTCGTTAGTTATAAATCGATCATTGGGTACACTTCTCCTTGCTGACGGGCATTCTCCCTTTGTATACATTCGTCTCTGCTTTCAATGACCCTCGTTAAGACTGGATTTTAGGTCATTCTAAGGGAAATGTTAGCTGGGGAAATAGTGTACTGTAATTTATAAACGCATATTTCCAGGAGGATCTCAGTAACTTTGCTGTGGGAGTGCCCTTATTCCGAGAGTTCTACAGTTTTTAATATGTGAGAGCTTGCCATTCTTACATCAGGAAAATTTTTGGTAAATTTTTGAGACTGGCTCCAACAAAGCCCATATTGTTATATCAACGTACAAGAACAAACCCCATAGTGGCTCCAGTTGATTTGACCAAACATGCCTTGCGTACAGACTAATGCAGAGCGATGGCAATTGACTGATGTCAAAATTTGGGCTGGGGAAAAGCTTAGAAACATAAAACCTCCATGGACTATATTGTTACGACATTATTAGAATAACCATAGTTATTATTGAGTCAAACAATTATTACTAGTTTTAGAAATAATGAATTATAATATTATGAAAGATATTCACCAATACTTACTACACGATGCTTAGCTAACTAAATGACTACAATCTATTCTGTTGAATAAATTATGGGAGGTCATTCCTGGTTTAGCTCTTGACATAACTTGACCTATCTTTACTACTCTCTACCACTGAGCCACCCTACTCTATTTCTTAAGAGTGTGACTAAAACGTCTGAGCTACGCTACCACTTACCATTACAAGGCGCCGGTTTTTAGTGACCTGTCCTCTTTCGCGGTATTTATTTATTTTTCTGACTTCAAGTGTCATTTCACACACCTCACACAGAGTCGAAATATATTATTTATACATTTTGTTTTCACAATCACATTTCACACATCACAAAAATACACAAGTGTCACCAAAATTTATTCACACCACTCATCACGAGTACCATTTTGTCAATACATTTACCTCCCTGTGTGCTATCCTTTCCCCTCAACCTACGGTAGGTCAGTACGACTTTCCGGGTTGTGAAAATTATTTAGTGTTATTTAGTGATATTCTACGGTTGGGTTTAACAACCTTTACCGGAATATCGTAAAGTGATATTTTTTCATAATCTACGGTAGGTCTTAGCGACTTTCCGGATTATTGATTTTTTTTTATTTTCTGTGATTTTCTACGGTTGAATTTAAAAACTTTTACCGGGAAATTACTCCTACTACATACTTCTCTTATAACCTACGGTAGGTCTTTAGACTTTCCGGGTTAATTTCTACAGTTAATATCCTACGGTTTGTCACCTGACTTTCCGGGATATTATTATTAACCTACGGTGAATCTTCGGATTATTCCGGGTTAAAAAAAAGTGCAAATTTAGGGGGAACCCCTGCCCAATTTTTTCAAAATTAATAAACACTTAGAGAACTAGTGTGGAAGTCACCGCGACCGGAAATATCTCTCACTGCCAACCCCATGGTCCTCATCAACATCATCGCTTACGTTTCACCTGACGATTACCACTATCCAGACTTTACCTTATGAAAGCAATATAGCTTACCAACTGATCCATCTTTGGAAATCAACATTCACATTCCCACTACCAACACCATTTTCTATTCAAAACACGAAGACGTCATTGTCACCATCCGATTAAAAGTTAATACCTCCTACATTTACGAACGATTAGCAAACATCTCAGTTACCTACCAACAACACACCCTTGAAGACTTCGTCAATAACCCTATACTGGCAAATATTGATTTGACTGATCCAGACGGACAAGAGCGGATGCATAGATACTAAACATGACTTCCTTTTTACCGAATGAAATATTCTCCAACATTCCCACCTACGATGGACAATCCTCATGTAAAGCTTGGCTGAAATCCTTGAACTATAGATGAACTCACTTCAAGCTGACTGACAAATGGAAATTCGAAAATATGGATTCTCTGCTCCAAGGAACTGCTCTACACTGGTGGAATTTTTCCAACGACAATTTTCTGGAGAATTTAAAAATCGCCAACTCCCAACAACGTTTCAAGGAATTCGAGGAACAAATTCAGAAGGCATTTTCAGAAAAGAACGATAAAGCCATCGCAACAGCTGAAAATCTTACCACCACATTCACAGCCGAAACAGACAACGCCCGTGATTATATCTATAAAAATTAAGCATCTTCAAACGTATGGACCCTACAATGACTGACACGTGTAAGCTTGATTACCTATACCAAGGACTACCTCAGGAACTAACCTGGAATATTCAACTCAAACTTGGCGCTGACGGCACTATTGACCAGTTCCAAAAACAACTGGCGTTCTACACTTCCAAACTACAATCTCAACACTCTCAACCCCCCCCAACAACAATCTTCAATACCGATAACGAAACTTTATGAATACCCAATGACAAATGCCAATCGACCTCTACTACCAACACCGAATACATCAAATCAAATTCCAACTACATCTTTCCAAACAACAGCAACCACAGCCCATACTTGTTCATTCTGCAATACAAACACCCACAAGCTACGAGATTGTCGATCTTTCAAACGATGGCTAAATGAGACTAATATCGTTACCAGCAACCCAAATAATAACTATCAACGACGAAACGACCCTACAACTCAACCACAATTTGGACAACTCGAACAACAATTTCCTAATCACAGCCCACATCAACTTAATCATCTAAATACAATCTACGATTCAATCAGTGACCACTACCCTTCAAACGAGGACCAATACTGGCGATCGGAAAACTAAATAGCCTGGTGAAGAAGGGAGATCATCAGGCTACACAGGTCATCCTCAGAAACCTCCCACCGTATCAACAATAATTCCAGAACCAATACAAAGCTCGTCCCATTAATGTCAATTGTATTTAATAGTCCTCCCACTCCCCCACCAAAACGGATACATCCACCTTCGTTATCCCCTATTCCCAAAACGTTCCCCAACGCTCCATATACCCCAGATTATCCCCGTTACTTCCCGCGACAAGGATCTGATCCACGACATCACCGATTTCATCCCACTACCAAGCAAAACATCTCCAACTCCCAATATCCAAACATCCAACAACCCCTACCTATTCTAAACAACCTACAACGACACATGATCAAAATTAACACACTACCTCGTCCAACTTTCAAAAATGCAAAATCAAGCACGCGAATAATTAATTACTCCTCATTTCCTAATAATTTATGCAGTCTTCCCCAAACAAATAGTTTCAGAAATCTGAGCAAACAACAGAGATGGAATAGCCAACATAAATATCATCATAAGAACAACTACAATAAAAGATATGCCAGCTTCCCAAGGAAGGACTTACAGCAACGAAGATACTTTAACAACCACTGTACAGAAAACAAGAATTACCCTACCTCCAATTTACCAAATGCCTCAAACACAACATTATCACCAACTTGTTCATTCTGTAATACTGGCAATCACAAACTACGTGACTGCTATACTTTCAGACAATGGATAACAATGCAATCAAGAACACCATGAATACTACCAGAATAAACGCCAATTAGTTAATTTCCAATCCATTGCTATGACCAGAAACCTACAGTGATAAGTGATTGACCTATAACACCCCCATGACGGAGAGATGTCCCAGTCTCAAAACACCCCACCCCGGGAAGGAGAAGTGTTACGACATTATTAGAATAACCATAGTTGTTATTATTGAGTCAAACAATTATTACTAGTTTTAGAAATAATGAATTATAATATTATGAAAGATATTCACCAATACTTACTACACGATGCTTAGCTAACTAAATGACTACAATCTATTCTGTTGAATAAATTAAGGGAGGTCATTCCTGGTTTAGCTCTTGACATAACTTGACCTATCTTTACTACTCTCTACCACTGAGCCACCCTACTCTATTTCTTAAGAGTGTGACTAAAAAGTCTGAGCTACGCTACCTCTTACCATTACAATATACTATGTTTATCAAGTACTGGGTTGTTCATTTGCCATTCTCGATTTGTTTAGGTTCCCATTGCATACAGTATATGAATTTGTATAAATTATCTATTATGGAGGAAGGAGCTCTTGCATGTGCAGAGCCTATCTAAAGGGCTCCTTAAAGACTTCCTTAATAGAGACAAATATGAATGTGTTGCGATTTTTGTAAAACATTCCACCGTTAAATCTCAATTGGTTCTTTGCCTACGGTATCCAGTACAATTCCGTAAGGCTTACACAATGTATGTAATCTTTATTAGAATACCATTTCAAACAGCTCTTTCAACTAAAGTAGATAATAAATTAATAATTCCATGCTTTGTATTTGTAAAACATTATTGTATTACCGAAATTAATTTTTATTGTAACAATTAAACATTCCATAATTCTGAGTATTGCTAAACAACATAATTTAAACCAAATGTCTCTCAAATGTTACATGCGAGTAGGATCGGTAACAATAATAATTAGTAAATATAACGCTACTTTACAGAGTACACACCTTGAAATACTGAAAGTTTTTATGACTTTTTAGGATGCTCATAAACATGTGTGGAGGTGAAAAACGAATTAAAGGAACTGTGGCCAAATTATCCTCCCCATAAATCTAAATCGTGTCGGGGATTCTTGTTGTAGGAACAGGACCTTTCATTACAAATGTCCAGGAATTTTAACGACAGGGGGTATTACTACACTTATGTAGCCAAAAGTGATTTTAAACCCTTTGCATCTGGGAATATTACGGAAACATTTGGACTAAACAGCATTTTACAGAAAGCGGATTTATAAGCTTGTTGGGTGCCTATTTGAAGATAGGCATAAATTAAAATTCGTTTAATCCAATCATGAGTTTTTTTTTCATTTAGTTGTTATACAGGGGACTTGAATTTTGGAAATTTCCATAGGACTGAGCTGTTCGCAGTTGAATGGGGGATGTTGTTATAACTTCCATATAAACCGTCAGTTCAGCTCGACAAAACAATTAATAACCCTATAAGAAGGTAACTTCTTAGAGCGTTATCAATTTTTTTATCAACTGCAATGAAGGGAATCCGAGCGTCAAAAAGTCATCATCCCTAAATTATAACCCCAGTGGCAGCGGCATAGGGATGAATCCCTAATTCTGCTACTTCTAGAAATCAGAGAAACCATTTTTGGTTCACAAGAAGCAGAAACGCTTTCTAGGATTTCTGGAAGTAACCGAATTTGGGGAGATTATCAATAGGCCGGAGCGACCGGGGGCAGAATTTGGAAACGATGATTTTTTGATGTTCTTGTCTTTCGCAGTTATAATGGTACTTGTGAGTGAGTTGTATATTATAAATATTTCAGGTTTGTTCCATACATCTGGGTACTCCAACTTCCATCAAAATTCCTTAAACTAGATTCTACTACTACAAATAATTCGTATGTATTAATTAAATTATATATGTAATCAACACTTCAATCTTAAATATAGGATGGAAATAGGAAAAAAAGAAACCGAATTGAAGGATAAAGGCTCAAGGATATTAGGGAGACTTGATTTGACAGTTCTGAGATTAAAATGATTAAAGGGACAAATGTGAACAAAAAAATTAAGAAAATGGAAATCTATGAAAGAGAGATTAGGAATCGTATTACTGTTATTCTTCAATTAGGTCTATGCCCTCGTGACACACGATAGACACACACCTAATGGAAGAATTAATTTGGCCGAAGGAAAGTAGGAGAAATCCAATTGACAATTTTAAGACCAGAAATAATGAATTAAAGAAGGATTCTAAAGGAAAGGTTAAGAAAAATTGAAGCTTTGAAAGAAGATTACAGGAAAGAGTAAAGATAAAAATAATTAGGACTATATACAAAATTCCCGCAAATGTGTTCACGAAGCCGGAGCGGATGTGTTGGAGCATAAAAGACAGTCTTGCATTTTTGCCCGCAATTCCCGGTTATTTTCCTGAAACAAAAATAAATTTGACACTACAGATTTTATTAAAGCCTTTGGTTATAAGCTAATAAGATACATTTGAGTTACTGCAACACACACATCATAGTTGTATGCACTTCCTAATTTCCCGGATTCATATCTGTAGAATGTTATCTCAAGTGAGCCTAACATTACTCAATGTTTTCTAAAGGTTCCGTGTCCAAAAATTAAAAAGTACCGATTTAAGTAATAAAATAAAATTTTGTAATTAAAATAAAACAGTGGTATTTTGATACTTTGAAGGAAACGTTTCCAACTGCGAAGGAAGGGCTGATTGAAAAAAATCAAATATTCAGCTAGCTCACAGTAATTGAACGACATTTAGGAAACTTTGCAAGAATATTAGCTTCGAAATAGGGGATCAAATTAATGG
This sequence comes from Allacma fusca, assembly GCA_947179485.1. Classification (NCBI taxonomy): domain Eukaryota; kingdom Metazoa; phylum Arthropoda; class Collembola; order Symphypleona; family Sminthuridae; genus Allacma; species Allacma fusca. Next base: position 66,192,843 of record OX359246.1, read on the forward strand.
GGTTTATCATGAGAAAAAAAGCCACAAAATATTCTTAGGGTTTTGTTAGAAATCATGAAAAGTACAATATTGGAATTATAATAAATTATTATTATACAATAGCCTTCTGGAATCTCAACTATGCTATGTAAATCCAGAGGCACCTGTATTTGAAGAAGCTGACAAAACAAATCCCCATTCACTTCATTTTGAGTTGCAAACAATTGCTCCCAGGAGGTCTTATCCGACATTGCAATCCTCAATTTGCCAGCCAGGTCTTCAAGCTCCGTTTTCAATTTCAAGTTCTCTGCCTAAATGCAATGTTCAAGTGTTTTCAATACACGCATTTTTTACAACTTAGAGGGTAGAGCAACCACTAATAATAATTCTCCAGATATATAATTAATTACGGGTTTTTAATTTTTTGATGGAGGAACTCACCTCTAGCTCCCGCACCTGACCCTGGAAAAATTAATAGGTCATTTAAATTCCAGCCTTCCTAAATTTTAATAATTTACACGTAAATTACTTTACCTCCAGGTTCTCCATCTCATTCTTCTTTTTCTTACGGTACTTCCGGAGACGCTCATTCTCTCTATGTCGTTCCTCGGAAGTGAGGTCTTTCTTTGCCTTGCGCTTCCTACTAGCCTTTTTGTTGTTGATAGGTTCGTGAGACACGCCGTCAATTCCTGGGGCTTCCTCCAATTGACTACTGGCGCTTCCCACACTCGAAGTAGAAGCCCCGCAAGAAGACACCGAGCCCGACGGAGAGAGCTGGAATAATCAGAAAATCCAGTTGAAGATAATATCGTACAAACTACAATGTGGTACTTTAATAGCATCTCGAAATTAGAGGCATTCTTGTTTAGAGCTTTGCTTTATTGAATTTGAATTATAAAATATGGGAGAGTAAAACTCACACTAAATGTTTCCGGAAGAGTGCCATCAAAAATTTCTTGCAAATCCAATTCAAGAATGTCTTCGTTGCCTTCAAATTCCCAAGCAGCCTGGTTCTCCCCATTTGTTGTGGAATGGTCAAAACTATCGCTCTAAATTCGACAAAAATTTAATTCATAACCCTAATCATACAGAAATTGTATTATTCATCAGTGTTCGAGGCATTATTCCATTATTAAAAATAAAAACTGATATTATTTACAGGATATAAACATAAATAGGATTTAATACGACTGCTAATTTTAAATGTAACCAAGGATTTATCTACATACGTTATTGCCATCCGGATCACAGGCTGATAATGAGTTTTTTCTGGTATCGTCTTCAGCCAGCATTTCAGATGGGAAGAGACAGAAATCAGCAAAGTCTGGAAAAATTTAAAATAAACTACTCATTTTTCTGATTCCTTAAAAAAATACAGATAGAATTGTTGATTGTATTATTTTCCCATTAGCATCACTCCCTTCAGACACTGAAAATTTATAGGGTAAAGATGTGAAAAAAGTAATTGCAAATTGTAATGAAGGTAGTAGAATATTTTGCGAGGACAATACATTATGTGGAGCAATATTCTTTTTGGGGCAATAAAGGTAGAAAATGGTAGAGCTATCATTTGCTTGGACATATAATATCATTTGATGCTTAACTAATTATTTGATTAAACCTGTATAGAGTTATTTAATTATAACAATAATAATTATTATTATTGTAAATTATAACGGCATTTCTATATGCTGAATATTGACTTTATAGCATGCTTCAATATACGGTTGTATATTTTTCGTAAAATACACAATGTACCAGAGCTTTAAAAGTTTCTGCCGCCGCGCCATCTAGTTTTCATTTATTTCATTCTAATGAGTGTGTGACTATTGTCACGATAGGGAGCTCGAGGATTAGTACATCTCTGAGATCATTTATGACAATGGTGGGCGCTTGACCTAGACCTATAGGTTCTACAGGACAGGGACGTATGCAGGCTGAGAATTTGAATGCTTGAAAAGCTGACATCGACAAGGTTCTTAAGTGTCCACCTAAAATAACGTGAAATAGGTAGTTTTATACAAAATTTAAATTTAAAGTAGGTAGGTAAATAAGATTATGCGCACTTCTGGGTTAAAATATATATAAACAGCTGAAGTAGCGAATCATCGCTATTTTATCCCATTTTAACACATGTAATGTGAACAAGGAACGCTCTATTTTTTGGGTTATAACACTTTTGGTAAAAATTCCAGCATTACTGAACACTAAGTGAATTTTCCCCTATCAATCTTCCATAAAAGTATAGGGAAAAATTCATCACATTTAAACTAGCACGTGCACAAACCCGTTTTCTTATTTTTAGGCCAAAAAATTCATCCTAACTATAGGCGAGTAGCTAACCAATGGAGGACAGTTTGATAGGAAGGATGTGAGTTAGGTATCCCAACTGCCCACCTTTGCTAACCACAAGTAAACTATCATCCCGGGTTGAAACACAACGTTCCCAAATCGTTTCAGTAAATTTAGAATTAGGGCAATATTTCCCAACGTCACAGTACCCCAATAATCTGTATAACAATACTTATCAGTAGCCCATTATTTGCCAATAAGTGCATGGATCAATGCATTCGTTTATTAAAGCACCCCCAAAGGCATAAAAATTGTTGGTCATATACATTGGGGCGATTGGGGCAATGCAAGACACCCAAAAATGAGTACCACTAGTAACACCTGACGAGCACATTTTACCTCCCACATACCACCTGTTTAAAAGCTGACAAATCAACATTGGCATGAACGCAAACAAGATTTTTTGCACAACATGCAAAAATAATAATATAAATACCTGAGAAAGTCAGAATTTTCCCGTTTATTTCAAGTGTCTCAGGGTCTTCCATGTTTCCCTTCCGCTGGGCGCAATTTCTTTGAGGGGTCAAAAATAAGGTGTGAAAAAAATTGTAAATGCCAATTGATCCTCAGAAACTTGTGAGAAATATATTTTGTAGACGATACCAAACTCCAATAATTACACAACAGGTCGAACCAGGCTGCTGGATTCAGGGATATTTTTTAAAAATAAAAAATATCCGTGCAGATTTTAAACACGAACAGTTTAAAAATCAAAATGCTCTAGTACGGGAAAAACTCAAACGCAGATTTGCATTCAAAAGACATTCGGGGAATGAGCTGGAAACAAGTATCTATCTCTGAAGTTGCCTGTAGTTAAAAAAAATAGCTGCATATACATAAAAGATTGGAAGCAAGGGAAATATTGGGGCTCATGGCTCTGGCGTTCAGTGTAGTTTTGGATTGGCCTTAGAAAAGTGGATATGACTCACAGATAGGATATGATACAGCCCAAGCCATTACGATGATGGGAATACAAAAGAAAGTACATACACAAATTTTAACTACAGCACTTCAGACGCTCCTGATTTCATGTGTATGTTTTAGTACGTACGCATGATATAAATTTTTCTATTGAGCGTTCGTACAACCACAGCCCAAGCCTTTAACTATATATGCTCAAAGATCAATTCTCCCATATGTATATTAGTTGAATAGCATGACCATGTGCCCTGTGCCTTTTAATGCAGATCTCAGAGCTGACGTGTGTTAAAGTACGATGAAGAGCAAACAAAACGATTTAAATACGTTTTTCTTACCCTATGCGTCTGCTATGTAAAAGGCTATTTGGCGTGGCAAGTTTGAGCACAGAAAGAAAAGGCCACGTGGATGCAAAGTTAAAATTAGCACCTCAAAATTGGCGAACATGTTAAATAATTATTCCATGCAATCAACTCAATTATTATGCTAACAAAATCTGTGGATTTATTAATTCTAAAAGTAAAAATTAATTTTTTGGATTCAAGAAAATAACATGATATGAGCGTTTTGAAAATTAAAGAGCACAAAATATGGAATAAAATTTTATTGAAAGAATTATATTTTTTGTGGTCTAATTTAAGTATGTACAATTGTCAAATGGTCATAATTCCGAGATAGTGTCAGGATAGTAAACAAATTTAGTAGAGATTTTTAGCAGAACTGTATTCACTATTTAAGTTCATAATAAGTTCTACGTTTGAGCTCCGTAAAATATTTACTGGATGTTTAGTACATGTCTCTAAATCTTACTAAGTTTATAAAAATCGGGATGGTAATTGTCAATAAAAATTGTAAGATTTAAGGAGATTCCTGGGCAAAAAGCATCATCCCAGTAGGGCAAAATAATTGATAACTCTTTATGAAGTTGACTTAATAGAGGATTATCAACTTTTTTATCCACTGCCACGACGGAAGCTGAAGTTCAAAAATTCAGCCCGTCCAAATTCTTTTTCCTGATATCCCCAGGAAATTGAGGATCTCCAGCGAATTCTGCTAATTCCAGAAACTAAACAGAAACCATTTCTGATTCTCAAGAAGCACAAATGCTTTCTATGATTTCTGGAAATAATAGAATTAGCTTCAAGACTCCCAATTGGGTGAGCACATCAGGGGAAATAATTTCGAGGGAATGATTTTTTGATGATCAGCACCACGCAGCTTCTTTAAGTTCCAAGCAAAACATAAGACAAAATTACATTATCTTGAACAAGATTTGATCATGATTAAGCTAAATATTCAATCATATATACATTATTACATATTTAACGTTCAGTTGCTATAATAGACAAAATTACAATGCCGTAGTCGTCAACTTACGGATTTTACTATGTGACAATAAAATCCCTTGAAATATTTTGTTTATGGTTATAAGTAGCTTTAGGTATTAGGACCTAAGACTCAAAGGTACTTATAACCGCAGGAAGATATTTTTAAGATTAGACGCTACTTTAAAATCAGTAGTGTCAACGGCTAAGACACATTATTTTAACTATTTTTTTTCTATATTTTCTGTAGGGCTGCAGTGGACGACACTGATCCTCCGATGAACCTTTCCAATTGTTCTCGAAGGTAGCGATTTTCTTCCTAAAATCACAACAATGAGCCTGGCATATAGTACTATCTTGGAAGAATTATTCTCTGGAAATAATTCTAACCTCAAGTCTCCTCATTTTCTCGTTTCGAGTCCTTCTGTACTCCTTGAGTCGTTGATTCTCTTTGAGCTTCTGATCAGGCGACAAGATTTTTGACTTCCGTCTCCGGCCTTTCTGTTTTGTAGATCCGGAATTTGAGTCCCCTTGATTTACAGGGGTTGTGGTGACCCCTGTCAATGTAAGGCTCCCCTGATCCATGTTGTTACTGTTGTTAGTATCAATGCTGATGGAAGCACTGGGTTCCTCCAAGATCTAGGGCACATTTAGAAAAATCAAATTAAATAGAACTAAACATCTTTCAAGAACTCAATTCTCTCGATTTTAATTAAATGAAGTGAATATTCAATCTCCATGGGAAAAATATATACTCACTGGAGTCAACGTAGGAGTATTGTGAGATACAGCTGATTGCAAATCTAGATATTGTGTGTTGAAGTCCGATGTATAATTTATTGGTTCCTGAAGTCCCCGGTCCTCCCGATCATTCCTCCCTGCAGTAATTGTACTGGCCTTGAAAATGGAAGATCAAATAAAAATTAATTAAGGACATTAGAACACATATAGTTATTTATTTGGCTAACAGAAAAATGCCCAGAAATGTTTTCAGTATTTACATGTAAAATAATTCTAGAGACATATAATTTTTGAAGTACATCAACTTCAACGTCAAGTACGAATACGTGTCTATGTAAAAGTAAAATGATATTATTTATTTGAAACAATTTTAAATTCATGGAATTAGGTTACATTCTAATAAAGGGAGTAAAGACGATCAATCAAGCCAAGTTAACTTACAATGGGAATTTCCGAAATGGAATCTGGAGTCTCCAAGTTCTGAATTTGTGGCCCATTGAAACAATTCAGAGGAAATTCTTGGAAATACTCCCAATCTAAACAACAACGGATTTGATAATTATATAAATATTTGTAGGCTTCATTCCCTACATAAGATGCTCCTTTTGCAAATAATTACCTAAATCTTTATATTAAGAAATTTTTACACAGAAATAATAAGGATTTCCCCTAATAGGGGTAATCGTATTAACTTCCATTTGTCCCGCCAAATTCTGGGGTAAGTTGAGATACTTTTAGTGAAGACCAAAGGGTGGACTCTACACGCCCAAGGATTTTTTTGAAAATAAATTAAATAATTCAAAATAATAGGAAAATACTCACTATGTAATCCAGGGTCGTACAGAGTCGTGGCAGAGGGGTTCAACTCCTGCGGCAAATATTCATTATTTTCATTCCGAAACAGTAACGCATCTAATAGTAATTCGTTGGGTAACTCGTCATCTGTGGATGAAACGTCAAAAGAACTTGTTGCTTCAGGTGTTGAACCACTTTGGAACCCCTCTCCACTCATTATGACCGGATGGTTCAAACAATTAAGTCTTTTTAATTGTTCGAACTTCAGAACCGGGCTTCAGGTTTAGAAAAAAAGTAGTTGGGAAAGAACTTTTTGTTAGCAGAGAATTTTCGGGCTTAAAATTGTTCGCTTCTTAAATTCCCTTTTGGAGGATGGACTTCAACATGTAGTTTTGCAATCAGAAGGCACTTGCTGTATGAGCTTGAATCTCTCGTCGCTCCCAGTTTATAGCCGTTGACAGGCTTCGATGGAGTAGCTTCATTTCACTTGTCCCATAACTGTCGCGCTCTGAAATGTTCTTATAAAAATTTGTTTCGCAACATTTTTCAAAATTTATTAAAATTTCCTCGGTAAATTTTAAACGAAGAAACTAAGACTCTTCATAAATTTGCTCGATTGAGCCATTTGACATAATGACAGCTCCTTAAAAAGGGGAAAATTGTCAGGCCGATGGAATGTTGTTAAAAGACAAGTCGACAGTAAATAGAATCCATCAAATTTAATCCAAAATACAATACAGGGAATTTGCTGGGTATTTCGAAAGTAATTGAACACATTGCAGACATTTGATTAGATCGAATTGGCTTGAAGTTACTCCGTAGAGGACAGAGTGAGAAATATATTTGCCCCGAAATTAATTGTAGTAATATTATGCATGCATCTCAAGAATGTACAAGATGTCCCTTGGCATTGTTCTTCCGTCTCCCCCACACAACCCATGTAAGGGGGCAATAGTATACATTTGTATATAGAAATTAATATTATATAAATATATGATGCCCCCTTGTTGAAGCAATTTCTTTTCCAGATCTTATAAATTTTTTTTCATTGTCCTAGGTCAAAAATTCCGGTCACAGGAGTCTTCAAGAACGTGAAGCAAAGTCGATTTTTTTTGGAGACCGTCAGCATTACAATTGTTTTTTCGGAGGGAAGATTTGTTCTGAAATTTATTTTGACGCTGATTTGAATGATATTTTATGGGCTTTCCGGGGAGATATCCAAGAAGTGTCTACTTTGAGAATTGTGCACATGACCCGTAAGAGCGGAGTACAAGATGGGGAGAAATTCGCCTTCAGGAGTAAAAGTACGGAAAGTTATGTTTCTGAAGTTGTTGTTTCTTCATAGACTGACGGTCCCTCACTAACTGATTTTAAAATGTATCGCTTGTAACATTTGAGTCTCATATCACATTCTTAGATCAACAATGGCGATCTCAGGACATGTAACAATGTGAGGAAAAGTTTATCAATTGTTTTAAAAAGTCTAAATAAAAATCATCTTTTCTGTTTGCTTCAGTCATGCCTCACATTTTTAAAATCTGAGACCCGAATTTTTGAATTGGGAAAATGACATTAAGCTTCTAAAAATTCCCTTAAAATTTACTACACCCACAGTGTTTTGGAATATTTTTCTTAATGACGGACATGCCATGAAAAACAAACAACTTCAGAAACCCCCCTTTCCTCATTTTGACTCCTGAAGGTATGAATTTCCCACAACCTTGATCCCTGCTTTTACGGGCCGTCCATAATTCTCAAAGTAGGCAACTATTGGTTAGCTCCATGGAAAGAATATAAAATTTCCTACAAATCAGCGTCAAAATAAATTTGAGAACAAATTTTGCCTCCGGACAAAAAATTGTAATGCCGACAACCTTCAAACAAAATTCGACTTCACGCTCTAGAAAGCTTGAAGACTATTGACCCAGGTCAATGAAAAAATTGTAGAAGATTTGGAAAAGAATTTGCTCCAAAACTGGGGAATCACATATATTCTTGCTCCATACATGGGCTAGAAAAGGAGGGGGAGAAAATGGGACACTCTGTATACATACTAAAGTGCATTTGTTCCCAATATGTAATCATAGCAATGCTGATGTGATAAGCCATGCAGGGCATTTCTGGAGCTAAAAAACTTTGGAAGCTGAGAAACAAGTACACTTGCTTAAGCAGAAACTATCACTGGCCACAAATACTATTTGGTAAATTTTTCCCACTATGTGTATAGCTTGGCTTTTAAGACTATGGCATATTGGCATATTCTGATAAAGCATGAAAAATGAGAGCTGTAAGTATGTACGTGTCCGACCAACAAATTGTCGCCGAGTCTGACTGACACTGCGATCCTACTAGGCATGTTCAGACTTAAACGGAAACCAGATATGCAATTGTAAATTCTACTCTTTTATAATTTGAGTTCCTCCAACGCTCCAACGTCTTCCCAGAGTTTACAAACGATTCTCAAAACTATCAGGGACGTAATCAATCGCTTTAAAAATATCCTACTAATTTTTGCCTTGTCAGCTCTGTAAACATGATATGCTTCATTAAGCACAGCATATATGTAGATACAGTTTGGATTTAAGAAAATATTCGTTCCCCCTAATTGTAAGTCTCATATAATGTGCAATATTTAACAAAATAATCAATTTCTCCCCGCGGCTGTAGAATATTTTCTTCTGTCCCGAAATTTTTGTGTAGACCCAGGCCAAGGCTTCCTGTGTCAGGGGTCAAAATCTGTAAGCAAAGTACGGGACTTCTAATGAATTTATTATTGCTGTACATAATAATTATTAAATTCTAAAATTCAAAAAAAATTTGAGCCCTTAATAGGAGAAATCAATATTTGCTATTACCTCTGCGTCTGTCTATTATACTATCTAGTCTATATCTATACTGCATTCAATTAAAGCATGTAATTACTCAGAGCTACTGCAACAAAATTGATTTGAGCATTTCGGCACAAAAACATGCAGAAAATATGATAGCCATTGGGGTCACAACTTGTGACTTGTGACTCACAAGTCACAATTGTAGAAACGATCGACTCAAGTATCTCTGCAATATTTGTTTTCTGTTCCGAACAAAATTGAAATAATTCCGTAATGGAAGGTCCAGATCATATAGCTAGAGCTGACTGACGCTAACCTCACGTAAACCCTCTTTATACAAGAATACAAGAATCTATAAATGCAACAAACTTTGCTCGTTGTACAAAGAGCAATAATTTAGAACATTTTAATATATGATTATTAAAAATTATTATTAGTTTTTATTCATATATCATTATATTAATACAAATAATAGTAATTCTATCCTTGGATATGTATATTTTTCTTATCAGGAAAAAATTAATAAATACACATTTTGAATATTGAAGCATCATCCTCACAAATAAATATTGTTTCATTGTATGTTAAAGGTTCAAGACATAACATGAGAATCTTCAAAGCAAGCACGGTATGAGCGTTTGAATACAAAATCCTAGCTCTACTAATTCATGAAAGAGTCGTGTTGGTGTAATAGGGATTTGAGATTCAAATTTATGCAGCTTTTTTTTTCTTGAACCAGCAATAGCTGAATGAATAAATTATTAAAATTATTAAAAAAATAAAATAAAACAAAAATATTAAAGCATTATTCAGTAGCAAGGACAGAATTGTTTGAAAATTGTTGTTGGTCCCTTGGGGACTTCCTCCCTGGGAAAGTTTGCTGGAGTAACGTTATCAATACAAATTATAGGATTTTAAGAGATATCTGGGTGAAAAGCTTCAGATTCATATTTAGAAAGTTAACGTAATAAAGGGTTATCAAGTTTTTTATCCACTGCCACGACGGAAGCTGAAGTTCAAAAATTCAGCCCGTCCAAATTCTTTGACCTGATATCCCCAGGAAATTGAGGATCTTCAGCGAATTCTGCTACTTCCAGAAACTAAACAGAAACCATTTCTGATTCTCAAGACGTTCAAATTAGCAGCTATAAAATTGGCGAACATGTTAAATAATTATTCCATGCAATCAAATCAATTATTATGCGAATAAAATCTGTGGATTTATTGATTCTAAAAGTAATAATTTATTTGTTGGATTCAATAAGATATTATAGGATGAGCGTGTTGAAAATTAATGAGTACAAAATATGTAATAAAATTTTATTAAAAGAATAAATATTTGTGGTTTAATTTTTGCATTTACAATTGTCAAATGGTCATAATTCCGAGATTGTGTCAGGATAGTAAAGTTTAAAACTTTATACATTTCCCCACATCTCACAATCAGAACAGCAATCACTATTTAAGTTCAAAATCAGTTATATGTAGATTTAAACTCCGTAAAAAATTTACTGAATGTTTACGGAGCGTCCCTAAATCTTACTAAGGTTATACAAAAATCGGAACAGGAGTTGTCAATAGAAATTGTAAGATTTAAGGAGATTTCTGGGCGAAAAGCATCATCCCAGTAGGACAAAATAATTGATAACTCTTTATGAAGTTGACTTAATAAAGGATTATCAACTTTTTTATCCACTGCCACGACGGAAGCTGAAGTTCAAAAATTCAGCCCGTCCAAATTCTTTGACCCGATATCCCCAAGAAATTGAGGATCTCCAGCGAATTCTGCTACTTCCAGAAACTAAACAGAAACCATTTCTGATTCTCAAGAAGCACAAATGCTTTCTATGATTTCTGGAAATAATAGAATTAGCTCCAAGACTCCCAATTGGATGAGCACATCAGGGGAAATAATTTCGAGGGAATGATTTTTTGATGATCAGCACCACACAGTTTTTTTTGTACTAATAAACTTCCATTAAGTTAATTTCCAACCAATACACAAGACAAACTTACATTATATTGAACTGGAGTAGCACATTATGAAGCTAAATATTCAGTCTTATTTGTATTATCAATTATCACATAATTATAGAACGTTCAGTTATCATAGTCAAAATTATAATGCCGTACTCGTCGACTTACGGATTTTACTGTGACAATAAAATCCCTTGAAATATTCAGTTTGTGGTTATAAGTAACTTTAGGTATTAGGACCTAAGACTCAAAGGTACTTATAACCAAGAAGATTTTTTTAAGATTAGACGCTACTTTAAAATCAGTAGTGTCGAAGACTAAGATACATATCCCTTACTATTTTCTAAATGTTCTACAGGGCTGCAGTTGATGACACCGATTCTCCGATGCAGCTCTCCAATTGTTCTCGAAGGTAGGGATTTCCTTCCTAAAATCACAACAATAAGCCTGGCATATAGTACTGTCTTGGATATTTTTAAGTATGTCTATACTGTACTATCAGGAGTAATCTCTTTTTATCCCCAAGTTAATACTATGGATGATATGGGCTCCACCCGAAAAGAATTGGAAGAATTATTCTCTGGACAATTATTATTTATTATTCTAACCTCAATTCTCATTTTCTCATTTTGAGTCCTTCTGTACTCCTGGAGTCGTTGATCCTCTGTTTGAGCATCCATACTGAAAGGAACACTTGGTTCCTCCAAGTTCTAGGGGAAAAATAAATTGAAAAATTACATTACATAGCTAAACGTCTCTCAAGAACTTAATTTTCTCAATTTTAATTAAATTAAGTAAATATTCAAACTCGATAGAAAAATATGCACTCACATGAGTCAAAACAGGAGTACTGTGAGATACAGCTGATTGCAAATCTAGATAGTGTGTGTTGAAGTCTGATGATGTAAGATTTTGTTCCTGAATTACCCGGTCCTCCTCATCATTTCCCTTTGCACTAAACAGTGCATTGGCCTTGAATAAATACAATAACAAACTTTTGCAAAATTCGGGGTACATGGGTTTCAACAGCACATATAAGATTCATTGAATGTAAGTGGAGAGAATTATTTTATAAGTATTATTTAATTATGCGGAATTTAAAAAGAAATTCCTTACAATATCCACGTCCGAAATTGACCCTGGATTTACCAAGGGGTTTACAATCGGAGGGCAAGTCCTTTCATAAATCATGGGGTTGTCCTCTAAACCTAAAAAAATAAACCCGAATTTAATATTCCAATGCTTACAATTAGACTTTTAAGTAATCATGATACATATATCTAATATAAATGTGTTTTAATACATTTATATTATATGTATTATTATTATGTACACATATACATCCTCTCGATGTAAAAACGATTGTAACTTATTGTAACATGAAAAAAATAAATAGTTCTAAATCCAGCAGTTATTCAAGTCACTGTTGGAAAGCCAATGACATTTTGTAAAAACAAGAATGAGAATAGGCTTTAAAATAAATTTGATGTGGAAATAAAAGACCAAAAATAAATTCCAGAATTTCCTCCATATTTCTTTCGATTTTTTTTTTTTTTGCGCCTGATCAATTTATGGGGTAATGTGAGACTCGGTTTTTGTGAAGAGTCCATTCATACCAATAGTGGTTCATTTCAAGGTTTCGCAAGTCAAGAAATAATTTTAAATAGGAGGAAATTGCCAACCTTGGTCTCCGATATCGCACAAAGTCCTGGCAGCGGGGTTCCATTCTTCCAATAAATGCAAATTATTTTCCGGGGGGAAAAACGCATCTACTAATTCCTGGGGAAATTGGTGATCTGTGGATGAAACGACAAAAGAATTTGTTGCTTCAGGTATTGAACCACTTTGGAACCCCTCTCCACTCATTATGACCGGATGGTTGAAACAATTAGGTTTATTAATTGTTTGATCGGCAGGACCGGGCTTCAGGTTTATGCAAAAAATGTACTTGGGAATGAACTTTTTGTTAGCAGAGAATTTGTCTGGCTAATAAAAATTGTTCGCTTCTTAAATTCCCTTTTGGAGGACAGACTTCAACGTGTAGGTTTGCAATCAGAAGGCACTTGCTGTATGAGCTTGAATCTCTCGTCGCTCCCAGTTTATAGCCGTTGACAGGCTTCGATGGAGTAGCTTCATTTCACTTCTCCCATTCGTTCGGAAATATTATTTTTTTTAAATTTTGTTCACAACATTTTTCAAAATTTCCTGGGGGGATTTTAAATGAAGAAACTATAAGACTATACGTAAATATGCTCGATTGAGCCTTTTGACATAATGACAGCCCCTTAAATTTTATTATTAAATCGAATTGGCTTGAAGTTACTCCGTAGAGGACAGAGTGCGATATATATTTGCCCCCCAAAATTAAGTTTAGAGTAATTTTATGCATGCTTCTCAAGAATGTACAAGGTGTCCCGTGTCATTTTTCTCCGGCCTTCCCCAAAGCCATGACAAGGAGCAAGAAGATATGTATAATTATATAAATAAATATTATAGAAATATACAATTCCCCTATTTTAAAATAAAATCTTTTCCAAATTTTCTAAAATTTGATTCATTGACGTAGGCCAAATCCTACACGATGTTACACTTCCTAGTCTTCAAGTCTTCTAGAGCGTGAAGCAAAGTCGATTTTTGTTTGAAGATTGTCGGCATTACAATTTTTTGTTCGGAGGCAAAATTTGTTCTCAAATATCTTTTTAAGCGCATTTGAAGGAAATTTTATTTTCTTCTCAGGGAGCTATTTAATAGGTGCCTACTTTGAGATTTGAGGACCTGGCCCGTTAAAGCAGGGATCAAGGTTGAAGAAATTCATACCCTCAGGAGTCAAAATGATAAAATCACATTCTTAAATCACCAATGGCGAACGTGAGGAAAAGTTTATGATTTGTTTTAAACAATCGAAATAATAATCATTTTTCTTTGTCTCAGTCATGCCTCACATTTTTAAAATCTGAGACCCCAATTTTTGATTTGGGGACACGACAGTTTGGTTCCAAAAGTCCATAAAATTTACTATACCCAAAGTGTTTTGAAATATTTATCTTAATGACGACAAGCCACGAAAAATCCCAAATTCAGAAATCTCCCTTTCCGCATTTTGACTCCTGAAGGTTTCAATTTCCCCCGACCTTGATCCCTGCTTTTACGGAGCATGTTCATAATTCTCAAAGTAGGCACCTATTGGATAGCTCCCTGGGAAGCAAATAAAATCTCCTTCAAATGCGCTCCAAAAGATATTTGAGAACAAATTTTACCTCCGAGTAAAAAATTGTAATGCTGACAATAATCTTAAAACAAAATTCGACTTTGCTTCACACTCTAGAAGAAAATTGAAGACTATTGACCCAATTCAATAAAACAACTTTTAGAAGATTTGGAAAAGAATTTGTTTCAAAACTGGGTTATCAGTTATCACATACATATAATTATTCTTGCCCCATATATGGACTAGATGGGGGAAGGGGAGAAAATAGTACACCCTGTAAATAAAGTGCATAAGTTGTTCCCAATACGTAATCAGCCATGCTGATGTGATAAGCAGTGCATTTCTGAAGCTAAAAAACTCTGGAACCTGAGACACACAAGTACGCTTGATACAGCAGAAACTATCATTGGCCACAAATATTACTTGTTACATTTTTCCCACTATGTGTACTTACAGCTTGACTTTTAAGACTAGCATATTGGCATATTCTGATAAAGCATGAAAAATGAGAGCTGTTAGTGTGAAAATGTTCGACAAACAATTGTCGCGGAGTCTGACTGACAACTGACACTGCGGTCCTTATATAAGTATGTATGCGATTATACAGACTCAAACGGAAACCAGATATGTAATTGTAAACTCCACTCTTTTATAATGTGAGTTTTTGCAACGCTCCAACGTCTTCCCAGCGTTTACAAACGATTCTCAAAAGTATCAGGGACGTAATCAATCGCTTTAAAAATAGCCTACTCATTTTTGCCTTGTCAGCTCTGTAAACATGATATGCTTCATTAAGCACAGCCTATAGATTATACAGTTGGGATTAAAGAAAACCTTCGTCCCCCTTAAGCCATATAATGTACAATCTTTAACAAAATCAAAAGTTTCTCCACGCTGTTGTTGAAAAAAATCCGTTCCGAAATTTTTTTACAGACCCAAGCTAAGGATTCCTGTATCAGGGGTAAAAATCTGGAAGCAAAGTAGGGAACTTCTAATGAATTTATTATTGCATTACATAACAATGACTAAATTCTAAAATTCAAATAAAAAATTGAGCCCTTTTTGGTAGGAGAATTCAATGTTTACTATTACCTCTGCGTTGTATTGTTCTATCTATAGTCTATATCTATACTGCATCAAAAATTAAAACATGTAATTACTCGGAGCTACTCCAACAAAATTGATTTGAGTATTTCGATGCAAAATCATGCAGCAAATATGATATCGAATTTTTATGAAATATGAGTATCGTTCTCTGTTCCGATCAAAACTGAAATAATTCCGTGATGGAAGGTCCAGATCATATAGCTAGAGCTGGATGACGGTAAACTAACGTAAATTCTCTCTGTACAAGAATCTCTAAGTTCAACAAACTTTGCTTGTTGTACAAAGAGCAATTTAGAACATTTTAATATAATATATTACTAAATATAATACTAATTAATTAATTATTAATTAAAATAATATTATTATTATTGAAAATTATTGCTAAACATTATTGTTACAAATAATTGTTATTCAAAATTATTATTAACTAATATTGTTAAAAATTGTTTTAAAACAAACTGTTACTAAAAATTATTGTTATTAGAAATTATTAAAAATCATTATTAAAAATAATTCTATCCCTGCATATATTTATTATTTTTCTCATCAGGGAAAAATTACTAATACACATTTATTTTGAATATTAAAGCAGCATGATTACAATTAAATATTGTTTCCTTATGTTAAAGGTTCAAGAAAAAATGACATGAGAATATTCTCAAAGAAAACATGTAATGAGCAATTGAATACAAAATTTATTGAATAAATCATGTTACATTAATTATTTTACAGATTTAAAATGGTTATGATTCCTTTTCGTAATTTATTCTTTTAATATCACAAAAAAAAACAATTAAATTAGTTTCCCCACATTTCCCTGTTTGTTTGTACCTGTCAGTAAGTATGTATTAAAAAGTCCGTTGCCTTAGCATGTTAAGGACTAACCACAGATCTATAAACCCGCTAATTTATTTCTACGGGATTATCCATCCTAATTATAACACAGTCAACTCTTAGGACTTGATGAGATTCGTACTTTATACTAAAAGGAATTTCGAACACGTAGATGATGACGATTGGGAGAAAGAATACTCTCGAAATTGATTTTTGTGACTCTTCTGATATCACTGAAATACAGCTGGGAGTTAAAATGCAATGAGTAGAGTTTTGCTACGAATTTTTTCAATCCTGTAATGTACAAGGGATTTAAAATCCCTTTACTAGTACAAGGGTATTAAAACAAACTGAGCCCCTTGAGAATTCCTTACCTGGGAGAGTTATCATTACAAATTCTAGGATTTTAAGAGATTTCTGGGTGAAAAGCTTCAGATTCATATTTAGAAAGTCAACGTAATTAAAAGCTATCAACTTTTTTATCCACTGCCACGAGAGAGGCTTAAAGAGGGAGAAATTCTTTGACCTGATGTCACCAGGGAATTGAGGATCTTCAGCGAATTCTGCTACTTCCAGAAACTATAAAGAAACCATTCCTGGTTCTCAAAAAGCATAAATACTTTCTATAATTCCTGGAAATAATAGAATTAGCTTCTACTTATAGACTCTCAGTTGGGTGAGTACATCGGACGAAAGAATTTCAAGAGAATGATTCTTTGATGATTAGCCCCACGCCGCTTTTTTGTAATATAGTAGATAATGTCTTGTGGAGATTAAATTATTTCCCAACTTACTAAAAATAAACTTTGGATATTGAACTTGAGTAGTTACATGATTCACTCATTATTTTATTATGCTCATTACTCAAAATTATTTTCACTATTGCCTTAATTTGAGCTAATAATCACAGTCTGAGGGTGAGTTATAGTCAAGCCAGACCCGTCGACTTACTGATTTTACTGTGACAAATAAAATCTCTTGAAATATTTTGTTGGTGGTTATAAATAACTTTAGGTATTAGGAACTAAGACTTAAAGGTACTTATAACCAAGAATATTTTTTTTAAAGATTAGACGCTACTTTAAAATCAGTAGGGTCGACGACTAAGCTACCGTGATCCTAAATTTCATTTTATATTTTCAATAGGGCTGCATCGGATGGCGCTAAGCCACAGACACAGCTTCGTTGTTTTTCTCGAAGACAGCGAATTTCTTCCTAAAATCACAGTAATATAAAATAACAGTGTAATAATTACCATGTCTCAGTATATTACTCAATACAGTATTATTACATTCAATATAAATAATTGTAACCTTGAGGCTCCTCACTTCCTCCTTTTTATCATCTCTGTACTTCCGGAGTCACAGTATATTTTTGAGCTTCTTCGGATCACATGACTCTAATTGTAAGTCACTGTCAGATCCTCTCGTTCTTTTCGTTTGTGACTTCCGAACCCGGTTTTTCTTTTCAGAAGACTTGGAACGTCTGTCCCTTTTCTGGATATTGTTCGAGGTGACCATGGCCAAACCCCTCTGATCATTGATGGTGTCGTTGTTGGAAGCAGCTCTTGAATCCTCCAAATTCTAGGGTACATGGGAAAATTACATAATTAGCTAAAGGTCAAATTAAGGACTCAGTTCTATCAAGTCAATTGATCATCTGAAGATGATCATGTGTCAAATATAATTACACAGTAAATAAATATCCAAACTCAACAGGGAAAGAAAATTACTCACATATACGTTCCCTCTGGAATGATTTTGTGATACAGTTGATTGCAAATCTAGATAGTGTGTGTTGAAATCTGACGATGTAAGATTTAATTCCTGAAGCACTCGAACTTCCTGGTCATTTCCCCTTGCACTGAACAGTGCATTGGCCTTGAATGAATACAATAATAATTTCAAGTCACACATAGAGGAGGTACTATAACTTTTGCAAAATTGGAGGTACATGGGTTTCAACAGCAAATACAAGATACGTTGAATGCAAATGTGTAGTATTATTTTATTATTATTATTATTATTATTTAATTATGCGGAATTTAAAAAGAAATCCCTTACAATTTCCAGGCCCAAATTTGAATCTGAAGTCCCCATGGAGTTTACAATTTGAGGGCAAGGCCATTCATAGTACATGGAGTTGTCCTCTAAACCTAAAAAAATTAAAATAAATTTAACATATTTCATTGTGTACAATTAGACTTAATATATAGTGCGTATTGCATATATTCTCTCATACTACAAAAGCGATTGTAACATAAAAAAATAAATATAATTCTAAATCCAGCAATTATTCAAGTTACTGCTGGAAAGCCAATGAAATTTTGTAAAAATAAGAGTGAGAATACACTTTAAAATAAATTTAATGTGGAAATAAAAGACCAGAAATAAATTCCAAGATTTCATTCCTATTTCTTTCCATTTAGCCTTTTTTGCGACTGATCAATTTTTGGGGTAATGTGGGAGTCGGCTCTCGTGAAAAGTCGAGGGGTTCATTTCCAAATTGGGCCAGTAAATAAACAATTTTAAATAGGAGGAAAATGCTCACTTTGGTCTCCGATATCGTACAAAGTCCTGGCAGAGGGGTTCAATTCTTCCAACAAATGCGAATTATTTTCGGTGGGAAAAAACGCATCTACTAATTCCTGGGGTAACTTGGAGTTATTGGATGAAACGGCCGGAAAGCTTGTGGGTTCCGGTGTTCCCAGAATTTGGAACCCCTCTCCACTCATTATGATTGGATGGTTGACATAAGGAGGTGGTAATTGCTCCATGGGTCAAACAGGGCTTCAGGTTTAGCAAAAAGTAAGTATTTGAGAATAAAGAAGAAATTATAACACAAAATAAAGCTCTTTTTTTTAACTTTCTTTTTGAAGGGCAGACTTCAACGTGTAGTTTTGCAATCAGAAGGATTTTTCTGTATGAGCTTGCAATTTTTGTCGCCCTCAATTTATAGCCGTGGAAAGCAAAGCTGGGCGCATACCCTACATGTATGCCTACAAGTAGGCAAAATTGTAGGCTATGCTCAAATTTTCACATATTTTGTAGGCATTTGTATGTAGGCTGCTTATTTCGAGGGGAAAAAATATGCAATTTATGTATGCTGGGAATAATCAGTACGTATCTAAATAAAAAAAGGTAGGTACTTAAGCATGAAAATGTATGTATGTTTGTTCAAACCTTTCGTATTACAAAGCGCTGAATTAGAGGCCCATCTACACTTTCTTTCACATATATACATATGTTTTGTTACTTTTGTTTACCTGTTGGAGTGCAAACGATTTCAATTCGTTTGCAGTAATTACAATGAATGGTTACGTAATTTCATTTTTAGTTATGAAGGTATGAATCAATTACGACAAAGAGGTATGTTGGTTGTAGGTAGGGACAAATCTCGGGAGTGATTTTTGTAGGCTAAAATGTAGGTTGTAAGTAAGAACCTAAAAATATGTACAATGTAGGATTTAAGGTATGCGAATACTTTGCCAAGCTTTGGTGGAAAGGCTTGGAGTGGAGTATCTTTTATCAGTCCACTTCACCTATCTCTACCTATCTATTTGGGAAAAAGTAAGGCGCATTTTGTCTAATTAGTCATCAAAATTAAAATTTTTAAGAGTCCTGGAATTTAAATACTAATTAAATTCATGGTGTGACTCAAATTATTATAAATGATTGGGTTCAAGCTCCGGCTGTTCTGTAGAATACGATGAGGATCCAATAGCTTTACTCTCATTATAAGATTCCAGGACTATTGTGGTAGGAATAAATCACTGAACAAAACTCAAGTGAGAAATATAATAAAAATAAAAATCCATATTGTACTAGTTATATTATATAGCATTTTATGTGTTGTAGGCTGTAGGGTTCAATTCTAAATAGAGCATTTTAGAACCTACAAATTCACGAAGGTATGGTTGCACTATTGCGGATCCCTCACAAAAAAATTATCCTGCATTTAAGTTACTGTGTCATCAAAAATACATTATGTTTCTTGCTGGAATATTAACATAACTCAAAAAACTGTGAATTTTTCCGTAAGTTGAAGCCAGGCTTAATCTTGTGTATGTGATATTAAAACCATTAAATAATTACTGCTCACAAATTTACACATACAAGAACGCTGTAATATAGTTGACACATATCGTCCATTCAATGTAATGGGTGCATTGCTACTCGTGTTTCCAATGTCATTGAGCAAATTGCAGAAATTTTATTATATAGCTCGGATGGACTTGAAATTACACCTCGCAGTAGGAGACAAAATGAGATAAATTCCCAGGAAATTTATTTGAAGCTCTACATGTTTGTTGTCAGTCTATGATTTTATTGGCCTGTTGTTCAGTGCATCCATTAAATACATCGCTTATTGCAAATAAGATAATCACAAGCGTTCATGTGATAAGGTAGAGAATCTGTGGAGGAGCGTAAAAACTATCTAGAGACTTAAAAGTGTAAAAAAATTGCTACAGACCACAGATGTAATTATGTATGTATATTATTTGTAAAATTTACGAAAAGCTTGGCTTTAAGTAGAGCTTTTTAATATAAAGTCTGGTAATGCATAAACAAATAACCTCTTTAAAAATGAAGTTCTTCGACAGACTCACGGGAAGACTGACAGCGACAATACAATCATATAGTTATATTATATTTGTATACATGTATTTTGCTGATAAAATATGAAACTTTTATTGTTCAAGTAGCCCACACTTACTGACAAGCAAAGTCTTCCGATGTGACCTTCAGAATTAAATGAAAATTGGTGGAATTGTAGGCACTACTAATAGTGTTCACACAAACCACAAACTTGATGCCATCTCCTCTGGGTTTGGGCAGTAGGACATTTGAAAGTTTGATTTTTTTTGCAAGTTTGGATTTTGTTCGAGTTGCGAAAATGGATTTTTCTTATGGGATTTAACATGAAAAAATTCAAGCGAGGGTCCCCCCTGTCCCGAATTCGGATAACCTTATTAGGGAACTTAAGTCATTAAATTTTCCAACTTTTTCAAAGTTTTCAAGTTAAAGTCAACATTATAGCGAAAATTATAGTCCCGCATCTTTATTCGGAAAAATGCTAACCCCTGTGTTTTAGAATGAATGTCAAATCATTAATGTCGACTCTTAAATGGATCAGGCATAAAATCAAAAAAGCATCTTCATTATCTTTAGACCGAATTCGGTGGAATATGATTTTCCAAATTAGTAAAATGGTCATTTGGAAATCATACACTGTCAATGACTTTGTCCCCAAGTTTTGCTCACATTTTTATCACAAAAATTCGCAATTCTTGTTATTACTCGAGAATGTACGATTTAATCATGAGAGGATATATCTTCGGGGAACCCCGATAATAATATCGTACTGTATCGTTTCTAAAAAATGTACGATATGAACGATAATATCGCATCGGCATATCGTTATGAACATGCCTAATATCGATACATTCCTTATAAGCTGATCTCTTATAATGGACCTTCACTGTATATCTGACGAGTATTATGTATATGTGTCAAGTTTTATTTAATGTTCATATGTGTATGTATACATATACCTATTTGAGATTTCCCAGTATTCTTAACCTAATATTTAATAAAGTAAACTAGTATTTATGTATTTGTTTATTAAATGATTTTTGTATTGGGCAATCCAAGCTCATTTTATATTGAAAATTATTGCCTAAGTTTAAACTAATAATTCTAAGTAATAATACGATCTTTCATTTCATGGAGAGGTTGCTGCAACAACTAACAACGTCAGTTAAACAATACCTTCATAAAACGGACTCTGGTTTTGAATTTTGTTCTTTGATTTACAACCTACGCAAACAAAATACCCTGAACATGTCAAGAAATTGGATTGTGATTTTGAAATTGCTTCCGTCCTTTATGGCATGCGCAATCTAAAATTACTTGAACTTGACCATGAAATCTCAAGTTCATGTTCAAGTTTTCTCTTTCCATTACTTGACCCTGAACTTGACTAGGGGTTCAAGTAAATTTGTCTTACTTGCACTTGAACATGACTTGTCTTAGAATGTCATGGTCAAGCCGGGTACGTACTTGAACTTGACCCAAATGATTCAAGTAAAAAAATTGGCCTACTTGAGCTTGACCCGAACTTGAACTTGACTTGAAAACTCAAGTATTACTTGAACTTGTCCTCAGCACTGATCGTAAATGATGTATCTACGGGTAAATTTGCACGCACAAGTGAAAACAATACCATTTTCAAACCAGATGTATGGAAAATTTTGAAATATGATATTTGGAATACATTCTGTATTTTATATTTGGTACTTTTCTCGACGTTACTATTTTTAGGTGTTTTATATTTGGCAGCGTCAGCACCAAAATATTTATAGTATTTTGTATTTCGCATTTTGAAGATCTACGAGAGTGATGGTATTTTGTATTTATTTATGTCTTGTCATCTTGTTGTGCTGTTTATCCACCTCATATTTCAAATACAAAATATAATCTTAAAAAGATATGTCTTGCAACTGTCAAGGTCGTCTGTAAAACATGCCCAAATAAACATTTTAAAGGTAAAAGCACTAATTTGAAACATTTTAAAACCAATTTTTTAACCTTTTTGGTCCCGGTTTTGAAAAAAACGTACAATTCTACGTATGTATGTGAGGGCTATAAAGTTGGTAAAAGTAATAACCCGAATAATTATAAAATCTCAGAATAAATTACCTAGCCGTTATAAGGTATTCGTTTTAATGAAAAAAATTCTGTTTCCATGGTCATGTTCATCTATTTCAGTCTACACAAATACACTATACACTACTCTAAACTAATTAATCACGTGCATGTTAATAATTACGTCGCTGAATAATTTTTGGATATCGAGTTATTTGGCCAAGTTATCCGAGATACTTTGAGAGAATATACTCAGTGAGACTTAAGGTTCTCAACGGATCGGATATATCCGAACGGATACGGATACGGATAGGATAAAACTGAAGATTATCCGATCCGATATTTATCCGAACGGATCGGTTTTGTCATTCGCATCCGAAAAAAATCCCGGATAGGATCGGATACTACTACATAAAATATCCGAACGGATCGGATAGCGACCTTTTGTTTTTCGGATAATCCGACGGATATCCGAGGATATCCGCGGATAAACCCATTTTTTAAAAAGATGACCACTAATAATTTCTATCTGCTGCAATCACCGACACGACATTAGTTCGACAATTTCTCAAAACGTTTATACTTTTTTCACTTCATGTAGCTTTTGTAGCAAACCTGAAACCGAACCTTACGAATATAAGCATGCCGTCAAGTATTTATGTTAAGACCAGAAATTCAGCCATATTTTGAATTTCAGCTGCTTATTATAGATAATTACCTGTTCTTATAGGCTTCAAATTGTTAAAGGTTACTAATAAGTAAATATTTGAGAATATCTGATAAGCGAAAAAAAACTCTCAATTCTTAAATTATTTACATATGTTAAATGTTTTGCCAAGCAAACATATATGCACGGTTTCTTCTGTCATTACAATACGTTATAAACTGACACAATATTGTATTTAAAACTAAAAGCCAAACTCTACGATCAATTTCAACTTCTACAATTGATTCGTGTATCCGCAGATAGGATCGGATATCCGCGGATAGGATCGGATAGCTCCTTATTCTTATCGGACGGCTTCGGATAGGATAAATACGTCATCCGAAAATTTACGGATAAGCTTCGGATAAGATTAATTTTTAATCCGATGGAAGCGGATAGGATCGGATACGCTTCAGTTTTATCGGTAAAAATTCGGATCGGATAGGATACGGATAGGATAAGGGAATTATCCTATCAGTTGAGAACCTTAGTGAGACTGTTGTTGCCAGGGGATAAGCTTGCGGAACACGCCGTAGTTTAGGGAACCAAAGCTGTCACCACGGGTTAGAGGATTAGGTTGTTTTGATGAATTTCTCAGCGTCCAATCTCCTTAAACCAGGTTACAGTATTGCAGCCACACTACACAGATTCACTCAACTGACACACACACAACAACTATGAAATAAGTAACAGCCTAGCTGTTCTATTATGACAATGAGATAGAACGGCCATAAAATTCTATGGAACGTGAGATATATTTTACAAACAACTTTTGGGGACCTTTGTGGGATTTTTCAGCTTTCAATTTCCTCAAAGGAAACTGTTTCCCTTGATATAAGCACCTCCCTTCAAAAACAGCTTACAACAAAAACGGCTATTGAAAGAGCGAGCTTTACCAGCAGCTCCATCATTCTCTCTCGAAACTTGGGACGCTCAACATCTCCATCCTAAAACCCATACCTCAACCAAACTATAGCAATGGCTCGTACTATTAAGCAGACGGCCCGGAAAGTCCACTGGAGGGAAAGCTCCTCGTAAACAACTCGCTACGAAGGCTGCTCGTAAGAGTGCACCTGTTTATTTCCTGGAACTGCAGCTCTCCGAGAAATCCGTCGTTACCAGAAGAGCACGGAATTGCTCATCCGGAAGTTGCCCTTCCAACGATTGGTTCGAGAAATCTCTCAGGATTTCAAGACGGACTTGCGTTTCCAGAGCTCGACTGTAATGGCCCTCCAGGAGGCCTTGGAGGCTTACTTGGTGGGACTCTTTGAGGACACTAACTTGTGCGCTATTCACGCCAAGAGAGTGACGATTATGCCAATGCCAATTTTGCGACAGGCAAAATTAGTGAAACCTTTTTTTAGTATTACGATAAAATTCACATTAAGGTGGGCATAGATTAGGGGCAGTTCAATTTTTGACTCCTCTGGCCTCTGATTGTGAGTACGGTGTACCCCATGCACCCTCACCCCGTGACTGAGCCACTGCTAACGGTAATGTTGTGCTGTCGTAGGACTAGCCTGATAGCCTCTATAATGGTTACTGTGTATGCAAAGGTAACATTCTAAGGTTGGCAAATTGGTGCTTCATGGGTTACTTATCGTAACAGAAGAGGCTAAATGATCCATATTGTATATACTGCACAAAAATTCAAAAAGCTCTTCAACGTTAACCGACGGTAGACGCTTTTTTGATGATAAAGCTATGACGCTTCTTGTACATAAAATATAAGACATTCATTTTTAACACATGAGTATCATCATTTCCCGTCACCCTCAACTGTAAAGTTCCCATATCCTTATTCCAATCATACAGGAAATTGAACCAATTTCCGTTCATCCCCAATATTTAAAGTCCCATTTGTACCGGTATCAAATATGTTAAGTCCCATTTGTACTTAACATATTTTGGTTACCAAACGTGCATTTAGATAAAAAAAATTTAATTACAACCTCATAACGTGGAATTCCTGAAGGTGCCAATAATGGACCATAAATAAATACTGTAACCTAGGGGATGGGTGTATGTATGTACATAGCCGCTTCATTTATATACGTATGTATGTAGTAATAATAGATTCCCACAGTTTCACAAAAAAATATGTGGCTTCCAATATTTCAAAAGCTTAAATAGTTGGGGAGGGCAATGTCATTGGTTGTGCCTCCTTAGTATAAAACAAGGAAACAAAGTCACACCCTGGGGATAGGCGATACAGTCCTGGATGTTGAGTTAGTAGTTATAACAGCCTCACATGCTTATGTCATTTGACCGCAGTTCGTGTCCTAAGATGGCATTATTACTGTAGGCTCAAACGCATCTTCACTAAATTGGATACAAGCATACGACGCTTTAAAATATTTTTGTAAACGACAGAGCAACCATGACAAATTGCG
Source organism: Allacma fusca (assembly GCA_947179485.1). Lineage (NCBI taxonomy): Eukaryota > Metazoa > Arthropoda > Collembola > Symphypleona > Sminthuridae > Allacma > Allacma fusca. The sequence continues at coordinate 66,218,656 of OX359246.1, forward strand.
TGTTTAGAAACTTTTCCTTTTCCGCATCATCGCTCCTGAAGATAAATTCCTCCAGCCTTGACCTCTGGCCTTACTGGTTATGCCCAAAATGGTTAACTCATGGGCCTGTGGGATAACTCCTCGGAAAACGTATAAAATTTCCTACAATTAGCAGTCAAAAAACATTCGAACAACTTTTTCCTGTGAAAAAACATTCATAATGGGAAAATCCTCAAAAAATGTAAACTTTGCATAATGGTTTTAAGCATAATAACAAATTTTTTACGCATGCCAATAAAACAACTTTTGCAAAATCAGGAAAAGAATTTGCTTTAAAAAAGGAGACACATCTATTTTGTCAAGCTGTCCATCAGGTAGGTCAGAAAGTAGGAAACGATAGGGACAACATGCACATACATACATGCATATGTAAATACGTCCTTCGTATTGACTGTGAGTAAAATCGGAAATTTTGATGGGACTGTGATTGTGGCACAATGTTTTCCATAATTTCATGTTGCATCAAACGTTTGAGTACTTATTTAGTCTTTGAAATACGTACGTAAACTGATAATTATTCTTCACAAATAAAAAGGAACTCATAATTATACAGGTTGTAACTTGGAACGATAATGACATGTACCTGAAAGGTTTCAAAATCATAAACTGCAAAACTATTATTTTATTGCCATTTAAACCTTGAATAAAGCCTTGTGCAAACAAGAATTACATGGTATACGTACGCATTTGTGGCTCAAAATAAGATTTCGTATTTGCTGATAAGTTAATGGTTAGTTGAATGGATGTTAATTGATGTTATTATTAAGTAAATTAAACAGCATAATGCTTCATTATTAGAATCTAAATTGGATGACTGTTCCAGTAATGTTGCAAAAATTGTTGCCAAAATATATTTCCTACAATACAAGCATATGTGAAGTAAAATGGTAAGTATTTATCTATTACGATAGCAATAATTGCGTGGTATTCCGCTGTGTATATCTCCCATAGGAAGTTGAGATAAATTTAAATTACACACAAAAGCAAATAAACTACTATTAGATAGTTTCTTAATAGTAGCCATTCACATATTATATAATTACCCATAGTTTATTTGTACGTCACCTGTCACCTCCTTGTGGCATTTCGTTCTAAATTGTTTTGAAAGCAACACAACAATAACATCTGAAGGAACGATGAGCCTATGATAATATACACTTGTCTTGACCAGAATGAGTAAAGAATTGTCCATTTATATTAAAACCATGAAAGTTGGGCATCTATTAGGAGTTTTTCCATTCAAATGGAATCCAGTGAATAGACGTCTCGAGATGACCTCATGCCTGTGGAAAAGGTTGCACTGTGTCATTAATACCGTACTATATTTAAAATACACGCTTGCTTTCATTTGTCGATACATATACAGTGCGTATTTTGGGGGGAAAAAAATTTCTGCAAGTGACTCCTCGGATTTCATGGCTTTTATAGCGGGGACAATTCACGTCCTTAATATGTCCATAGCGATCACTTGTGACTGGAATGGCTTCAAATCTTACATGAATCGTTTGATACATTTAGATGGAAAAACGACCGGTATGCGTATTTCATTACAGTAGGGCTTCATTTTAAATTTCCTAAGAATTTACTGAGATGACTAAATTATTGGATTTATTAAAATTTTATAATTATTACGGTTTTACATTTCCAGTTGCAAACATGGAGTCATATGAGTATCGTGGAAACCATTCCAAGAATCCAAACAATTCCAGCAATGTCATGCGGAAGTCAGAAGTTATTTTCACAGTTATTGTGCTGTTATATTCCATTCGAATGGTCATCCGACCTACGAAACCCTATCATATGACGGGAATACTCGAAAATGCAAGTTATATAAAAACAGTGAGGGTTGGTTTGGGCATCCTCCAATTTTATATATTTGTTATTCAGTGGTTCCTGAGCCACTGGATTTTTCTATTAATTCAATTCCATAAAAGCGTCATGTGCAAGGAGTTACGGTAAATATATTTGTATCATCACGGGTGCTTGTTAATATTATTGGAATAATGAAGACACTGTAGCTTTGTCATTCTGAAATAGATATATGCAATGGTAAGCACCGACATGTTTCTTTTCGATTTTTTCTAAAAGACAGTTGAGTCTCTCTGATTCAAAAGGACACACTTCAGAAAAGTTGGAAGCCACTGGAAGGAATTTTGATGTTTTGCGGGTTCTACAAAGTGAGCACAACGGTATTTTGAGCCGTATATACTGTGTTTGTTTTTCACTATGTATCGTTGCTATTGTTTCCAATGTTTACCTGGCTGTATCGACACATACTCCAAAAGCTATATTCACATCATTGGCGATGGGCTACATCATTGTGGTCATAGTGAATTCAGTGGCACTTCAATATGAGACTTCACTTAATGTCCTGGATTCCTGGAAGCGTCTCCGAGGAAATCCTTGGTTTCGAAGACGATTTAGAGCTACATCATCAATTCGCACTCAAAATGGGAACTTTGGGTTTATTGATAGGCCATTGAATTTGACATTTTTAGGCATTATCGTCGACAATTCTGTGGCCTTAATTGTTGGCGGCGAAAGTAATTAACACATCAGTCTTGAAACGTGGGGTTCGACGTGAATACTAAAGCGATGTAAAGCTAAAACAAATAGTACATACGATTCTGTGATACACTTCGTTCACTGCATATAAACTACTGTTCATAAAAAAACGTTTACTATTAGAATTTGGGTTTCTTTTATTCTCTTACGTGGATACAATTGCACGCTTTTATTTATATTACCATTAAATATAAACGGATGCAGACAAAATGTACTCAACCTTGTTGTTACAGTAGTACAATCAAAGCAATTAATCATAACACTAGGTATTTAGGTACCCTGGACCTAGGGATAGATTTTTGTAAATCTGACAATTCCGGAAAGGTTCAGGGGGGGGGGTCAGAGCATCGGTACGAAAAATGTTACATATAATTTATGCCATCTGAAAGCAGAATTGTTCCGTTCCGACCCGATCCCGGTGCAGTTTCTGAATTGCCGCGTCATCGCTCAACAAAAATGGAAACACATTTCATATCGCTCTTGTCAGAGTGAAGTCTACGTGACTTGCCTGGGGCTGTGTAGCTAGAGCTAAAAAATGAGAAAGCATTTTAGGAGGTTGTGAACGTTATTTATGAGGTTTGGGGAGACGTCGAGTGTGCTTCACGTGTCACTGCAGGTGTTGAGAATGAGCATATGAAGTGGTCTTTACGTAGTTAAGAATAGAAAAGAAAGGAATCGTAATGCAAAATATTGTAACGAATATAATAATGGGAAACTATACAACATAAAATAATTTGTGAAGTAATAAGTGAAGTTCCAGGAAGTTTCATTCAGCGTCCTGAAGTCAGAGACCTCAAAGCAACTTTAAAACATTTCTGCACTTAGCTGATTCCTTTGACCAAATAGGATGTTATTTTGAATATTTTGTGGATTCAAAGTTGAGGCATTAATTTCAACGTATAATTATTTTGATATTGAGAGTTCCTAAATAATTGAATTCCAGAAAACTAGTCGAGATTGTGCGAATACGTTTAGGGACTATTTTGTGAATTCATGTTTTGTTTATTTACTAATTAAATTGGTTACTTTTACTGTCTGAAACACCTAGTGGATTCCTACACCCATTCAGTTTCCCTACATAGTAGGTTTGAAAGTAATTGGCGAGTTTCTTCCTGCAGCTGCGTTAATTTTGTGTCATATGTCATATCTCCCTGCGCTTTCGACGGTCGGGTTTGGTATCTAACCCAGTTTTATCAGCGACAACCATATAAGTGGCATTGTCTTCGCTCATGCAGACATAATCCACTTGAACCTTGTTTTTAGGGTAATTAAAGCAATAAATTATAATGCTGGGTACTTACATAGATACAAGAGTCCAAGAGTTGGAATTTAGCAAATACCCCGGGAAGATCATTTTAAAAAATTTCGGCTTCATTTAAAGCCCTGAGGTTAAGTCATACACGACTTCAAAAATTACTACGGAAGAAATACCAATAATTTTCGAAATATGTAGTTACATAGGGACACTCATTTAATATCCGTAAGTACTGCACCACAGGGGGGTCATTCTTATTGGATAATTCTTGTATTATCGATTTATTTCAACAACATTTACGTAACCATGGTATACTACCTAGCACCTCAAAACCATTTCACCCCTTTCTTTACCCGTCATTATTACTACTGAGTCACGATTACGTCAAATGTTCTACATTACCCACATATGCAAAAGATATACCCCACGCCATATTATCACGTCAAGCATTAGTTATTGTTCGAGAATTAAGTGACAAATGCTCAATGTAAGGTAAAAGATACAAGTAAACGGGGAATCCGAACTTGGTAATTCAAGTCGGGTAAATTGACAGTGCAGGCTGAGAAACTATACTTGCATCAAATATCTTTTATCTTTCTATATCAGGATCTGAACTCATGACATACCTGTACTTGAACGTGTAAATGGAAGCATGTTTTCAAGTATTTTGATTCTCAATAAAACGATTTGTCAAACCCCCCTCGGTTCAGTCATACGTTTCCCCAAGAACGAGTTGATTTTGTGCTCATAATGAAAACGTTACTGACTCATTAAGCACATGCATTACGCACACCACAATTTTTGGAGGATAAGAACTAGGCGAGGGTTCAGTTTGCCTTAGGATTCCCACTTCACCGTACCGACATTGTAAGTGCAATTATTTGTATTTACAAATGAGTGCCTTGTGATCAGAGATTGTAGAATTAACAGAAATGTGTCATTCAGCAAAACCAGAGATTGAGAGGAAACATTCAATTGCCCATCAACATATTACATTACTAGAAGGCGAGAATCACGATGAATATAATTACTGCAATTAAGTACTCAAATTTGTAATTAACCGATTTTTTAAAATGGTGTTCACGTCTTTAAATATCGTCTGTCAATCTTATCGTACACTATTCGTAATTGTCTTTGCCTAAAGGGATGGTTGCAATTTATGAAACGATTATTATTTCAAGCTGCAAGCTACTGTTGTAATAAAAAGAATACTTGGGGAGGTGTAATAATAGCTGCAGCAATCAATTTATATAACCATCTCACTATAACTTGTAAACGGCAATCGATTGTATTATTAAAATATTCTATAAAATTTGTTCCGTAAAATGTAATTTTCTTGGTCTTACAGAAATTATGGCATGAAGTTTTATATTAAAAAAATACTCGGAATACTTAAAATTCAAGTTCGGGTTACGCAATTTTGGAATTCGAATTTCAAATAGTGTAAGTAGGTAGCAGGTAGTATATTAGATAGTATTAGTAGTTCAGGTACCTCAAAATATAGTTGGTTAAAATTACTCGACTGATCAAGTACTTGATAAGATTCAAAGTACCAAGTTCATGTCCACGAAAATTTATACTTGCCAGTTCAAGTGCATGTCATGTATATGTTCGGATCATGCATTTACTTGAACCGAACGCAGATCTGGTTCTGGTCAATGTTTGTTTTCATTTGCAAGTTAACCGAAGCTACTAATTTAACTTGCAAGTTCGGTTTAAATCCGGTTATTTTACACTTACTACTTATTAGACTATTCGACCTGGAAGAAAAACCCGGAAATAAAGATTTGAAGCACCGGAAAAATGAGAAGTATTAATTCCCTACGGCAGAGCAAGCCAAAAATAATTATGAAAACGTCCAGAAAAACGGAGACGAAGCAGTCAGAAAATGATAAAGAGGGAGCTGATAATAACAAAGGACAATTCTGCTAGCAGGTCTCCAGAAATAAGCTCATCTGGAACGACGAACAGGAGAAATGACGGGTTAAAAATAAATTATTCGAGGAGGTCGACAACCATGCAAGAAAACAATAAGACATAAATGTTAGGTAAAAATTAAATGGCTTAAATGTTACAAAGTTAGGCAAAACCTTCAGCATTACTTCCGTCTAACATTCCTTTAATAGCACGTGGAAGAAACTAACCAAGTTCAAAACAACTTGTCATCAAGTAAGTTATACAAACAAGTTTGTAGGTGGTGTGTGACACCATTAGTTTAATTGTGTACGGTTTAATTATCCATTTGATTTTACTTTCGTCCCACGAAATAAATTTGCTGTAAATAGAGTAGATTTGTGGGAAAGGTGATATTGACATTACATAAATTTGATCAGCGCGGGATTTCACGGAATGACCAGCTATTGCTAGCTTCGTATTTTATTGAATTTTATTTAGCAACTAAATGTTTACATTCAATGCCGAATTCATTTTTACTAAACAAATGATTATGTTCATTGACGTATTCATTATAACTGAATAAATTATTACATTCATGGACAAATTCGTTATTACTAAACAATGTATAACCCTCATCGAGTAATTAATTATTCGTTAATACACTATCTCACCGAATGACTAATTCATAATAACTACATAATTGATAACAATCATTGATTAATTCATTATTACTAAATAAATGATTATATTAGTTGATTAAATAATTATTACATTATTATGGTAACATTCATGGATAAATTCTAACAATAAGTAAACAAATATATTCGTTGATTAAACGTTATAACTAAAGCAGAGATAAATTCATTAGAGACTAATTCATTTTTACTAAATAAAAGATTAAATTCATTAACTGCTTCATTATTACTAAATAAATTATTATATTTGTTGACTAATTCATTATTACTAAATAAACTATCACGCGCATTGAGTAATTCTTTATTACTAAATAGTGTATAACACTCATTGAGTAATTCATTATTAGTTAATACACTATCTCACGCAATGACTAATTCTTAATAACTAAATAATTGATAACATGATGATGATGGTTTCTTGTAGAAACGTTTTTCAGCATCTAATCTTCGTTTACTTTCCACACCGGAGCCGTAGCAGAAGCAAGTAAGGAAGCAGAAACGTAGAAGTGTTAGAGAAAATGACGAAGAAGATAGGCTTATCAAACATTTCTGGGCTATATTTGCACTCCTGTGGTGGGATGGAGGAATGTTTTGATACAACTATTGACTGTAAGAGAGTATTTAATCTGTGTCATTCCTATTCAGTATGAACTGTAGCAACGCTGAGGCTTAAAACGGTTTTCCAGTAAATTTGTAGTTCACATAGAATCTTAGAAGTTGAGCTTCTCATCATCCTTTCATTAATTATTCATTTCATCTGTCTATTCTAAGAGAAAATGTCCCCAAAGAATCTCTTCGGGGACATTACCGTTTACCGGAATTATTCAAAAACTGGATCGCTGGAATACTTGTAGAAATCATCCCAGATTTTTTTGAAGGGAGCAGTTTTGATGGATCATCAGCAAGTCTGTTACTTGACACCAACATAGTACAACATGTACAAATTATGCTTCACCAGATTACCTTTACAAGGGTTGTTTACGCAATGACATTATGTCCACTGCCAATAATCTGACGCAACATGTTCACATTTTGCATCCTAAAAATCTTTGTCTATCCATGTAAATCCAATATCACAAATCAGATGTTTTAATGTAATTTTCAGAAACGTAAAATCAGATATCCAGCTACTATAATAATAAGTTATCCTACGGCCTGCAACTGCATGTGCATATTCTAACACGAAGTACGTATATGAAGAAAGTAGTTATTTAGCATCAAATTTTAATTAAAGATGAGCACAATTTTTAGAGGTCAGACAAATTGTAACCTTAGCAAAGCAGATGATGATCGTTTCTAGCATGAAAGTTTCCCAGCAAGTAATCTTCGTTGACGTTCCACACCGGAGCCGTAGCAGATGCAAACGAGGAAGCAGGAACGTCGAAGAGTGAGAGAAAAAGACGAAGAAGAGAGGCTAAGCCAAAATCTATGGGCTATATTTACACTCATGTGGTGGTTCCAAATCTCATTGTTCCGGAGGGAAGAGATGTTCTGGACTGGCGAATGCGTGATGTCATGCCTAAAGATTTATGCTCGTTCACATTCTAAACAGCAACAATATGTTTGTTCCCTGGTAATTCGCCATGGATTCAATCGCATGATGTTTTTGTGACTCGTCACGGAAGCTTAAAATTTATAATACGTGCTCATAGCGGTTTTATCGACATCTTCAGGTTACCTGCTGACGCACACACGCTTAACACGCTTAATTAATCCAGATATTATTTAAACAATGCAGCGAACTAATAAGGTCGAAAACGAGTCATATAAAGACATCAGAGATGTAATTGTACAGTGGTGTCCTTTAAGTGTCTCACTTGAAGATTTTAGTTCATGCGATTGGAATTGTCCAATAAAAAGTTTTTATAACAAAATGCTTTCCGTAACATCTTCCGCGAATGTAAATACACAATATGGAGCCACGGGGTTGACGAAGGGTTCATTATATCCCACTCATATGCAGAGGTATGGAATATTTTAAAATATTCTATTTGAAATAATATTTGAAATGCATTTCATATTTTTTATTTTGTATTTTTCTTCCCGTAAATTTTTGAGGTATTTTGTATTTGGTATTTTGTCAGAACCATATTCTCTATTGTATTTTGTATTTCGTATTTTCAAAATATATGAACGTGATGTTATTTTCGATTTATTTATCTTGTTACTTTTGCCCACCCCGTATTTCAAATACAAATTACAATTTCAGAATACATAACTCTGGCCACTGTCCAGGTCGGTTGCAACACATACTCGAATAAGCACTTTCAAAGGTAAAATATCAATTTGAATGGTCACGAATTCTAAATTTTGTGACTGGTTTGTGGTACTTGCTTATTGGATTTTCAACGTGTATTATATTCAGGGTTGCACAATTGAAAATGCCATGGCATTTTCGGCATCTATGGCACTTAATTATAATGTTATTTTTGAAGTTTATATTTTTCTACTTAGGAGTCCTGATTTGAGATTGTAATTATATGGGCACCCTACGTGTTTCTCACGATTAACTTTTGCGATCACGATTGCATTTGATTTCACATACCATTTTTTGTAGTATATCGTACCAGGTATCAAAATTATTATAAAATAAAATTCAAATTGTACAACGGAAGAACAGGAAGATACTCAAGATGCAGCAGTTGACGAAACTCCAGTAATCATGCTCGAAAAACAGATCCATCGCCCACGACCATTTCAAAATCAAAGATACTCACTTTCAATGCAATTATTGCAAGTAAGCATACAAACAAAATGTTAAACAATCAAAACAGTTTTACTAATAGTTCTTGAATGCAAAGCCAGTCATCGAATTTTCAAACAAGAAACATAATTAGTATACATTCAGAAGACAAGTAAACTAGTTGATTAGTTTTATTTATACAGTAAAATTTTATTAAAGATTCGAAGTGTACCACCAGTAATTTGTTGGCACACTTAATTTACTGAAGTGCTTCTTTATCCTTTCCTTTTTTAATTAATACTTTACACATGGGAATTTAGGACTATTAAAACATAGTGAACATCCCCGAAGAAATACCTACTAATGTTGAACCTGAACTCGATGTTCTGTATGAAAGTCAAATTAACCGGCCAAATCTCTATTTAACGAAGAGTGTATAAGTTTCTGTAAAAATGCCCAAAATGCCTGCCGAAAATGCCCAAAATGCCGGGCATTTTTTAAATGTAATGCATTTGCAGGGCATTTTCGGCGTTTTGGGCATTTTCAGGGCATTTTTAGGAGGGCAGGCATAAAACCTAGGGCATTTTCATTTGTGCAACCCTGTTAGGGTTCCCAGACGTCCCGGAATGCCCGGGACAGTCCCGGAATGACCGTCGTTGTCCCGTGTCCCGGAAGGGTGTATTCCGGGACACGTAAATGTCCCGGAAACGTCGAGCTCAAATAGTTATGAAAATTATTAGAGATTTTAAGATAAAAATAAAATATTTCGTTCTAGAGGAGCTCGATTCAAACGAGAGCATCACGTGCCATCTACATAAAACTAATAAAATCATAAAAATGTGATTACAAGCGTAAAAAATCGCTTAAGCATCAGGTAATAATTAAAAAGGTCTAGGTTTTACAATTCTATATGGGAAGAGGTTGTCAATTCAAAAAATTGGTCAGGTCGAAATGGTAAAGATAACCAGACTCCTGCTAGGATTTTAGTGTGTAAAGCGACTTTCTCTGTGAGTATGAAGAATTTGGGTTTGTTAAATCACACATGTAAGTTCCTAAAAACCTAGAGAAAGCAGGTGCTGAAACTAAAAAAGTTTAGATTTTTTTAATCGAAAAATCTGGAGACGATCAAAAATTCAACATATTTGCTGTTACAATGAGACCGTAAATTACGGTCGCAAAAATTATGTGTTTTAGAAATTCCAGGAAGAAAATCTATCAATTGCTGCTTCTAATTGAAAATATCACATTACACACAACGCTGTGAAAAATACATGCAATAAAGTATCAATGGATGTTGAAAGCTTAGTTTTAAAGGTTTTTAGCGAATCTAGCCCGTCTGCGCAGAGATTAGACTCTTTAAAACAGTTATGGGAACTTGTGGATGTGGCTTTCCTTACTTCCACCACTGCACAGATTCCTTTCTAATAGGTCAGCTTTGAAGTCATATTTTCTTTTTTCCCATTTTAATGTTGGAGTGTAATGATTGTACTTCTACGGAAGTTTACGCCATAATGAAATCTCTTTTGGAAAGTTCTGTAAACCGATACGATAAATTTTACGGAAGTAGCGCTAACAGGGTTGGTTTTTTTTGGTTTTTTTCAAAAAAACCAAACAACCAGGTTTTTTTGGTTTAAACCGGGTTTTTTAGGTTTAAACCATGTTTGTTTTTGGTTTAAACAAATTTGCAATCCAAAACATTCATTAATATGCAAAACATGTGAATTTGAACAAATTTACTTATTTCCTAAACTCAGTAAGTATCACAAAGCATTAAATATTTAATAATTTAGATATAAATTTAACGATAACTTTGCAGCATAAACACAAGTTTGGCATTTTTCATTTTACAAACGATTCCGAATTTGTAAATGTACAAGACTAAAAGCTAATAGTATTATTTACTTCAATAAAGTTTAACTACACAATATCACAGTAACTGCACAAGTTTTGTGCACGACGAAATATAAGCATTTTGGATTGAAAATATTAAACTTTTAGGTGTTTGGTTTAAACCATTGGTTTTTATAAAAAAACCGTTTGGTTTAAACCATGGTTTAAACCATGTTTTAAATCATTTGGTTTAAACCAAACCAACCCTGAGCGCTAATGCAATTCTGAAAAATTTACCCGCGCAACAAAACAAGAGCACTTTGAACAGGAAGCTTTGAATTTTTTTGAAATCACTGCAAACCTATTTAAGCAGACATTTTGATTTCAGTTATACTAATTTTTTTTGAAAATGGAACTACTAAATTTGAAATCAGAGGAATTCTTAGTACCCATGGCTTATTTACTAAATACTGCCGTTGCACTCGGTATTAAATGAAACGAGGACCAACTGTACAATGAATTTTGCTTACTTCGTCAAACTTGAGTTTTTTATTGTGATCGGTGATCGTGAGATCGGTCGGTGCTAAGTGGACTGAGTTTTTTAAGAAAGATCAATGTCCTGAACTATTCAAGCTTGCATCGTTCGTGCTATTAATTCCTGTTAGCAACGATTTTGCAGAATATTTCAGCCTAATGAAGAAAGCTTGGACAGCCGAGAGAAACTTATTGTCAACAAAATTTGTTAAGGCAGATCTTCAAGTCAGGCTAAATGTGACCTTTTCATGTTGTGAATTGGTTTCTTTTTTGAACAAACCGGAAAACAAGAAAATGTTATTAGATGCCAAAAAGGCTGAAAAATAGAATTATGAATCGAGTATACGTAAACAAAATTTAAAATTATTTTGTCCCGGAATGAAGTTTCAAAAAAGTGGGAACCCTATAAACCCTGTATATATCATAAACGTTTTTGGTAACTGCAAGTGAACACTACAGAACTGTTGCATACAATTGCAGTCTAGATTATTACCAAATAAAAGCGTTCCAAATTATTAAAAACATTTTGCATGCAGGGCTACATTTAGGTTCATTTGCGTAGTTATCATTTGTTACTATAATATTATTAGGACAAAGGGACTTTATGATAAATTATGTCAAATTGTATTCACTTTTTCTAGAAATGCAACAACAGGATATTTTTTTCACTAACTGTGAAATCAGGACTAAATCCAAGCTCATCAGGTCATCAGGTGACCCTGGGTCAAATCAGGACAGTCCTGATCGGACTTCTGGGCACCCTAGAAACACGTGACAACGTGGCAAGTAATTGCAAGTAATGCAATACTTGAATGGGCAATGATAATACACAAAATCATTCGTTTAATAGTCCAGAAGCTTTTCAATGTTTTCGACTTTAGACGTTTTTGCGATACAATTAAAAACCAAGTTCAAAACCAATTTCAAATTCAAATATTTCATTTACTTAATGTGGATTCGAAATTGATTTGGTTTTCAAATGATAGAATCATATTTGATTTGAAGTTCATCCGCATTTCAAAACCAGTTTCAAATTACAAACACAACAGAATTTGATTCGGTAAACCAATTTATTAGAAACTGCCTATTTTTATTTGGTTTGATTCGCATTTGAAATTGAATTTTCAAATATTACTTGCATTTGGTCGCAACACTGGCCTCGTCTGATATAGATTTTCATTGCTCTGGTGCAGACGTAGAAGTAAATTTTCACGTTCTATTCATTAAGGTTTCTATTTTGTTACCAAAAATGGCATTGTAACATATTCCACGGGATTTAGTTAAATTTTAATATTTTACTTAAATATTGTTAGGACCACGGTCTTGTACAGTATTATGGTCTGGCCCACATATTGGACCAATTGTATCTGGTCTGGTTCAAGTGTTGGACAAGACCATTGAAATTTTGTTACATTTAATTATTTTAAATTATTTTCAAAATTACAGGCATAATATAAAATTGGCTAGATAAATCCATTTTAAAAATCCTATGTAGGTAAGCAGGTATGCAGAAAATGTTTCTAAGCTTATAAGAAGGGTCGTATGTGAAAATGAAATTTATAGGTAAGTTACAGATAGGCAAATTCATTTGGACATCTTTGGTGTCAAGCAATTTCTACGCTACGTTGTAAAATATTCGATCCTTTCGCAATACGAAAATAAATTACTAACTTGGATAGATGCATGTTCACCACTACCGTTTTAACAATTAATTCCGTTCATAATTAAGAGCATGGGTACATGGGGTTGAATTAAGTTTAGTATGTGAACACTCTGCATAAGAGTATCCCTAAAGCCAGCAAGGACTACAAAGATCACTAATTAAGTGGAAATCATGCAGATCGTAAACAAGTTCTACATTCGTACTTATTCGAAGAGGAAGGAACGAATTGTGAAGTGATATGAGCATGACATATCTATTTTACAATACGTACCTTTTCAGGATTTACGTCCTTGTTGGTTACGTTAGTAGAAGCCATATATTTGTCTATCAAACTTCGCTGGTGTTCAATTTACCGCTTTGTGTTTCCTGCTTCTCAGAAATTGGCGCCTCTAATAAATCTGGGACTTATTTGTTTATATGAATAAATATGAAAGTAAGAAAGATTTAAGCATGACAATTAATCAATCTATTTATTTAATACACATTATAAACTTGACCAGAGAGATTAAGTGCAATCTCCTTGCATATAGGAGTTCGAACTGCGAATTATGAACTAAAAGGCGGCATGCTTTGAAATATGCAAAAAATTATAAAATAATTAAAAAATGAATGGGATATAAAAATCCGGATAACCGCTCAAAGGAACTTCACTTTTAATAGAATCTTCTGGGCATTGGTTTAGAACAGTACTGAGAAACATTTAAATGAATTAATTTGAATGTCGAACTATAAAAGCTGCACTCCTGGCTATAAAAAGATGTTGCAAGATTTTCTCAATTTCATTTTAATAGATTTGACACTTGATGATACAAATCTAGACAAAAAGATAATTTTTGAAATAAGTAGCAACGGTTTGTAAATAACTGCAGTGTAGTCAAATATAATGTGTCCCAGCAAACTCCTACCAGCATGAAGCTTCTTTCATGTGTCACCAGGGGGATTGGCTCTTACGGGCTCGGACAATTTTGCCTGGAGCTCTTTCACCATAGTCTATACAAAAAATAGAAAATATGAACATTAGAGCAGTATTTGAACTTAAAAGAACGTTGTGTAAACTTCAAGAAAAAACTTTTGAGAAAACTTCTGCATGCTGGTAATTTGATTCAAATATTTTAACCACATAATCAACTCACAACCAATATTTCCTTCTCTTCTTTCGCTTTTTTCCTGTAATTTCGGAGACGCTCCATTTCCTGAAGCTTCCTTTCCTCCGTTATGGGCTTCCTTTTTCGTTTTCTTTTTGTGCTAGAATTTGGACGTGGATCGTTTCCTTCTGGGGTGGATTTTTTCACTTCCTCCAACGTTACCGTTATATCGTTATTTACACTTCCCATGCCTTTGATGGTGTTGTCAAAGGATTCTGAATTCTGCGTCACGGGTAAAAAAACACAGCTGAAAACCAAGGATGGGAAATCCGAAAAATATGAATTCTAATTCGAATTAAAATATTCAAGGCGAAGAATTCCGATTTAAAATACGTATAGCAATACTGAAAAATATGAATTCTAATACGGATTTAAATATCCTCGAGTATTCGTTCATTATGAATTTTAATATGAATATTTATTTGAATACTGCTAGTATACTGAAAATACAAAGAATTTAATTACGGAAAAAGTTCAACCTTGGAAACATGAAATCATCAATGTTTTGGGGTTTTCCGTGGTCATTAAGTATAATTTTAAGAACTGAAAAAAGACGCTCAACTGATATTTGAACTCCAACATTACTAATTTTCTTTCGGCCCATTTTTAGTTACCTATAAAATTTTTAGTATCAACGATTTACATTACTTGAGTAATTAACTTGTAGGACAAAAAAAAGTTTTGAGCACAACCGTTAAAAGCCTCTGACAAGTGCTAATAATTCCACTCTATTTTACGTAGAATCCGGAAGCATGTTCATTTCGGATGAAGAAAACGTTCGCCAATGCTCTTTGATTAACTTTACATTGTAAGTAAAAAATTGCGACAATTTTAAATTTATATTTAAGTGTGTACACTTGATGAAATATATCCAAAAGAAAGAAATTGAAAACAATACTTTATTTTAATCGGAATTCAGTAAAAAATATTTGAATACCAATTCCGATTCCAAAAATTATTTTGAATGCGATTTTGAATTAAAATACTTTCTGGGAATTATTTGGAATTTCAATATGAATTAAAATCCTCAAATTTTCGAATATAATTCCGATTCCGATTCGGATACCGATTCCGATTCCCATCCTTGGCGCATAGAAAGTAACAAGTGGAATATATGTTATGATTTTATTGTAAGATCAGAGAAGACTGACACTTACACCCATATTTCCATCCTTTCATTTCCTACTCGGTCTCTTTAACCATTACCATGTCCTGAAAACATGGATATCCTTTGCGTCTTTAGACCTACTCAGTCCAGATGCGAAAATTTTCGTAACCTTGCTTCAAGTATTTTTACTTACCACAATTTAACTGCAGGATGATGTTTTGAAAAACCTATAACAGCTTCCACTACAGGGTGAATTTCATACTGGTACTAAGAGGCTATAATACTACATTATTGTTCTTCGGTAAGCACGAATCACAAGCAGTCCATTGTAGGTGTAGCACTCGGATTTTAAAAATTTGCTAAAGGGTTTGCTGGGATCCCAAGTACCTCCCGGTATCATTTCTTCAAACTGCACACTCAACTATTGTTTTTTTCAAATTGGCAAAATTCTCATTGTTACTCTGCATGTCCTCTGATTGTGTCTCTAGTTGTCAACGTCAGCTGAAGTAAGCGCCGGGCATTCGTACCGCAGCTCAAGAAGAATATTTGAGCTCAGTCGGGAAGACAATTATCATTGCAACCAATCTGAGGGTCACCGAGGTTTGTGATGTCTTTATCCATCTAAACCCGGGTGAGTTAAACGTTCATGAAGAAGCCTGAAAATTATCGATTGAAGAATACGCAGAGCTACAGAAGAGCTAAGAAATATTTCGAGCATACAGGGAGATTCTGAAAGCACCGGTGGCTCCGGAGATGTGAATAAAGGCCACAATGGAGGAAAACATGCATGCGTGTCAGTAAATCAAGGGATACAAATTTTCTTGCCTTGAGAAGGTAAAGGTTTAGATATTAGTGATGTGTAATAAATCCGTAACGTTTGAAACATATTGTAATTTCGCATTTCAATTTTGATATGAAAATTATTAATTCATGAGTTCACGATTAACCAGTTTTGAAGAACCAATAAGTTAGTTGTAACGAATGAAATTATTTTACTGTCTTGAAAATTATAAGTATAACAATAAGTATTTTTGGTTCTTAATAAATGAAATATTATCATTATTATTTGTTTTCAAAATTCATACACGTTTTGGTACAATTTCATTAATTATGAAATAAATGAAGACTCGAATATGAAGGAGGGCTATTTTTGGAGGAAGGGTGAATTCATTTAAAAATTGAAAGAGGCTGAAGCTGAAGGAAGACAAATATTATAAAGGCTTCGCCTTCATTTATAGGCAGGAAGAAAGCACGATGTGTCGCTTTTGTTGTTCGAGATCTGGCAGCTTTAGGGTTAATGGTTATAGGAGTTCGGACCTGTGTAAAAGTATTAAATCGGCGAGCGGTGTTATCAATCAAAATGTTAACCTGGATGTGATCAATCTTTTCCATTCTTAAACTAACCTAGTACAAATTGAAAGTAATAAGATTTCGAAGGGATGTCAATCCTTCATCAGTATCCTAATTATTTACAATTTAGTTATTTACATATCCGTAGTATCAAGTAAGTTGTGACCTTTGGCCTTTAATTTGGCCGAATAATACGGCGAATGTGCGGCGGGAATTTTGAAATTTAAAGTGGAAAAAGGTGGACAAAGTGGAAAAAAGTGGAAAAAGTGGGGAAAAAGGTGGAAAAGTGGAAACGGCCGGGATTTTAAAATCTAGCCATTAAACGCAATGCTTAGAACAGTCTTCCCAAAGTTAACTAAGTTGGTGGAATGCTCAAGATTACAAATGTCACTTGCTGGCGAAATTCAGAAAATTCGGAATCATTCCACCACTTGAACAAATTATTTCATTTTTCCCTTGTGCGGTCCATAGTTGTTCCACTGAATGCGTTGTTTCATTTTTTGTTGTACTTCTAGATTTCTATTGTAGTCGTAGATACACAAATGACTCTGCCTTTCTCTCCATTTTCATTACTACGATAAATAACTATTTGCGCAAAAAACCATGTAAAATATAAATGTACTACAGTATATAAAAGGTCGTGAAGGGCTCTTTATGGCTGTATAATGCAATGTCAGAAATGGAATCGGAATTCATTGGAATATCATTAAATTCAAATACCAATACCGATACGTACTTTCCAATTCCGATTAGAATTCCAATACCTAATTTTACAGTATTTTTAATTCCGATTTCGATTCTAATACTTCAAATTTTCGGATTCTTTTTCGATTCCAATTCTGATTCCGATTTTCAACCCTGGCTCGTACTAAGCAGACGGCCCGAAAGTCCACTGGAGAGACAGCCTCTCGTAAACAACTCGCTACCAAGGCTGCTCGTAAGAGTGCACCGGCCTATATCCTGGAACTGCAGCCCTCGGAGAGATCCGTCGTTACCAGAAGAGCACCGAATTGCTCATCCGGTCGTGTTCGGAGAAAACTCCGCTGGGGATTTTTACGCCGAGATTTGTACGCCGCGAAAACTCCGCGGGAGATTATTACGCCGGGGTGGAGATTATTACGCGGAGATTCTTACGCGGAGAAAATTCCGCCGGAGTTTTTTACGCCACGTGAGAGAAATTTACGCGGAGAAAATTCCGCCGGAGATTATTATGCTGCATTTTAAACTACATCTGGAAAAAACAATTTAAATGCCAAGGTTAATATTTTAAGTAGAATATTGTGAGACACTGCCAGTACAAATTGTGCTAGCGAATTCTGAAATACCAAGTGAGAGTAAATTCTGCAGGAGATTTTTACGTGTAGTAATTACCTGTAACACATGAATTTTATTCTTATACAAATGTTTTTTTCAAAACAGTAGTCATAAAATGCACTTGGTAACATACAACCAAACGCATGATATCCATAAAGCACTATCACTAGAGGAAGGCATTGTGAATTATGCTGCTGGGAAGAGTGGCAAAGAATTTTATTTAAGAATCTGCTATGTGGGTTTCATGAATTTGTACCACCTTTATTGATTTGCGTTAATCAATAACCATATGTATAGAAAGTAACGAGTAGATAAATGCAGTCTAAGCATGAGATCGGTTCGGATAAAACACAAATCCGAACCGAAGTTTTCGGTTAATTTTTTGTCAAAATCCGAACCGAACCGTTTTGTTCGGATAAAAAAATACTCCTATCCGAAACCGAACCGCCATACATCGGTTCGGATGATTTTTATAACCGAACCGTTCGTCGGTTATCCGAATAACCGAAACAGTATTGCACATTTTACCAGCGAAAACTTCATTCGAAGTAAATAAATATTTATTAATATCTTTTCTGAAAATCATTATTTTAATAAAACGTCGTTTAAACTTAAAACAATTATTACACTAATTTTTATCAAATTCTTCCTATTATTTAACCTCAAATGACAAATAAAAATCTAAGAACCAAATATCCAGTAAGACCAAATTGTCCCAAACATCGCCTTTCATCTTGTTTTGGAGGCTCATTGCTCTTGGTAGTTTCTGCTGTTATTACTGAGTCGGAGACATTAGTTGTAGTACTTATAAGGTACTTATTTAATTTAAGCCAAAAATTAAATAATAGTGTGAGAAATAATTCCGATGAGATGGTCAAATGTATCCCTGCCCGTGGTCCATGCGTTGTGTTTTCTAAATATATTGCAAATACATAATGAAACAGTCGTTATCTCGAGATATTCATGCTACAGCCTTTCTCGATTACGATTTGGTAAAAATTTTAGGAACGAAATTCAAAATCGGTTATCCGTCGGTTTAACCGAGCGGATACATTTACCTAATCCGAACCGAATGGATAAATTCATATTTAAAACCGAACCGATCCTAAACCGATATCCGGTTAGGCATTGACGTATCCGAACCGTTCGGTTATTTCAATTCGGTTACGACTGTTCTATCCGAACCGTCGGTTTCGGTTAACCGATGGTCGGATAACCGCGTTAAACCGAACCGATCTCGTGCTTAATGCAGTCCTGGGCTGAAATTTAATCTGTTGAAGTCACCTCATCTTTGACCATCTCATTTTCATGACATTTATAGTGGTACCCAATCATTATGGTTGGCATTATGAATTTAAAGAATTCACTGGCGCAATTCGTAATGGCAGTGTCTTACAATATTCTACTGAAAATATTAACCTTGCCAGTTACATTTTTTACAGTTTTTTCCGGATGTAATTTAAAATGCAGCGTAAAAATCTCTGGCGGAATTTTCTCCGCGTAAGAATCTCCGCGTAATAATCTCCACCCGGGCGTAATAATCTCCCGCGGAGTTTTCGCGGCGTACAAATCTCCGCGTAAAAATCCCCGGCGGAGTTTTCTCGTAACTCCCATCCGGTATTTGCCATTCCAACGCTTGGTTCGAAAAATCGCTCAGGATTTCAAGACGGACTTGCGCTTCCAGAGCTTGGATGTGATGGCCCTCCAGGGGGCTTTCGAGGCTTACTTGGTGGGACTGTTTGGGGGCACCAACTTGTGCCTCATTATGCCAAAGGACATTCAATTGGCCCGTCGTATCCGAGTAGAGCGCGCTTAAATGACTTATTTCAGCAGCCTCTTTGTACATAAAGTATAAGGCATTCATTTTTAACACATTAGTACCATAATTTCCCGTCACCCTCAACAGTAAAGTTCCCCTATCCTTATTCCAATCATACAGGAAATTAACCCAATTTCCATTCATCCCAATACGTCCCATTTTTACTTAACATATTTGATCGGTTTTACTGTACAGAGCGCCAGCAACATTGCGGGCAGAAAAATGTAAATAACGAAGGCAGCAAATAGTTATACACACTTAGATATATAGTGTTTTCAAGTCAAAGGAAGGCGCATATCACGTGGCGCTTCATGTGAGCAGAACGCGCATAAAGTTGGAAAAACCACATCAAAGACCCATTGATGGGCACCCTCACGAGGGTTGAGTTCTTCCCTCGCCCTCATCCCTCGCCCCCTTCCTCAAAATACGAGGTTTGAGTGCGAGTTCTAGTGAGAACACCTCGCCCTCGTTTGCTTGAGAGTGAGTTACACTGAAAAAATGCACTATAATGAGGGCGAGGGTGAGTACTAACATAGCTCTCAGCACGTTGTGTTCGAAATGAAATTGCAAGTTTTTCTGTCCAGCATTTCTCCTCTCTGTGCTGTCATTTGAGAGCAATTTATCCATTAAGAACACAATTATCTATCAACTACCCATACAAAACCATGCATCCAAATTCAATGAACGTTGATTCTATTCCAATCTCTCATACTTCCATCGGATCACTCACCTCGTTTTAATCATTCCGAGTATTTACTAAATCTGTTATAATATTTAATTAGCTACATTACATTCTTTATTAAATTACTAAATAAAACCAAATTAACAAATCCTCTCATCTTGTCAACAAACAAGTGGGATTAAAGTCAGACATGTCTGTCTCCAAACGAGAATCAGCAACGATACGCCAACCCAGAATCGCAAATATAAACAGTTTGCAGTCTGCAATAAATGGCGTGTTGCTAATGAAATTGACTCATAAGGGCCACGAGTGTGAGTTACTAGTGTCAGATGTCGTGAAGGTTTAGAGGGAAGTTGCATTTATTTACAAACCTCATGAGGTGAGGTCGAGGGAGAGAAAAATGCCCATCAATGCAAGACCTCCTACTCTTTCAAATTAGTACAGAGGATTGCGAAATAATTTATCTAGTTACAGCATAAAAGCTACAGTGCTGCCAAACGTGCATTTAGATTTAAAAAAATTAATTGCAATCTCAAAACATGGAATTCCTGAAAGTGCCAATTATTGATTATGAACCATAATTAACCACTGTAACCTAGAGGACTGACGTATGTACATAACCGCGTCATTTATACACGTATTTAGTAATAACAGATTCCCATAATTTCACATTTCACAAGAAAGTATGTGTCTTCCACTATTTCAAAAGCTTAAATACTTGGGGGGCAATGTATTGGTTGTCCCTCCTAACTATAAAACAAGGGAACAATGTCACACCCTGGGGATAGGCGATACAGTCCTGGATGTTTAGTTAGTAGTTATAGCAGCCTCACATGCTTATGTCATTTGACCGCACTTCGTGTCCTAAGATGGTATTATTAGGCTCAAACTCATCTCCACTAAATTGGATACAAGCATACAACGCTTTAAAATATTTTTGTAAACGAAGGAGCAACCCTGGCACATTGCATGTTTAGAAACTTTTCCTTTTCCGCATCTTCTCTCCTAATAAAGCCGACGAATTTTCCAAACTTTGACCTCTGTCCTTACTGGTTATGTTCAAAATACTGCCTCACATGGTTTAGTCGTATGACCGCAATTCGAGTTCTCTGAAGGTGTAATTAGGTTCAAACGAATCCCCATTAAATTTGCTACAAGCGTGTAACGCTTTAAAATACTTTTGTGAATGACAGAGGAACCATGAAACATTGCATGTTAAAAAACTTATCCTTTTCCGCATCATCGCTCCTGAACATTAATTTCCATAACCTTACTGGTTATGTCCAAAATGCTTAACTCGTGGACCTTTGGGATAACTCCTCGGAAAACGTGTAAAATTTCCTACAACTAGCCGTCAAAAAACATTCGAACAACTTTTTCCTGTGAAAAAATGGGGAAAATCCTCGATAAATGTAAACTTTGCATAATGGTTAGGGCCAACATGCACATACATACACGCGTCCACGGTATTGATTGTCAGTACTAAAATCGGAAATTTGGATGGGACTGTATTAGTGGCATAATTTTTGCATCAATATTGCAATGCTCAATCAATTGCAATGTTGCATCAAAATGTTTGAGTACTTATTTATTTCTTGAAATACGTACGTAAACTGATAATTCTTCACAAATAAAAAGGAACTCATAATTATACAGGTTGTAACTTGGAACGATAATGACATGTAACTAAATTTTCAAAATTATAAACTGCAAAACTATTATTTTATTTCCATTTAAACCTGTAATACAACATTGTGCAAACAAGAATTACATGGTATACGTACGGATTTGTGGCTCAAAATGAGATTTCGTATTTGCTGATAAGTTAATGGTTAGTTGAATAGATGTTAATAATAAGTAAATTAAACAGCATATTTCTTCATTATTAGAATCTAAATTGGATGACTGTTCCCGTATTGCTGCAAAAATTGTTGCCAATATATTTCCTACAATACAAGCATATGTGAAGTAAAATGGTAAGTATTTATCTATTACGATAGCAATAATTGCGTAGTATTCCGCTTTCTATCTCCCACAGAAAGTTACGGTACATTTAAATAGCATACAAAAGCAAAAAAATTACCATTAGATAGTTTCTTAATAGCAGCCATTCACATATTATATAACTACCAATAGTTTATTTGTATGCCACCTGTCACCTTCTTGTGGCATTTTGTTCTAAATTGTTTTCAAAGCAACACAACAATAATATCTGAAGGAACGGTGAGCCTTGGATAATATACACTTGTCTTGACCAGAATGAGTAAAGAATTGCCCATTTGTCTTAAAACCATCAAAGTTGGATATCTACTAGGAGTTTTTCCATTCAAATGGAATCCAGAGGAGAGATGTCTGGAGGTGACTCCATGCAAGTGGAAAAGGTGGCATTGTGTCTTTAATACAGTGCTATATTTGAACTACACTCTTTTTTTCATTTGTCGCTACGTCTACAGCTCATATTTTGGAGGAGAAAAATTTACTCCAAGTGACTCCTCGGCTTTCTTGTCTTTTATAGCGGGGGCACTTCATGGCACAAATGAATACATAGCAATCACTTGTGGTTGGATTGGTTTCAAATGCTACATAAATCGTTTGCTACATTTAGGCGGGAAAACGACCGGTATGTGTCCTTCATTACAGCAGGGTTACATTTTAAATTTACGAAGGATTTACAGAGATGATTAATTCGTTGGATTCATTTATTTTTTATAATGTTTTTATGTTGTTTGACATTTACAGTTGCAAACATGGCGTCATGTGAGAATAATAGAAACCATTCCAAGAATCCAAAAGATGCCAGCAATGACATGTGGAAGTTAGTCTTCATTTTCACGATGATTTTACTCGTATACTCCCTTCGAATGGGTCTCCGGCCTAAGAAACCCTATCATTTGACCGGAGTGCTTGAAAATGCAAGTTATATAAAAGCAGCAAGGGTTGGTTTGAGCATCCTCCAATTTTATATATTTTGTATTCAGTGGTTCTTGTGTCACTGGATGATCCAAGTTACTCAACTCCATAAAAGCGTCATGTGCAAACAGCTACGGTAAGTATATTTGTACCATAACGGCTGCTCGCTAAAATTATTAGAATAATGTAGCATGGTCATACTGAAATAGATATGTAATAACTGAGACGTTTGTTCTGTTTTTTGTAAAAAGGCATTTGAAACTCGCTGAGTCAACTGTACACACTTCAGAAAAGCTGGAAGCTACTGCAAGCAAGTTTGATATTTTGCGGGTCCTACAAAGTGAACACAATCACATTTTGAACCGTATACACAGCGTTTTTTTTTCGTTAGTTATTATTGCTATTATTTCGAATATTTACGTGGCTGTATCGACACATACTCTGAAAGCTATAATCACATCATTGGCGTTGAACTACATTCTTGTGATCATGGTGAATTCAGTGGCACTTCAATATGAGACCTCGCTTAATGTTCTGGATTCCTGGAAACATCTCCGAGGAAATCCTTGGTTTCGTAGACGCCATAGATCTACATCATCAATTCGCACTCAAAATGGGAGCTTTGGGTTCATTGATAGACCATTGAATTTGACATTCTTGGGAATAATCATCGACAATTCTGTGACTTTAATTGTTGGCGGCAGAAGAAATTAACAAATCGATCTTGAAACGTCGGTTTCAACGTGTATACTAAATTGATGCAAAGCAGAAACAAATATTATATACGATTCTGTGGAAAAACTTCGTCCACTTCATATAAACTGCTATTCATAAAACAACGTTTACTGTTATAGAATTTCCCTTCCTTTTATTCTCTTATGAGGATAAAACTGTACTTTTATTTATATGACCATTAAATACAATGATCATACACAAGCGCATAAATTTGCCTACAACTAACCGCCAAAAAATAATTTGAACAATTTTTTGTTTGGTAGAAAAAAATTTTAATGTTAAAATTCTCAAAAAATGTAAACTTTGCATCATGCTTTTAAACATTATGACCAATTTTTGACGTATGTCAATAAAGCAACTTTTGAAAAATCTGGAAAAGAACTTGCTTCAAACAAGGTAACACTTCTGTTTTGTGTATAGCTGTCCTTTATGCATGTCGCAAGGGGTAGAAAAAGGATCGGGACAACATGCTATTGAGTAAAATCGGAAATTTTGATGGGAATGTGTAAGTGGTACACACGTTTGTATAATTCCGAGTTGCATCAAAACTTTTGAGTATTTATTAAGTCTTGATACACGTATGTAAACTGATAATTATTCACAGTTAAAACGGAATTCATAATTATACAGACTGTAATTTGGAACGATAATGACAATAAATAAGCTCAAAATTATAACCTCCGAAACTATTATTTTATTGTCCTTTAAACCTGGAATGGAAACTTGTGTAAAAAAGAAACACTTGTTGTTGTACGTATGCCTTTCGGACCAGGGATGGAAAACCGAAAAATATGGTTTTGGTTAATACCTTAACGTTTCTCTCAGAATTGTTTGCGTTAACGTTATCGTTTACGTTATCTGAAGTTACGGTTATTGGTAAAACCTGTTACGGCTTCCTTACTATTCTGTTAAACGGTTAAAAACAGTTTTCCAAAATTACGGTTACAGCTTCCAATACATACAGTTAAACGGTTAAAAACGGTTATAAAAATAATGTTTTCTAACTTTAATCAATGAAACATAAATGTATTGCCTATTTATTGAAAAAGAATAATAAGAACTGCATACAAATGCATAAATGCCTCTCAGAATCCATTTACTCGAAGAAATGGAATGAAGTCCAGAAGTTCATCTGTCGATCTAATTCATCTGTCTGACAAAATTTAAGCTCGACACACGTAACAATTAAAATTGTAATAAACGTGTGGTGCAAAAGTTATCCGTGTTATTGAATCGCAGCATTCCACTAAATACCGGGTTTTATTTGTCTTCTCGAAGATTGTATTTTTAAATAGTCGGTCACTGCGCTCGTCTTTTTTCATCCCATTTATTTGTTTCACCGAATGAACACTAACAATGATGGCCGTTACTTACTTAATGTGTAAATAATTACCTAATGTAAATTGCTAAGGAATGACTCTATAGTTTCTATGCATTCCTATATATGTCATAAGGAGAGCACGTGTTAAAAGAATTAGTTCAAGTGAAACGAAATTGAAGAGTTTCACGTGTCTCATTTGAGATCAGCCTAAGTCTTGATTGGAGCATGCAAGATGGCAATGCAAGGGATTTGTAAAAACGGAAAATAACGTTTATATTTTCGGTTATGGTTTACGTTTTTGGTTTTGCAAATCCAACCTTTGGGTTAGTTTCAGTTTAACGTTATTACATATTTTCCGTTTCGTTTTCGTTACTGTAAACCGTTTTCCCTTTTTTTCTGATAATAACGTTATTCAGTAACGTTATCCATCCCTGTTTCGGACACAAAACGAGTCTTCGTATTTGCTGACAAGTTAATAGTTAAATAGATGTTTAATTAATATTATTAATAAGCAAATTCGGGTGACCAGAGGGCGTCAGGGTGCGTCATGGGTTGAAATCCCCTTCTATACTTCCTTGTTGCTTCACCTACCATTAATTAAGATAAGCAAATGATTTTAATGATAAGAAAATGTAATAAAAACACAAGTAATAAAGATGTTGATGTGAAAAAGCGAGATACAATAAAACATACATTATCTATGTCATACCATTATCAATGAGTAAATTCTAAACAGCATAATGCTTAATTAAAAAAATCCGTATTGAATGACTGTTCCAGTTTAGTATCGCAAAAATTGTTGTCAATAAGTAATTTACAATACAAGCTTACGGGAAGTAAAATGATAAGTATCTAATTATTACGTTAGTAATAATTGCGTGGAAAGCCGCAGTCTATCTCCCGTGAAAAGTTACGATAAATTCAATTTGCATTCAAAACTAGACATGCGAAAAGGAAATAGTCTTGTTCAAATCAGTTTCCAATCATATTTTAGATTTTAACAAATAAATTTCGTATTTTTGATACTAAATTATCTTTTATACAGTCGCGATAGAAGGTCGTGCTATGCGAGAACTAATAAATGCTCCCTCCTGCCACTGAAAACGTCTCTCCACTAGACCAGACGAATCTGCAATAGAAAATATATTTTTGCAAGTCCAGAAAGTATAGGGAAAGAGCTGCAGAACATTTTCCAGTACTATAGAGGACAAAGGTTTTCAGATAAAAGTGGCTCTTTTAAGTAGATACGTATATCTACTTTATCCAAAGTCTATTTCCGCAAGTCAGGCTGCTCTTGGTTTGCATCATGAAGAGGTACAAATATGAAGTTTGAAGGCAGCCGCGTAGCTAGGAATTGGCCAAGGGGGGGGGCAACATTAATTAGAACGTACATATGTAAACTGACACATTCTATGGGAAATCCAATTCACGAATGTAAAACTCATCAAATTTTGCAAACTGAATTTCAGATTTTAAAATTCTCCACGTTTTACGATTCCATCAAATTTGAATAATTTTGGACTAGATTTTTAATTGGGCTTGATCCGATTTCGGAGAATTTCGAGACCTGGGTTCGCTTCTATCGTTTCAGCTGGTGCTTAACCTACTGTTCCTGCGACACACGTCTTTGCTTCGAAACGAAACTGCGGTTATCAGGCGTGCTTGACCTTTTCATAATGAAGAATTAAATACAATTCACTAATTTAATAATTCTATCCAGCTTAAAAATTCCCTCGAAGCGATGCATGTAAGTTACAGAAGCTAAAAGCTTTTAATATGAAAATATTTAAAGCCGCTGTTACCATACGTTTGTTGCCGTTGAAGTCGAATGGACGAGGCAAAAAGGGCAAAGTGAAATCAGGATTTCGCAATGCATTCAAATCATACGCTAAGCAAGGATGAACACAAAAATATACTCTAGAATCACCCAAAACGTCTCTTTATTGAATGGTTTATTACCCACGGCTTCTTCCCGTCAAAAGTTGACCCAACCATACGCGCGAAAATCGTATCGAAATGCTCTTCCATTTCGACAGAAATTTATTGATCTGGAAATCCTTGGCTCTCGCAAAGGACAATGGGCAAACATTGCGATATTGCGATACGATTTTCGTGCGTATGGATGGGTCAATTAATGACGGGAGGAGCCGTGGGTAATAAATCATTCACACGAAACATGCAAATTTCATGGGTGATTCTAGAGTTATGCTGTTTATACACAGATATTTACATGGAATACTGCATTTGTTGAGTTTCGAAATGATTTTTTTTACAAATAAAAAAAATTGTACTGTCAAATCACTAAAAAGGTTTGCATGTCTCGGTATGGACTGATTTGTTTTTAACTTTTTGAGTGATTTGTGAGTATTTTATTTCGAATGGGGGGGGGCAATTGCCCCCTTTGCCCTCCCTTCGCTACGCGCCTGTTTGAGGGTATAGGTCTTCTGGCAAGAGATTAGGGTGACTCTGTCTCTCTCAACTAAGAAAATGTATGAGTTCAATTGTAAGCAAAATGAATTATAAAACAAACAAGTTTAAAAATACCACAATGTATTATAATAATACGCTTTTCGTCGAATGACACTGCAATATATTAGTTCGTTTATTGGATAGATTTTAAATAGTTTATACTTTAGACTTACAAGGGGCAACTTACATTTACACAAACAAAATGTTAGGAATTAGCTTCAGCTAGTAAAATAGGTCAATAATTATGGAGTTTTAAACTCTATTTTAAAATGAGTTTTAAATATTACGCGCTTATTTTTGACATTCAGACCCAATGGCCCATTTAAACCTATGAAAATTATGTTATTAATTAATTAATTGACAAAAGTGTAATTAATTAATTAATTGACAAAAGTTCCATTAATTATTAAATTATTAAATTTATTAATTTCATTAATGGTTTTAACCCAAACAAGTCATCCATTTGAATAGGAATTGATAATATTGATTTAGCTATCAGTTATGTATATACTTACTGAAATGTCGTCCATGGTTAGACCATCCTTTGCTGATAATTGAATTGGTTGGTTTTTCGGAGCCGTCGTCTAATTTGCATTTTACTATCCCCTTCCCAGTACGCTCGTTTTTGCCACAAATTGGAAATAATTTTCCAAATCAGCCTTCAGAAAAAAGCATCGCCATGCGTCCATTCCTTCTGCAACGTAATAAATAATAAAGATACCTTTCCGTCTTGAAGGAATTTTCAATACGTATGTTGTATTTAAAATACGGCATTTTCAATGTGTATGTTGTATTTAAAATACGGTATTTTCAATATATGTACTTTGTATTTAAAATACGTCATTTTCAATATGTATGTTGTATTTAAAATACGGCATTTTCAATATGTATGTTGTATTTAAAATAAGGTATTTTCAATATGTATGTTGTATTTAAAATACGGTATTTTCAATATGTATGTTGTATTTAAAATACGGTATTTTCAATATGTATGTTGTATTTAAAATATGGCATTTTCAATATATGTATTTTTTATTTTTTATTTAAAATATGGCATTTTCATAAGTATTTTATTTCGTAATTTTGGTTTTTGCTGGAAGCGAAGTATTTTATTTTGTATCTTAACTATGTTACTCCTGATATTTGTATTTTATATTTGTATTTTAAGGTTCCTGTAAATGTATTTGTATTCCAATAATACATTTCTTGTGTTTTCCATACCGCTGTTCGAGAAATTGATCATTTAATGATTGGGTATACTGTATGTGCATGTACATACGTAAGTTCAATCTGAACGTATTTAAAGAGAGTGGGAAGCATCTACACATACACATAACCATTAAGTCATGGGTGATGACACACCCCTCAGAATCCACTTTTGAGCGCTGCCCTACGCGACAAGCCCCCTTAAGAGGGCACGGTAATGATTGCGTAACGAGGATTTTTTTTACTTCAAATGAATTTATTGGGAAATTGATTAGTAGTAAGTCTGGTTAGGGATGGAAATGTTTTAGTCCGGACAATTTATATATATGTAATGGGCTAGTAATTTTCAGGTCCGGTCCATTGGTTGTCACCTACTTTTGCCTACTTTGAGTAGTTTTTACAACGAACCTTGTGTTTGCCAGTGGCCTCGTCTGATATAGATTTTCATTGCTCTGGTCCAGATGTAGAAGTAAATTATCACGTTCTATTCATTGAGGTTTCTATTTTGTTATCAAAAATGACATTGTAACAAATTCCACGGGATTTAGTTAAATTTTAATATTTTACTTAAATACTGTTGGAACCATGGTCTTGTATTATGGTCTGGCCCTCATTTTGGACCAATTGTATCTGGTCTGGTTCAAGTGTTGGACAAGACCATTCAAATTTTGTTACTTTTAATTATTTTAAATCATTTTAGAAATTACAGGAATAATAGAAAATTGGCTAGATAAATCCATTTCAAAAATCCTATGTAGGCAAGTAGGTAGGCAGAAAATGTTTCTAATCCTATAAGAAGCCTCATATGTGAAAATGAAATTATAGGTAGGTTACAGGTAGGCAAATTCATGTGGACATCATTGGTGTCAAGTAATTTCTACGTTACGTAAAATATTCGATCCTTTCGCAATACGAAAATAAAATACTAACTTGGACTAAACTAAGTACTAACTACGTACCTTTTCAGGATAAGCTTCGCTGGTGCTGGTAGCTGGTGTTCAATTTACCGGTTTGTGTTACCTCTAATAAATCTGGGACTTATTTGTTTAAATGAATAAATATGGAAGTAAGAAGGAGTTAAGTTTAGCAATTAATCTGTCTATTTAATACGCATTATAAAATTGGCCAGAGTGATTAAGTGCAAACTCCTTACATTTAGGAGGTAAAACTGCGAATTTTGAACTAATAAGTGGCATGCATTGAAATATGAAAAAGTTATAAAATTTACCAAAAATGAATGGGATATGAAAATCTGGATAACCACTCAAAGGAACTTCACTTTAAATAGAATCTTCTGGGTATTGGTATAAAACAGCACTGAGAAACATTTAAATGAATTCATTTGAATGTAGGCCCATTTCGAAAGCCGAACTCTTGGTTATAAAAAGATGCTGCAAGATTTTCTCAATTTCATTTTAATAGATTTGACACTTGATCTATGGATACAAATCTTGACAAAAAGATAATTTTTGAAATAAGTAGCAACGGTTTGTAAATAACTACAGTATAGTCAAATATAATGCGTCCCAGCAATCTCCTATCAGCATGAAGCTTCTTTCATGTGTCACCAGGGGGATTGGCTCTTACGGGCTCGGACAATTTTGCCTGGAGCTCTTTCACCATAGTCTATACAAAAAATAGAAAATATGAACATTCGAGCAGTACTTGAACTTAAAAGAACGTTGTGTTAACTTCAAGAAAATTAATGCCTGCATGCTGGTAATTTGATTCAAATATTTTAACCAAATAATCAACTCACCACCAATTTTTCCTTCTCTTCTTTCGATTTTTTCCTGTAATTTCGGAGACGCTCCATTTCCTGAAGCTTCCTTTCCTCCGTTATGGGCTTCCTTTTTCGTTTTCTTTTTGTACTAGAATTTGGGCGGGGATCGTTTCCTTCTGGGGTGGATTTTTTCACTTCCTCTAACGTTACCGTTGTATCGCTATTTACACTTCCCATGCCTTTGATGCTGTTGTCAAAGGATTCTGAATTCTGCGTCACGGGTAAAAAAAAACACAGCTGAAAACTATTAATCCGTGGACTCATCTCAAATTTTTAAATTGAAAATACTACGCCCATTCAAATATGATCTACCTCGAAATTCACTCAAATGAATTAAATTTTCAAAAATTACCCCCGATACTGACGGGAAATCAAGTTCGGAACTATTGGCATTGCCTGGACTAGGGCCACTTAAAATAATTTCTTGTTCCTCCATTAAATGCTGCACACTTGTAGTTTGTCCACAAATAATATACATAAGAGGGTATGGACAGCTGCACTTATATTTTTACTTGCTTACAATTTTTAATCGTTCGTACATATATAGATAAAGTCGTGTAAAACTTTAACTTAGTATTTTTGAGCTGTGAGGAAGGTTTCTTCTGACTGAGCTAAAAATTGATAAAAGTCGAAGTTTTTAAAGACATAATTTTTGGGGTAGAGTGAAAGTTGGAACGGAATAAAAAGCAAAAGGCGTTGGATTGTTCGTACGTCCGTACGTACAAAAGTACAAAGTGCAACCTTTAAAATTCTTTGAGGCAGCTAACTTCTGCGCCGTGTCATTGTCCTGCTTGTAAATAGTAAATGATGATAGCCTTGTAGATGGATGAGAGACCAAACGCTTGAAAAACGTTTGGAGTTTTGGACATATGTAAGTTAGTACACCAACAAGAAGAAGTATGTAGCTATTTGCAGATAATCGAGGGAAAATAATTTTGAAGTACTACCCAGTCAAGAACGCTCGTTCGAACGGTTTCAAACAATATGTGTACGAACAAACAAGTTTAATAAAAAAAACATTCTACATTGATGTAGATTTTACCCATTTCAGATAAAGATAGTCAAAGCTCTGATAGACGCTTGTAAATTTTATATTTTGGAATTTTAGAATACCACTAGCTGGTTGTGAGTGTATTAATAGGAACTCCCTCAGTTTTTCTAAACTATAGTCAGAAATGTTTCTGAATTGGCTAAAATTTATGGGGTAAATATATACAACTATAAAAAGAATAGTTTATCAGATTTGTTTTGCTCTTATTATTCCAGAGGAGTCGGTTATAGGTGCGGTGGAAGTGCAGGTGTTACTCACTGATGGGCAATAATTTTATTGTACACTCGCACTCCACTCGCGAGTGCTGCACCACGAGAACCATTAAGGTTCTCCACGGATAGGATAATTCACATCATATCTGTATCCTATCCGCTCCGAATTTTTAACGATAAAACTGAAGCGTATCCCATCCCCTCCGCTTCCTTCGGATTAACAATAACATTATCCGAATCTTATCCGTGGATTTCTGGATGACATGTTTATTTTATTCAAAGCCGTCGGATACAAAATAGGAGCTATTTTAACGTAAAGTAACAACTTTTTAATACTTTCAGTTTATGAAATAGATAATCTGCCAAGAGAATTAATAGACTCTGACTGACCTCGATTAAGGTTTAGTAGCTTGACCAATAATGGAGAAATAGGAGAAATATTAGTAAAAACTTGTAACTTTAAACATCAAATCATAACAAACGTCAATTAAATTTAAAAAAAAAAATTGTTTTCACTGAACATGCTCCAGCACCAAAATTGTATCCGGAACGAGTGTTGTATCCAACGTGTGTTGGTTGACCTCGTGGGTTACTCGGACCAGGTGCGATTGTTATTGGGGGTTCCATCAGGTCACTCGAATTACCAAATAATGGTATGCTTGGCTGTGATGAGGGAGCTACAGCTTGAGTGCACTTATGTAAGTGTTGATAGTCTATGGATACATAATTACCATGTCCTGAAAACCTTTTGTAGTAACACTTGGGAAATCTCTGATATTAGGTAACTTTTCTGGTTATCCTTTCAAGGCGTGGCCCGCAGGTGAAATTTCGGGTCGGGACTCGGCCCGACCCACCCGGGTTATGGGCGGGTTCGGGCTTTATGCTTTTTAATGTTGCAAGTTGCGGTTCTAGCTGGGTTGTTATCATATTTCAACGGAGAAGGTCGGGTCGTACTTTGTGCACATAGTGCGGGTTGCGGGCGAGTTCGGATTGGATCTAAATATGCACGGGCCCGCAAGCAGCCCACAAAACGTTTAAACTTCAACCAACGTGGTCCAACATTTTTCCATTATTTCGTTTCTGATGATAACATGGTGATGCTGTGACTTGTCATAACGTTTCGAAGTTTGTGCTCTGAACTCAAAAGCGTGCATTAATTAATTTTGTTAATTAAATTATCATATTCATAAAATATCTTAGACATTGGTGTCTCAAGTCCTAATTTCTGAAATTGATGAAATTTGACGTGATCAAATTTTCCTCTGTAATTGCTCATTTTGTTACAAACTGTACTACTCGTTGTTGTTCGATCTTCGAGGTGAACGCTCTTAATAATTATACATAAATGTGATATATTATAATATGTACATATGAGGGGCCCCGCGGGGGCCCGCAAGCTGGGTTGGACCGTGTCAATTGAAACCCAGCGGGTTGCGGTCTGGTGCGGGCCTAAAAAGAATATTGTCTGGACGGGGTGGGCCAATGATTCGGACATCGACTTTCGGGTCGATTCGGGTTACCTATTTGTGTATAAGACACGGGTTGGGTTGGAAAATGACCTACGGGCCACGTCTTTAATATCCTTTGCGTCTTTAGACCTATTCACTCCGGATTTGAAAATTTTCGTGACCTTGCTTCAAGTATTTTTGCTTACCAAAATTTAACTGCAGGATGATTTTTGAGAAACCTATAACAGCTTCTACTACTGGGTGATTTTTGTACTGGAGCTAAAATACGCAGATGCTATAATACTAAATTATTGTTTTTCAGTAAGCACGACTCACAAGCATTCCATTTTAGGTGTAGCACTCGGAATTTTAAAATTTGCTAAAGGGTTTGCTGGGATCCTAAGTACCTCCCGGTATCATTTCTTCAAACTGCAAACTCAACTACTGTTTTTTCGAAATGGCAAAATTCTCATTGTTACGACTTGTGGCGACTCTACTATGGAACTCATTGTTGCTTTGGAAAGATGCATTATGTTGCGTTTATTATTGTTTAATTTTTAGGTGAGGATTGTCATAAACTGGTGTTGCGTAATAGTGAACTGAGAAATTGAGGAGATATGAGATATTGCAAGAAGAATAAAATACGAAGAATTTTTAGAAGAAGATAATTATCATGACCTAGAGTGTGAATCAATCAAAATAGCTTTTGTTGTTAATACAGCTTGTTGAATTTCTATTGATTTTCTTACTCAAATTATTGAACTTTCATTGACATGTGTAGCATAGGCGTGTAAAGTGAGACAAAAGTGTTACATAGTTGTCAACATCAGCTGAAGTAAGCGCCGGGCATTCGTAGCATAGCTCAAGAAGAATATTTGGGCTCAGTCGGGAAGACAATTTTCATTGCAACCAATCTGACGCTGCAACAACCTATGTCACAAAATTTATATCGCAATTCCTTTTTAATCAAGGGATACAATTTTTTTTGCGTAGAGAAGGTAAAGGTTTAGATGTTACTGATGTGTAGTAAATTCGTAACGTTTGAAACACTTTGTAATTTCTTATTTCAATTTTGATACGAACATTATTAATTCATGAGTTCACGATTAACCAGTCTTGAAGAACCAATTAGTTGTAATGAAAGAAATTAGTTTACTGTCTTGAAAATTTAAAGAAGTATAACAATAAGTATTTTTGGTTCTTAATAAATGAAACGTCATAAAATTGATTGACAAGAATATGTTAAGCTTTATACAATGAAATAAATATAGGTTACAAAAATGCACCAACAGTAGATACACATTCATCCTTTATTTGATCTCCGCAATATATATGTTCTAGTTCAAAAATAGTGAATAAAACAAGTAGTCTATATTAGTTAGGGTTTTTTAGGGACTGTCACTTAGTGCAGAATCTTCGGGAGCAGTGACTTAGTCCCGAATTTCTCCCTTTTCCTATCCTTCAACATTGTCAGTGTTAAAGGTATAGGAGGTAAAGTGAAGGGAGGATGAGTTGAGACCAGTGTGTGTCAACTTTGTCTTGGACAACGGGCTGTGGTACCTCCAATTTAAACTGATCGCTGTCCCTCTGTCTCCCCGGCAGATTTTTATGGGGTGCAGCTTTATCCATGGAATCCTTATGACATGCAGCTGCATCCTGTTTATAAGATTGGAGACTTCGGACCCTGGTCGGAATATTATAGTGCGTTAAGTCCATGCCAATATTTCCTGAGCAAACTTCAATTGTTTCCTGCTCCTGAATCACCTTCATATCATTTCATCATTTTAATAATAAATAATAATTATTGTAACATCTTCAGTACATTTAGTTTTGAAAACAAGTAAGCATTTTCACGGTTACACTGCTAGTACATATCGACTAATTATAGGGAATTATGTTGTTGAGAAAGTTACTGATTGTGAATGACTAAGTGACTTATCTGTACTTTGTGTAATTAAATAAAAAATTGCTTGTCAAACCCACGCGTGCAAGGATTTACCTGTTTGTGTGCTCTGTGTCGTAAAATTAATTTAATACTATCTTATGATGGTATTAAATTATTAAAATTATGTCACATTGTTTTGCTTACTAACATAAGGCTTGCATTTTTAATGATTGGATCTCGGTTCTTCATTGTATGGCTAATCAAAATCTTGGCTATTTCTGCAATAATTCTTGCTCATATTAGGTTTTATATTTTTCGAGGATTGAAAAGACCTTCAAAATTTAACCCTTATTAACATCAATCCCTTGTAAACATTGTCTTATGCATTGTCTAAATGAGAATATATAAATTTCCAATCCCTTATAAGAGTTTCCTTATTTCCTGCAGTCACTGTATTTGTCCATAATTAAGGAATAATCATATATAATTTTCCGGTACTTCCCTCTATTCCATGAACCTTCAACAAACGAAAGTATTGTGCAAATATACACACTATATGAACATTAATCCTTACATTAAATTTGCATTATGTGGAATCTATGGTTATCTAAAATTAACAAAACATGAGTTTGTGGATTTAGTGCGGCATGCCTTCAAAAATGCGTAAGCCACTGCTGAAAGCTATCTGTGGCGCCCCATCCCAGAGATGTTCGCGTATACTCGGATCCGTCTATTGTGTCGTCAAGTTTAATTCTGTCAGCATTTTGAGGAAATATAAAAAATGGCGGGACAAATTTTCCGTTTGCATTACAGCAGAACATCATTGTGCACGGGGCTCCTCTTTCTGCTGGCATCATTATATGCACATGACTAGAACCTTTTCTGGCGATACGCTTTGGTGTACGGTTCTGTATATAGTTTTTTTCATTGAAACCTTTGGCAGTCACAATTTCATCAAGTAAGCCAAAAAACCTGTCCACTTCGCACCTATTGAATCTAATGATCCTGACAAGCCCAAGCGGCTCTCCAGTCCTTAAAGAGAGAATATTGTCGTGCCTCTGTAAAAATCTGCGAATCCAATCCTCCCTCTTATTTTGGAATACATTAAGTATCCCGTTGCGCACAGCCAAAATATGTGAAAATTCACCGATAGCATTTCGAAATAAAACTTTAAACAATTATCTTTGAGCACCGAGAGCATAGGAAGTTTGATTTAAGTGAAACTGTTTTTAAGAATTAAAGTGAGCAATAAATTATAATCAGTAGTCTCCAGTCAAGTTAACTTCGTATGTATTCGAACCTATTAGGGTACATACATAAACTACGATTTTCGCGCGGGCAGGTGCAAAACGCTGTGGTTGATTGTCTAAACCGTCGGCGTCGCCACGGAAAGTGACCTATCTACGTCACCCAATGATCCAGGGCCATTTCATTTGTGGCTCGAGAGTATGTGTAGTAAAACAATTTTAGAACTTGATGACTTCGCAGAACTGAGAAGAGGATAAAGAAAATGCATCAACCCAAGGCCGTGTTCTTTTGTTTTACTGGCTTTTTTAAAGCTTAATCTGGGCCGGCCTTTATTTACCCGGCTTTTTCTGTTCAATGGCCTTCATTTCTCAAGATTCCTCTACGAGTACTAAGTAATTTCAAAGTCAATACTTGTACTTGTACTCGGATCTTGCTTCGAGTACTTTCTGAGAACTCGTATTTGCTATAATACTCGGTTCGAAATTACTCAAATACAAGTACAGACTGAGTTACTTGACCCATACTTGTACTCGTACTTGAAACTTGAGTAGGTACCCGAACCCGTGCGGAGATCGGGTCTACCTGAGATTAAACAACAAAATACGTATACTACGAAATACGTTGCGCTTTAGTCGCGTCATGTTCAGGTAATTACTTGAAATGTCATGGTCGAGTAATCAAGTACTTTTTGCGGCACTTGATCATGATCATGTACAATCAAAACTACATTTGACCATGACTTGACCGTGACTTGGCCATGACTTGAACCGAACATATATACACACACCTGAATATGCTTAAGCTAATTCAATATCTTTCTGGAAATTGCAATAATATTTAAGATAACTATTACCAAACTAAAAATGCAACAAAACTTTATCTCAAAAAAATGTATTAAACAATCTTGCTCATTAACAACAGTGTTACTGTTTTATCTTCGGATGAACCTTTTGGTGCATCTTTTAAATCAGGATTTCCGCCATGTTATACTCGGAACTATGATATCTACCGCTCTATCTTTATTCTTCACTCTCAAATTCTTTAACCCAAAGGATTTACCCAACGAATAGCTACGCACATTGCATTATTGCCAGGGTTGGCAAGTGGCAAGAAATGGCCTGGCCGTTATTGGTTAAAATCCGGTTCTTACCGGCTTGGTGCAATTGCTTGGGTTGGTTTAAAATGGTCGTAATTAATATTACCCAAATAAATCCACTGTCCAATAAAAACCAGTTTTAACCAAAACGTACCACCGGCTTGGCTAATATTCCGCATGCATGAACACAGGGTTGCCAAGTGGTCAGAAATGGCCTGGTTATTATTGTTTAAAATCTGGTTCTAACCGGCCCGGACCTGTTGTATAGGTTGGCATAAAATGGCCATAATTAATACTATCCAAATAAGTCCACTGTCCAATAAAAACCGGTTGCTACCATTTCTTGCCACTGGCTTGGCCTTGTTTAATAAAAGCCGGTTTTTTGCCAACCCTAAATATTGCACTCTCTGGAATGATCTGCTTTAGAGTTATATTCGACCGTGCATTTGACAAAGTTCATTCAGGAGTTTAAGGCATAAGTACATTTATGTACATATGTGTAGCAAGAAGGGAAGAATGAACGAGCAAGGGATGGGATACGTAAAGAGATACCTGAAATGTGTAGCTACGCTGGAAGTAAAAGTAGATGATTTCTATCCTTTTGAAAGAGAGTCCAAGCCAGTGCTGGGACCTCTACTCTACTGAAAATAGAGTAGGGTCGTTAAAATCAACAAAACATTAGTAGAGATGTAGTAGGGGTATACAAAAATTCTGGCATAATAAAGGTAGAGGAAAATAGTAGGCTGGCATAAAATTAATTGAGTAGAGGAGCGTTGTTTACTTTACGATCCCAATATAGATTCCTGTAGTAGTAGAGGTAGAACATGACATCGCATTCTAATGATAGAGTAGAGGCAGCAGTAGTAAGTTTATGGTAATATGGACTAATTCATAAATTTGCCGTTTCCCTGAACATCCAATTTAATATTTAGAATAACATGTGGTGTCCGTACATAAACCTCCACTTTCTTTCATCTTTAAAGTAACTCATGAACGTGTTTTGTAGCTGCAAATGAAATAGGGAATTGGAAATACATTGCCAAACGTCATAACCACGTCGCAGTTACCAACCCCCTTGTCATATGCAGTGATGCGATCGAATCGCTTATTTCAAAACTCGAAGTTGGTTCGAATTCGGATTACCGATTCAAAGTATGCCTTCACATCGAAGTTGGTTTTACAAAACCAAATCGATTAAATCAAGAATTCGAACAATTTATTCGAATCGAATATTAAAACTAGGTATCGACTGATATTTCCTTCGAGGTATTCGGTTCGAAGTTGGTATCGAATCGGTTTTTTCGATTAATCGGTTAAGTATATCCATTCCTCAATTTATTTAGATAACAAAGTCTATAAGTTTTAATAATTCTTGAAAATGAGTTCCCATTCCTTGTCATTAAGTATGTACGTAGCGATAAAGTGTTCTTTCGGCTCGAACTGTAGCGTAAATTATCTGATACAATTGACTAAGAACTAATTGCTTTTGGGCGTTTATTTCTTAAACGAATCATAAAGTTGCTCGTGGTCCCGGATGACAATTTAAGAAAGCTTTATCTATGTATAAATAAACGTACAGGGGTGGCCCGTTCTATTTTTAACAGTTTACGCTTTACGTTATCCTTGCTTTTATGCAAATCAATGGAATTGAGCAAATCAAATCCTAAGGCGGCATTTCTGGGCTTTCGAATGAGCTACTGTTCGTTCCAATCGTCAAAACAAAACCTAAGATATTCACTCCGGAGTTTGAGGACCCGGTTTTCGGGTTTTCCACGGCGGGATTTAGCTCCCGGGTGATAAATACAAAGCTGAAAGCCAAAGTTGCGGGTATTTATTGTGTCTCAGTGACCAACATAATTAAAAATCGTGGTTTGAGGCGTAAAGGCAAGGCGTAAGGACTCCCATCGCCGAAGAAACAAATCCAACCGAAGACGGTGAATTCCACTATTATACGGAAGGTCACATTTGTGACCTCTAAAGGGTACCACCCCCCCAAAGAGATATGGCCAGCCGAGCAAAAGTGTCAAGGACCACCGTGCAGTGCATTATCAAAAGTTTGAGGAAGGAAGTCCGCCGAGAGCTTAAGCTGACTCCACGGCTTGTGAAGAACCGGAAGTGAACTTGCCGGAAGGTGTATGACCGCTATCTACGCGGTCAAAGTCCGAGTTTCCTGTTTCATTGGACGAGGCAATATCAGATATACAAAATTAGATGGCCAAGAGGAAGATCTGCGACGTAGAGCGCCGGAGAAAAATTCCAGAAGAATGGTTATTGGATAAAGAGAACTTTGTGAAGACCTTCATGGTGGTACGGGCAATTAGTGGAAGGGGGACACTCCCGGTGATGAAGGTCCCGAAAAAAACCAAGGATGACGATCAATACTATATTGACCGCGTTTTGAAGTCCCTGGTTCGGACTCATCTCCTGCATCTCAACGGCAGGGACCTCTCAAAGGTCACCATTCACCGTGATGCCGCCTCCTCAAATACGGCCCGGAAGACTCTAGCCTACCCGGAAACCCATCGGGCCACAATGGGTATAAATATCATCCGTAATAGTCAAACCCCTGTGAAGCCACCCGATGTAAGCACTTTGGACTTCTTCGGGTTAGGACACTTAAAAAAGCATGTCCAACGAGGGGGACCTACAACTGAGATGGGTACTTGGAAAGTCCCGAAACAGGAGTGGAGAGATCTGGACCAGCCCCCGATCAACAGGGTGCACCATTCTTGGAAATCACTCCTGAGAATTGTAGCCAAGAAAGGTGGCAAGCACATCAAGTACACTAAAAATATTCACCACAAGTGCAAATTTTGAAAATTTAACGAATAAAAGTGTTAAAAATAGAACGGGCAACCCCTGTAATACCTACCATTAAACGTTAGACACCATGAGAATACTATGGAGGAGGTTAGGGCTTCTTTCGGGACTTGACGCCTCGAGTTTTTCAGGACGGGACCGGGATCGGGACATTTTCGGGACAATATCTTTGTCCCCATTTTATTTCGGGACTGAATGGAAACGAACGTTTTTGTCCCGAGGATTTCGGGACTGGACAGAAGTGTCATCGGGACAAAAAAATTGTGCCCGTAGAACTATAGTGGAGGGTTACAGTATAAGTATGTCTATTAAGTAATTTCAAAATATTTCGGAAGCTTATTTGCACTAAAATCTTACTTGAAGTATTTGCAATGATGCAGATTTTCTTTTAACGTAAAATGATTGTGGGCAACGGATAGGTTTTTTCGGCGTTGCGGAGTATTCTAGAGCTTCCTTCGAGTTTCGGAAATCCCGAAGTTCCGTGTTCGGAAACGGAACGGAACAATTTCGGAACATTCTTTTTGGTTCCGTCATTGAATCGGGACAAAACCGGAACATGAGCACTTGTACCGATAATATTGGGACCGGGACGGTTCAGAGCATCGGTACGAAAAATGTCCTATATAATTTATGTCATCGGAAAGCGGAATTGTTCTGTTCCGTTCCGAACCGATCCCGGAACAATTTCTGAAGTGTCGCGCTATCGTTTAACTAGAATGGAAACACATTTCTTATCGCTCTGGCTTGTAAGCAGTTTTTTGCCAAAATTACGAAATTGGATGAACACAGGTAGATTTAATTTACGCAAATGCTTATAAGTAATGCGAGTATCGTTGTCCATGAAATCAACAGAATAACTAATTTTGTTTAATAAACATGGGCATGGGCGATTTTTCTCGAAATGAAAATTCTGAAATCGAAATTATTAGCAGCAATGAAGCAAGCTTGCAGGAAACTAACACGGTTAGGCCATTGAAGTCCACACGCTACAAATATTTATTGCTAAAAAATAATTCATAATAATTATATAATACTGCGCAGTAGTTCTTTTTGTATGGCCTAATTATTATTAAATCCAATTACAATATTAGCATCCAATCTATTAAAAGTATAGCATGTATACTAAGTTGCTAGTAATCGGTACACGCATTTCACGTATGTGTTGTGAAAAATTCCGGGATATTTCGGAACGGAACGGGTTCGGAACGGAAAAACTAGCATAATACGGAACGGAACACAACCTGTAACGGAAAAAATACTTTACTCCTTTGTTCCGAACGGTGTCAGTTCAAATGTTCCGATGTCCCGACAGCCGAAACGGAACAGGGAACAATATTATTTGTAGGTTTCGGAACGGAACGGAATTTCCTACGGAACAAAAATGTTGAACAGATTGGAAGCTCTAGAGTATTCTCACATCTTTCAGCGTCTCTGGTGACAATATCAATGATATTTGCTTCCATGTAATTTTTAAATTTACGAAAATTAATTTTCAAGACGTTTAAAGTGTTGAGGTTGAGACTACTTCCTCACTACATTCCTCATCAGCCAAGTGGTTACTCTCCTCGTGGTAAGAACGCCGTGGGGTGTATGATTCGTTGGTGGAATTTAAACTGTGGCGGAAATTCGATTGTTCGAAAAACCAATTTCGAATACAAAGCGATTTAACACAGAATCGGCATCGAAATTGGATTTGTAGTTTAACTAATCGGTTCGAACTTTAATCGGTTTGATAAACCAACTTCGATTGTTCATTCCATTTGAATTATGTTCGGATTGACGCAACCGAACCGATAGCTCTTGGCTAATCGATTCGGCTCGTATTTGAAATCGGACATTTCAATTATAATCGTAATCGGTCGCATCACTGGTCATTTGTTCGGACTAAGGTTCTCACGAGTCGGATAAAATCGGATATCCGCGGGCCGGATATCCGAAAATACGGATCGGATGGGAGGTCCATCCGATCCGATGCAAACTCGAACGGAT
Source organism: Allacma fusca (assembly GCA_947179485.1). Taxonomy (NCBI): domain Eukaryota; kingdom Metazoa; phylum Arthropoda; class Collembola; order Symphypleona; family Sminthuridae; genus Allacma; species Allacma fusca. The sequence goes on from OX359246.1 coordinate 66,261,407, forward strand.
CGGATGAGTGTTAATCATCCGATAGAAAATACGAGTCGAATCGGTTAATTTTTATCTATTAACCGTTCGAATCGTATGATTTCATCGGATGATCCGCGGATTTCCAAGTTTAAATTTTGCGCAAAATTCCCTACCTAATCATATTGCTTTTCATTGCCCCAACCGCCAGCAACACACAAACAGACGTCAACCTTGAGTTAACAAAGCATACCTTTCTGAGTATACAGTTCATCTCATCGGGTATTTTCCTAAATTTCGCTCATCTTTTTTATCTGAATGGTGTAAAAATTTGACAGCATGACGGCCTACGGTAATAGTGATTTAATCGAATATGACGAATCAGAGTCAGAAGCTGAAGATGACAATAATTCATTACCTCAAGAACCTGCAGAGAAAAAATTCAAGAGTAGAGTATGGGATCACTTTAAAATTGTAGACGACGGCCAACTGACACAATGTAAATACTGCAAAACGTAAGTATTTTTAAGAATCGATACTTTCTGTAATTTTCAAAATATTAGAGCATAAAATTGAATCTGCTGAATTGTAATACCCGAAATGCTACTGTTGCAAATAATGATGTTGTTACTATATTAACTTTGAATTGACTTGTCCGTATTTTCAATGTATGTATAACATGCATGTTAACCGTATAGTTTGTGTACTGTACTACATAGGAAATGCAATATCAATATTAATTAAATTATTTCGTTCACAAGCTGCCGTTACAAGGAGATTTTACTGTACTGCTATTTTTAATGAATACATTTTTCTACATATTTTATCAGAATAAAATTTAAAAAATGCTTTCCTGCGTTTTTTGACCGACGTAATAATTTAAATCATATTGGTGTCGGATGCCGGAAATCCGCGGATCGGATCGGTTTATAAGACAATCCTGTCCGTTTTCTGACGGATCGGATCGGTTTAGCAAAATTTTTCATCCGAGTAACACGGATCGGATGGACTAAGCATAATATTTCATCCGATAATTTCGGTTCGGATCGGTTTCGGATCGGATGAACAATTTATCCGATCCGTTGAGAACCTTAGTTCGGACTTATCTGTACTTATAAACTTACTTCTGGTGTTTTAATTTGCGGAAACAAATATTCTTAATTTTTGAGTCTGGCGAAAGTTTCAAGCTTCACTTTTTATTTCTGCGTGTACCCGCTAATTGTATCAGTTCTTCAATAGCCGTTAAAATATATAAAAATGTAAGAATAATATATATGTATATAATTATTATTCATACGATTTCCCAGGAACCGGACAGTCCGGAGCTTTAAAGAACGACTTTATGCGTTTTATGATGCTAGGAAAGATACCCAACCATTAAGGATTCCAGTTATTATAACTGCGGATATATGTATGTACATGTACAGCCACTAGTGAGGTCTATTGGATCTAACTTCATTACTGTCTATATTACATTCTGCTACTTTATTAAAAAACACCATGCATTCCTCTGTAAATACTGTAATTTTTGGTAGAGGTAATGGTAGCTAGCAGAATCACCAAAATTTTATAGAGTAGAGGTAGAGTAGCGCCAATAACTTTAACACATAATAGCTAGCAAGTCAGCAAAACATAATAGCAGTAGAGGTCCTTTATTCTATCCAGAGCCGCTGGTAGAGTAGAGTGTCATAGAGGCTGCAACCGTGGAAAAATACAATAGAGGAGAATAGAATTGTTGAAACGCCCATCACCGATCTACGCCTGGATTTTTTTGATTTCATTGGAAATAATCTAGTGAACCTTCTAGTGACATTTAATTGAAACTCTTTCATATTTTCAATGTTGTAAGAAATTGTGTCGTTTGGCTGTCATAATTATTATTCTCATTTTAATAAGAAATAATGTTACGCACGTACGCATAAACCCATACATGAAATGCACTAAGGGAATACATACAAGGCAACAATAATTATTCGAGTAAATATTCTTATTTATGTATCTCAGAGAGAGAGAGAAATTGACAACGACGAAGACAATTCTAGAAATATTTTTAGCAGAGGGGCAAAAAAAGTGTAACTCCGAGCTTGCTTATCCTTTGCCAGAGGAGATGAGAGCTGGGAAATGTTGCTATAACGTAAACACTATATCGAAAATAAATGAAAGAGCAAAAAATTAAAAGGCAATTTAATTATTGTTAAGAAACAATTTCTACCTGTCCACGGAGTGCAATAATTTATTACAGACGAAATCAAAATAAGATACATATGTACGTATAAGCAGGCGCGTAGCCAGGAATTGGCCAAGGGGGGGCAACATTAATTAGAACGTACATATTTAAACTAACACATTCTATGGGAAATCCAATTCACGAATGTAAAACGCATCAAGTTGTCGGATGGAATCTGGACCAAGTACTAGCAATAAGCTAATATGTACTTCAGAGCACTTTGGAAGGGAAGGCAAAGATAGATGGCAAGGTATGGTAAGGTAATAATACAAAATAGGGTTGGTCAGAAAAGGGTTAGAGTTAACAAGTGGAAAACCAGCAGAGTTAACTCTATGAACAAAGAGAGATAATGGGTATAGGGTAGGTACTCAGGTATAGAATATATATCTGTACAAAGATATATGTACGTACGTAGGATGCAGGTAATAATGTGTTCTCGGAGATTCTCAATTATGTATATGTATATAACAAAAACAATTAAATAAAGTTTATTCCAAGAAACGTGTACTAATACATATGTACTACAACGTAGTACAACTACACAATAATACAATAAAATAAAAGGGGGAGTGGTGACTGATACAAGTTACACCACAGGTCTCAAAAAAGGGATCTGAACACTACAAGGGCCAAAAGATTAGTGGATAATAGCCTTGTGTTTTCCAGGGTATTCATACCCTGGAAATTGAAGTGATTCCCTAAACGTAGCCACTATTGCAAATAGTGGTCAAAGGGGCTCCTAACCCCATATAAACATAAGGGAATACATAATAAAAAGTATTCCTAAAAGTACTCAATAAATTTAAATTAGTAGGAGTCAGACCTACTAACTCGCATAACACATGCGAGTACATACTTACTCCGATCCTCACAATAAATGTAAAGTGGGAGATAGGGTAACAAAGGTAAATAAACATTACGCAAAACAATAAGAAAAGGGAAATTAATATCCAATGCATGGACCTAGTGCTATACGGGCGGCACTGGCCATGCTAATCACACTACGTAAAGTACCGTACTATATCGTACGTACTTCCAACAAATGCCCGACAGTACGCCGGATTTATAGTCTTTGTCCTCAAAGATGGAACAATTACAACAAATAATATTTCAAAATATCAATAACTACATCTAACACTAGATGTCTTCTAAACAGCATCGCCATTTTCGGTAATACAGCATAATCAGCTTAGCTGTCTTCAAATTCAAGTACGCCGGATTTACATCAGAAATACGGCTACTTATCAAAACGTTACAAAAATTTCTATCATCAAATATCAATTAAAGACCTTAATCATCAGTTTGAAGTTCTTCATTCTTTAATAATTCCATCATACTATTAAACATTTCAATCTTTAATGCTTTATAAGATTTCTTACTAGGATCCACGGCTAACTTTACCGTGGGCTTCTTAACTCTTGAAGATGTACGGGAAGCTACGCTTCCTTGAAAAGAAACATCTCTGGACCTTGGAATACGTTCTGGAATATTTACTGGTTCCTGGATAGGAACAATCGGCTGGACAGGTTCTTCATTAACTTGTTCAGGTACTACCTCTTCAACAGCTGGAGGCATAATCGGTACAGCAGGAATGTCTTGATTAACGACTTCAGCATTGGTTTCGGGAACAACGTCCCTAAACATCTCATCATGGTTAACATCACCAGCATGCGAAAAATTATAGTCTTCATAAAATTCAGGATAATCAGGAGTAGGAACAAAATTATCTAGCCAATCTAAGCTATAATCTTGTTCGGGTTCATCAGGTATAAGAACATCAGGAATATATTCTTTGAGGTTATGAACATGAGCCATTAGCATAGTCTTGTCATCAGGCTCTGAATCAACGTGCTTAATGTAATACGTTAATTGTCTAGGACGTTCGAGAACTATAAAGGGACCTTTCCATTTCACAAGAAATTTAGCGGTAGTTCCTTTCTTCCGCTCATAGTTCTTATGTAAGACAAAGTCACCTACTTTAAATTCTACGTTTGAATGACATGAATCGAATTTAATCTTTTCAGCTAACTGATTTCGACAAGTATTCTCATTAGCCTTTAACCTATCCTTATATAGTTGGAAACGACGTTCTTCTGGAGAACGCTCCTTAACTCTATCAGCATTTACCGGATAAAACCTATCACTACCAAAACTCGGATGTTTACCATACAACAAGTAATAAGGACTAAAACCTGTCGTAGAATGCTTAGTAATATTGTAACTATGTACAGCTTGAGGCATCAACTCATCCCAATTATCGTGTTCAACATTGACTAGCTTAGCTAACATATCTTTGAACGTTCCGTTAGACCGTTCGACGAATGCATTAGAAGCTGGATGATGAGGACTAATAAACTTCAAAATAATACCTTCTGACTTACAATATTCCATATATGCACCGGACGTAAAGTTAGCAGCATTGTCTAAAACTTGTACGTCCACGTGACCATATCTAGCAGCGTAAACATTACGATAAGCTCTAATAACAGACTCAGAAGTCTGATCTGGCGTAGGAATTATTTCCGCCCATCGATTCGCTTGATCAATGATAACAAGCGCATGCCTGTTACCAGATCGAGTCTGGACTAACGGTCCTATAAAATCAAGAGAAATACGAACAAACGGATCAACTGGCGTCATCATAGAAATAAGAGGTCCTGACCTTTTGGTATGCGCAACATTGAAGAATTTACAAGTCTTACAAGCTTGCGTCCAACGTCTAACATCTCGATACATACCAGGCCAGAAATACCTCATACTCATAGCAACATAAGTTCTATCTAAACCTAAGTGAGATAACTCCTTACAATGAAATTCGTTAAAAATCTTTAATCGTAACTCTTCAGGAATAACTAATAACCATAGAACTCCATCAGGTTCGTAATTAGCTCGGTACAAAACATCATCAATTAAACAATAATTTGCATTATATTTTCCAGAAATGTCATTTTCACTGCCCTTTAATGACTTTATAATACGACATAGATCAGGATCCTTCCTTTGTACGGCTACAAAGTTCTCCTTCTCTACATCCTTGCAATAAGTAAATAACTCTTCTTCATTATTAATTTCATGAATATTCTCATCTACATGAGCTTGAATTGATCGTAATCTGAATATAGGAAACTTTGATTTAAGAGCATTAATAGAAACAGATACTTTGGCTAAGTTAACTCTGGACAAAGCGTCAGCCACGACGTTTGATTTTCCAGGAATGTGGTAAATATCAAAATTATAAGGTGACAATTTCGCAGCCCATCGAGCTAAGCGTCCGTTCGGATCTCGTAAGTTAACTAACCACTGTAATGAACTATTATCGGTGTATACGTCGACCTTTCTACCCCAAATGTATGGTCTAAACTTCTCTGCACTGATGATGATAGCGAAACACTCCTTTTCCATAATTTGCCAGTTAAGTGCATGCTTATCAAACTTCTTAGCATAAAACGAAATAGCTCGACGAACACCTTTAATATTCTGAATAAGTACAGATCCTATCTGTTTATGTGATGCATCGCAAAACATCTCTAATTTACCCTCTTCAGAAGGATACGCAAGAATAGGAGCAGACATCATAGCATTCTTTAAAGATTCAAATGCTTGTTGCTCTATAAATGACCATTTGAAATCGACATTATCTTTAGTCAATTCAAGCAATGGTCCTGCCATTTTAGAAAACTGCCATATATGTCTTCTAAAGAAACCACAAAAACAAATAAATGACCGAATCTCTGTAGGATTAGATGGCACTGGCCAATCATTCACAGCTTTCAATCTCTCGGAATCAATTCGAATACCGTTCTTACTAACAATATGACCTAAATATTCTAACTCTTCAAAACCAAATGAACATTTCTTGGGTCGAAGCTTTACATGATGTCTTACTAATACAGTTAAAAATTCATTTAATCGTTGGCAATGAGTCTCAAAATCAGGTCCATGTACGGCATTATCATCAACGTAATTTGCAAGGCCACTTAAATTATACAAACCTAAAATTTGGTTTAACACAGATTGAAAAATAGCAAGGCTATTAACAGACCCATACGGAACTCTAGTTGGTCTTAATTTACGTTTACTAGTGATAAACGCTAATGAATCCCGACATTCTTCAGCTAGTTCAATTTGTTTGAACGCATCGGGAGAATCTACTTTAGAAAACCAACAAGAACCGGCAAAGGAATCAAGGACAGTGTGTAAATTAGGAACTGGGAAACTAAATGGTACGATCTTCTTATTGACAGAACGGTAATCCATAACAGCTCTTTTCTTCTTTCCTCGTATAACCAACAGACAAGGAGCAGCGTATGGACCATTACCGGGCTCAGCCCATCCTAATTTAACTTCTCTATCAAACTGTTCATCAATAATCCTTTCCGCTTCAGGAGAATGCCTAAACGGATTACAAGTAACAGGAATATCATCCTTTAACGTAAATCTAGCTTGGATAGGTTTACCAAACTGATCAACGATGCAAGAGATATCCTCATCTTTAAACGCAAAAACACTACGATTTCTAACTAAAACGTTAATCAAAAGAGACTTCATATTGTCCGTCAAAGTAGGACCAAAATTAAATTCATCTAATTCTTCATCATTAAATTCTGTAATAATAGCAGGCTCAGACTTCGTTCCATCATTGCCTATTTTTAGCGCAGAAAGGGAAACAACCCGATCATTGCTCTGACAAATATCATAAGTGCTAAATTCCCGACAAGGGCTTAAAACAACTGGGCAACTATTCGTGTTAATGACCCATACTACAGCTTGCCCATCCTTACAATTGGTTACACAAGAGACAGTAAGAATTCCTTCACTATGTAAAAGTTCCTCGTTTCTGTCAACAATGATATCTCCATTATGTCGACCAGGAACATGTACTAATAATCTATGGAATGAATTAGGCTGGATCTTAAATGGTCTATTGGTACTTACATAGGGAACTTTAGATTTGGCAAGCTTAGGAAAGATATCAGGAATTGGAACTTTATCTTTCAGTTGTCTGTAAAACTTAGCATCTACTGAAATAGCATCAAAGAAATTAATATCCTTAAGGGAATCATTATCACTACTAACTGAAACATCCCTTTCAAAATATAATTTCTCTTCCTTCACCTTCGGAACTGGTTTATCTACCTTTACCTCAGGTTTAGGATAATTTACCTTCCCCTTTGGTTTAGGACTAACGACCTGCTCCTTAGGTTTAGGCTTTAAATACTTCTTAGAATTCTTTGCTTTCAAATTGCAAACTTGAATATCAGCATAACTATCCTCATCATTTGGATGGGATTTAAAATAAACACGACCTTCGTCGCAATCTACAATAGCTTTGAAATATTTAAGGAAATCTTTTCCTACAGTCAAAGCTGAAGAAACATTTGGCACTACATAAACTTTCCAAACGCACCGACCAAAACGTTCGGCTTCTAATTCTAAATTAACATATTCAGAAATAATACAATACGTTTCACCTGAGACCGATAAAGTGGCATGAATAGGAGTACAGCAATATCTAGGGTAACAGTTTCCTAGCATATCAAGAATGTCTGGATGTATTATAGTTATATCAGCTCCTGTATCAACAAAGCCTTTAATCTTCAAGTCTGGTTTCCCAGCAATATTAACAGGCCAAACAATATCATCGTCTATTGCCAATGTCCGTATACGGACCGATCCCATTGAAACATTACCACATAAACTACCATTAGATGATGGTATATCTGTCTTATCTAAATCTAACAATGAATATTTATTTCTATGACTAAACTTATCAACCCAAGATTGACAATTATTTTGACTCACTTTCCTAGGACCAGCCTTGCGTACCCGCATACCAAGGCTACCTAGTTTTTTGAGTCATCATTCTTCTTTCCCCACTCAGGAATAGCAATTCCCTGGGCGGCGCAAAGCTTAAAACAATTTCTAACGGCATGGTTAGGCGACTTGCATTCCAAGCAAAGCCTCTTTCCGTTCTTATCAACACAGGATCTCCTGTGTTCATCTGAATAAGTTGGGATCCTTAATCCCTCAATACTTCTATAAGGCTTACTATCCTTTGAATCGAACTTCCTAACTGGCGGACTATGCTGAGAGGATTCACCAATATTCCTGACCTTAGGAATATTTAAAGCAATGTGATTATTCAGCTTGCGGAAAAGCTGATCAACAGTATCTACATCAGAAATAAATGGTCTAATCTCAATAGGAAGACCTAACAAGATATAACGAATCTGTTCGCTGATAGGCATCACAGGATTCATGCGAGTAAGCCAATCTACCTTCTTGGTGATATAGCATAAAGTATCTTCACCAACTTTATACTTAATACTGTCATTCTCTGACCTAGCTAATTCTTTCAAATTATTATCACTGAAGAAATTCCTAAATGCATCACTAACCAATAACCACTGAGCATCAGCATCAGCAGCGTTAGCATCTACTGCGGCAAAATAAGGACCTCGCTGTGATCGCCACCATGTAGCGGGAGTCCCTGTCAACAGTCTATCTAAGTTACGTATAGCCCATAATGTATTCAGATTATATGCAGCACGTTCTCTGTTAAATTCAACAATCCACTGACTAGCTGCATGCGAACCATCATATTTCCTAAAATTCTGGATCATATGATACTCATGAGAAGCATTCTGCCCTAATCCTTGGACAGGATTCGCAGCAAGATATTGCAAAGCTGCTTGCTCAGCTGCATTAATAAGTGCCTGATCCATGGTAATGGGAGCGGAATAACTCGCAAAGAGATATGAGAGGAACGTTTGAACTTCGGCAACTACCACCAGTAGTAATAACCCTAACGATATTAAGTTATCCAACTTGAAATACTAAGTTGAACAACAATGAGGGAAATTATCTACTCTGATAAATAATAGCCACGGAAAAGTACTAATTAACTGACAAAAAAAAACTATTATGTATGCTAAGCCGGTATGCTAGCAAAAGGGAAGGATATGTAAATAAAAGGTTCAGGTAAGATATGGGTACAAGGAAATTAGAAGCTACTGGTTGCCCCAAACACTGTCATTACTTACAATTAGACACGTGGTTGCGTAAGTCTGACAAGTGTACCCGTCAACCGAGTAGTTAAAGGAGGGATAACAAGGTAATTTATGTTAAGCAGTATAAAGAAATAGCAGTAGAAGTAGAGAGAATAATGCTATTCACTTAATGCAATCTTCAAAAATTCTCAAATTACCCTATTTCGACTAAGCAATAAATTTCCTTCAAAAAGAGGTATTGGAACCCTATATTCCCTGATATGAAAATAATTTTCAAAATTTGGAACTATTTCCGAAAATGAAAAATATAGGTATAGAAAAGTAGAGAAGTACTTATAGAAATTTCTACTTACCTGTAGAAGTTCCAAAAATAAATTTCAGAATGCCCCAGGAGGTCCACTTCAGAAGTCCAAAGGTACCCCAGGTCCGACAGTGGGATGATAAAGGGTTAACAGGTTTCTACCCCGCACCTAAGATTTTGTCGGATGGAATCTGGACCAAGTACTAGCAATAAGCTAATATGTACTTCAGAGCACTTTGGAAGGGAAGGCAAAGATAGATGGCAAGGTATGGTAAGGTAATAATACAAAATAGGGTTGGTCAGAAAAGGGTTAGAGTTAACAAGTGGAAAACCAGCAGAGTTAACTCTATGAACAAAGAGAGATAATGGGTATAGGGTAGGTACTCAGGTATAGAATATATATCTGTACAAAGATATATGTATGTACGTAGGATGCAGGTAATAATGTGTTCTCGGAGATTCTCAATTATGTATATGTATATAACAAAAACAATTAAATAAAGTTTATTCCAAGAAAAGTGTACTAATACATATGTACTACAACGTAGTACATCTACACAATAATACAATAAAATAAAAGGGGGAGTGGTGACTGATACAAGTTACACCACAGGTCTCAAAAAAGGGATCTGAACACTACAAGGGCCAAAAGATTAGTGGATAATAGCCTTGTGTTTTCCAGGGTATATATACCCTGGAAATTGCAGTGATTCCCTAAAAGTAGCCACTATTGCAAATAGTGGTCAAAGGGGCTCCTAACCCCATATAAACATAAGGGAATACATAATAAAAAGTATTCCTAAAATTACTCAATAAATTTAAATAAGTAGGAGTCAGACCTACTAACTCGCATAACACATGCGAGTACATACTTACTCCGATCCTCACAATAAATGTAAAGTGGGAGATAGGGTAACAAAGGTAAATAAACATTACGCAAAACAATAAGAAAAGGGAAATTAATATCCAATGCATGGACCTAGTGCTATACGGGCGGCACTGGTCATGCTAATCACACTACGTAAAGTACCGTACTATATCGTACGTACTTCCAACAAATGCCCGACAAAGTTTTGCAAACTGAATTTCGGATTTTAAAATTCTCCACGTTTTACGATTCCAACAAATTTGAATAATTTTGGACCAGATTTTTATTGGGCTTGATCCGATTTCGGAGAATTTTGAGTCCTGGGTTCGCTTCTATCATTTCAGCTGGTGCTTAACCTACTGTCCCTGTGAAACACGTCTTTGCTTCGAAAAGAAACTGCGGATATCAGGCATGCTTGACCTTTTCATAATGAAGAATTAAATACAATTCACTAATTTAATAATTCTATTCAGCTTAAAAATTCCCTCAAAGCGATGCGTGTAAGTTACAGCAGCTAAAATCTTTTAATATGAAAATATTTAAAGCCGCAGTTACGAAACTTTTGTTGCCGTTGAAGGTTGAAGTCAAATCGACGAGGCAAAGGTCAAAGTGAAATCGGGATTTCGCAATGCATTCAAATCACCCGCTAAGCAAGGATGAACACAATAAAAATATACTCTAGAATCACCCAAAACTATGAGAGGGAATGCTGCCAATACTCTTTTTTTGTGGATTTGATGCACGTCGAAAATAAATTTGTACATTGCACAACTCTACATACACTGAGACCATGGCATTTATTACGCATGATCATGGCGCCAACATAAACGGCGCGAATCAAAAAAAAGCTTCCTTTATTTTCAACGGCCTTATTTCTTTCAACTTCAACTGCTCTTCTAAGGCAACTATTCCTTCGAGAGGATTCATCTATCTAGCGAATGTGGCCTTTTATTTAAAGTGGAAGAGTATTTCAAGTAAAGTTTTTTCAAAATCCCACCGTAATTTATATCGAAATTATCAGAAATTCTAGAAAATGGCTACCATTGAAACCTGTGGGGATGAGTCTCTCTACCCAATAGCTGTTATAACTGACGATCTTCGCAATGAAGATGTTCAGGTAATTTCCAGAAAATTCTAGTTGCCTTGTAATAAATAACACAAGTACATAAAGCCGTAGTCTTCCATGATAAATTCATCCCTTCCTTCTCGTATCTCAACCCATCTCGTACATTTCCATTTAGCAATATTTCCTACATTTAGTTACTCACTTTGTAAAGGGCTGGAGTCATGCTGAGGGGGGGGTCAAATTTCCTAAAATGTGAGGAATATGAAATAATAATTAATTCTTTGGTCCTGCGGCACATTTCCGAGCCATATTTCAATAATATGAATTGGTGAGTGTATTGAAACAATAACCAGTCAAATTGGATTTCGAAGTTGTGTCCAATTTTTCGGATGTAGAAATCTACTAATAATACCTGTAGCGTGTAGACATTTTTGATAAGTGTGTTCTTTAGTATTTTGAAGGTCATCAAGAAAATGTGTAGATGTTCTTTGGACTTGTTTATTGAGTCATTTTTAATGACCATCTTTAAATAGCTGATGTCATTGATTACATAGTCACATGCTGGGATTAGTAAATAATGTTGAGGGGGTCATGGGGTTGGCCTATAATAACTTTTAGTTAAATGTGCTAACGTTTTTGTTGTTTGTTGCCTGACATTATAAATCGTATGAATTTTATTGGATGTACAGCTAGATGTGCCAAGCAAGTTTCAATTAATTCGTGTCTGAAGTGTAGGAACAAGTCTAGGTTATGGTAGCTGGGAATTCATTTTTTGTAGTAATTTATTATTGTTGAAGTTGACTGAGTACAGGATTTAGGAATACTGTCAGCTATTTACAATTGTTTGTACGATTAACCTTTCCATGGAACCTGGAACGATGCTGCAAGCTGTTTGGAAAATGGTTGATGATTAGAGCCTGTCCTTAGGGATATAGGAGCCGTTTGATACATCATTGAAAATACAATTCAATGCACTTGAGTACGTGCTGACAAGTTGTGATATGAAGGAAATAAGCTGATAGTGAGACAATTGACCCAGCCTAAGAGGCTACCATTTTGTTAGGATATTTTTTTAACATGAAATTGGTTTGGTGTTATCGTCAATTTGGTAGGCAGAATTGACAGGTCTACAGGTATGTAAAAAGAAGAATGAGGAAAGGAAAAAAAGCACTAATGAAAGTTTAACTCGTTAACAGGTACGACTGAATTTCATCAAGAAATTATCCACAATAGCATTGGCTTTGGGAGTTGAAAAAACAAGATCTGAATTGATTCCATTGTTAGCTGATACTATTTATGATGAAGATGAAGAATTGTTGGCACTCACGGAGCAATTGGGAAACTTTACACAATTAGTTGGCGGGCCGGAACATGTACATTGTTTGTTCGTAAGCTTATTTTTTACTTTATTTTACTTTATTAGCAAAATATTGATAGTACTTAGTAGTGTTTCTGTTCGGTATCGGGAATTCCCGAGGTTCCGGTTCGGTTCCGGGACGGTTTCGGGTCAACGTTTTAAAGAACCGTTACATTTCGGTTAAATCTCGTTGCCACAAAAACACTTTTGTAAAAACATACATATATTTAATACTCGGGTTTAAGTACTTGTGTATCCGTTGGAATAGGAAATACCATTTTTCATTGTGTGTTGCAGCATTTCAAGATGAAACGTTGTGTTATAATGCACATATATAGTTGCTACTACTGGTGTAGATACAGAGCACGTTTATTAGCTGTATTTAATGTTTCGTCAAATGATGCGTGATCAGAACCAGAATTATTAAGGAATATCTCAAAAGTGTGTTTAATTTCACGGCTGGCTGTTCGCACCAGGGTGCTCAGAAGTTCTGCGCTGATCACGACTGTCCTGCTTTGACCTGCGGTCACCTGATGAGCTTGAATTTAGTCCTGATTTTAAAGTAGCTGACAAAAAATAACTTTAAGGTTCTTTGGGGTACAGTGACTAAAATTTGTCATTACTTTTCACAAAGTCTATTCTTATACTAACAATAAATAAACGTAAAACTATATTATATGATTTTTAGGACGACTTCATACCCCTTATTTATACGGTAGTGTTGTCCGTGGATCTCTATGCCCCGTAGGTTTCCTACGAAACTACTAACGATTTCGTTAAAAAATTTCGTTAACATTGTATAGGTCGAAAACTCGTATGAGTTCGTTATTGATTGAAATCGGTTGACGTGTTCGTGCGTAAAAAATTAATTCAGTACTTCCCACACGTTTCCTCCGAAAATGCTCGATCGATTTTTTTCACAATTTTTGTGAACATTCTTTAGGCCACTTCATCGAATGAGTTCGTTATTGGTTGAAATCGATCCTCGTGTTCGTACACAAACAATAAATAGGGAATAAAACCGTTGTTTTCTGCAGAACTGTTCCACAATTAAATTTTTATACGCATACCAGTCCATTATCAAATAAAGTTTTAAAAATGTTTTATTTTTTTAAATTTGTAACGAGAATTTGTGAAATGAGTTCAGCATAATACAATAAACTGAGTAAACCCATAATAACAATAAAGGGGATGGCCGTAGCTGACGCTAGTGTTTCTGTTCGGTATCGGGAATTCCCGAGGTTCCGGTTCGGTTTCGGTTCCGGTACGGTTTCGGGTCAACGTTTTAAAGAACCGTTATATTTCGGTCCGGTTTCGGGTCATCGGTTTATGAACCGTCAAATTTCGGTCCGGTTTCGGGTACAAAAATCAAAACCGAAAGTTTTCGGGAAGGGTTTGTTAAAGCTGCATTTTTGGAAGAAAACGCGAAACCTGCATTTGGCCAGCATTTTTCAACTATTATTTGAAAAGGCGACACAATTTTGACTTCTATAAAAATTAATCATATACATTTTCTGCCGGTTCGGAAAGGAACCGGAACCGGTTCGGGAACCGCTTTTATTTTCCGGATCGGTTCCGGGAAGTCAAAAATGTCCCGGACTCGAAAATATCGGTTCCGGTTTAGGGAACAGAATTGGGATTTTTTTCGGTGTGGGAATACGAGTCGGGTCGAGTCCATGTTTTGGTACCGTTCAGAAACACTAGTACTTAGTATATGATATGTATCCCTTGTAATCCTTTTCGAATTTAGTGGTTTCAAACTAGGTACTCCCGATTGTCGGTATAAAATTATAACGCGATTCTGTGTGTATAGAGAACAATCTAATTCAGTTTATTCGTCAAATAATAAGTGTTGCTCAAACCTCACATGTGTATTTAAATACCATTGAAGTTATTATGCTGACCAGTTCCCAAAGCTTATTTATTATTTTAAGAATGTATTAAAAATCGGCAATTTGTTGTGCTCAGGTTTCGCTTGAGTCTCTTGCAACGGTTGAGGAGACAGATGTACGGGACAGGGCCGTGGAATCTTTACGAATTATATAAAGTCAGCAATCAGTTGTCGATTTGGAGACACACTTCGTTCCTGTGGTAAAGCAGCTAGCTTCAGTTGACTGCTTCACTTCAAGGGCCTCCGCGTGTAAACTGTTTGCGGTCTGCTACCCACGAGTTTCTAGTACCATAAGAAGTAAGTTTTGCTGATTACGTGGGTATTAGGCATGAGCGGAACGATATAACCATACGATATATCTGTCAATATCGTACATTTTTAAACAACGATTGTCACGACATTCATAGAAAATGTAAACCGATAGCACATTCCGTTTAATTTTAATTTCGTACATAGGCAGTTAAATTTTCCAAAAAGCCACAATGTACCCTCTTACTACTTGTTTTGTAAGTATAAAGCGATCAAGGAATGTGGTACGTTAAAAATTTCAGGTGGCTTGAGAAGTCATTTTCACAGTTTGTACCTGGCTGACACTCCTATCGTAAGAAGAGCTTTAGCCAGTGGATTCGGGGTAGCAAAAGCTTTGTTAGTGCCGTATGAAATTGAGACTAGCGATGAAGATCATCTTGACGCTGAAGTAGAAAAGAATAACGCAGAATGTAAACAAAAAATCGAAGATGTACTTCAAGAAATACTCAAGATTTGATTGGAGCTCGAAGTTGAATATCGGGCGGAGAATTTATTACTTTCAAAAAAATCTCTCTTGGATCAATGGTCGACACTCGTACAACAACTTAATTCATACCGAGCACAAAAGGAGATTAGAATGGCTTATTTTAATGGCCTAAGTTTGAAAGAGGCTTCCCTTTGCCAAGAGTTATGTGAGCCCCGAACCATAATCACTTTTGTAGGACTTCCGAACGTCAGACAGATAAAATTGTAATTGTTGTAAAATAAATATTATTGCCTGTACAATGCATCACCATTTCGAATTTTAATGTGTTGTGTAGGTTAATGAGCTGGAAACTGTTGTTACACAATTGAATGAACTGAAAAGGAGCCGAGTTGAACAAATGAAAACATTACAATCAGCAAATAATTCTTTATTCTTGGAATTGGAAAGAATTCCTGGGGACGCCTTCGAGAGAGAAGCAGCTGGCTCCAACCCTACACAGCTTAGTTCCCGTAACATCGTTAAGTTTCAGGAACTTCGAAGCCGCCTGGAAACGGAAATTCAGAGGAATGAGGCTTCTGCGGACGTGACGGACTTATGGATGCGGTTGAAACTACAAACGCACTATTGCGAATCCATGCAGAATAAACTTGCTGGCAGCAGGCCTAGTGTTTTAACCCAGGTTTGTTTTCTGTAGTTTGTTTGGTAAATATTATTGATAACCCTGCATGTATGCTTAATTGCGGTTACATTAATATGGGGTGGGCAATTCTTATTTTTTTTAAACGGCTGGTGAAGGAGTTGGAAAGGTGTGACGAAAGTCGAGATGAAACTACGGCATTTGAGATTGCAAATTAATTATTTGCTGGGATCAAATGAATGTGGTGACTCAAACTCCGAAGCTACAATAGCATTAGTTCCATGTAGTGATCTCCAGCCGAAGCTCGTAAACCAGGAAAACGATGGAAGCCGATGGCGCCATGATCATGCGTAATAAATGCCATAGTCTCAGTGTATGTAGAGTTGTGCAATGTACAAATTTATTTTCGACGTGCATCAAATCCCCAAAATAGAGTATTGGCAGCATTCCCCCTCATACAAAACGTCTTTTTATTGAATGGTTTATTACCCACGGCTTCTTCCCGTCAAAAGTTGACCCACCCATACTCACGAAAATCGTATCGAAATGCTTTTCCATTTCGATAGAAATTTATTGATCTAGAAATCCTTTGCTCTCGCAATGAACAAACATTGCGATACGATTTTCGCGCGTATGGATGGGTCAATTAATGACGGGAGGAGCCGTGGGTAATAAATCGTTCACACGAAACATGCAAATTTCATGGGTGATTCTAGAGTTATGCTGTTTATACACAGACATTTACATGGAATACTGCATATGTTGAGTTTCGAAGTGATTTTTTTACAAATAAAAAACGTACTGTCTACTAAAAAGGTTTGCATGTCTCGGTATGGACTGATTTATTTTTTAACTTTTTGAGTGATTTGGGAGTATTTTATTTCGAATGGGGGGGCAATTGCCCCCTTTGCGCCCCCCTTGGCTACGCGCCTGCATATAAGAATTATCAGCCAGGCAGTGGTGGCTGAGTTGTCAGAGCGCCCCGTTCGTTGCGGCTGGAGTCGATTTCGATTCCAGTAAAGCTCTGATACTTTCGAATAATTTCCACTGTTCTTTCTAACTTCTACTATAGCTTTGGGTGAGGTGAGGAGAAGGACGTGAAAGGGGCTTGCACTCTGAAGACTGGAACCATGGCCTGGATGCACAAAGGGAACTAGCAGTGGACATCCTTTAGACGGAGAGGAACCAGGAGAAGCTGCCAATCTGCATTGCTTGCTAGACATTCCAGTCTAATGAGCGTCCGTTAAACTCCTTCAATAAACCCAATACCTCCTCTCCTTCCCAATCATCTCCTACTCTACATTTCCTCGGCTGGAGCAAAGACTAGTGATATACTCTCTCAATGGGACGAATGGACTGAGGGGTGTTTGTCCCACTAGTCTAGCTCTGTGCCTACGTGCATAAGGAGAAGAAATGTGTACGACACCCTGTATATGTGATTCCCAACACTCTATAAACCGTGGAGAGCCGGTATAAGCTTCTCAGTTGTACCCTCACAAGTTAGAAAAATTGTGTATGGCATGATGAGTATTCTCAAGTGCAAGAATAAAATGTGCCCCTGTGGGCCTATTATTATTATTATTATTATATAAGAATTATCTACAAGGACTAAAGACTTCAAGGAGCAAAACTGTAAATAGAATACAAATGGATATTGCACTTGCAAATATAGATAGTATGTACTCCAGCATTCACACATCATCTAGTTTTAGCTGACTGCAGCCATGCATTATCCAGATTTGCTCTCAGAAATTAGGATTAGGAGTAGGATAGGTTAAGTTAAGGAAAACCATTCCTTCTCTAGGCTTTCTTCATACAGGAAGAGAAGAGATAGCACCAGGAAGGCAAAGGTGTGATATTAATATATATTTACGTTAGACAGATACTTAATATAATAGACTGGACTACAAACATATATATTATAATAACAATTATAATATTACTTACCTACAAAAATTAAACGAATAAATAACATAATATACAAAGGTGATTTAACTATTTAACTAACATATTTTATTTATTCATCGGCAATACGGACCTTAGGACGCTACTTCTAATATTCGGTCGTAGAAAATATATCAATATTATTTAGAATTGTATTCTCTGCTGCAACCATGCAATTTGCTCATTAGTCGTATGTCTGAGGATGCATTAAATAAATTTCTGCCGTTTAGAAAAATTCCTTTATTCATCCCAAATAACCTACTGCTGAACTCAGAATAATTTGATGACTGCTAAACTGCACATCTCACAAATTCCCAGGGTTGCAAAAATAAAAATTCCCTGGGTTTTATGCCTGCCCACCTGAAATTGCCCTGAAAATGCCAAAAACGCCGAAAATGTCTTGAAAATGCCTGGCATTTCAGGCAGGAATATTCGGTAGTTTGGTAAAACATATACGCTATGACCATTATTGATTCTATAACGTATAATATTCATTTGCTTTCAAAAGTTGCAAACATTCAACTCTATTATGTAAAAAGGATTCACGAGTTTTAAAATAAAGATTTGACCACTGCCTGTGAATGATTCAAATTTTTATAATAGTAAAAAATACAACACAAAAATGTCTATAAAAAATGTAGTTTCATTAATAGTGAATTTTTGATTTTTGATTTCATTTTATTACATACGAACTTGCTGTTGTAAAATATTTCAAAACTTGGAGCTTCTATAGTAAATTTTATTGCTTCAAGTAAAACACTAATTTAAGAGTTCAAAATTTTACACTGCAAAAATTACTTTTTGCTGATGTCTAGTGTTTAAACTATGGAATTCTTGTCAGCTTTAAATATTTTTGTGTTGCATCTTTACAATAATGTTTGCTCGCGAAGTCGTATAAGCATACATCATCATGTACGCGAAAGAGATCGTAGTAATATAAAATGTAAAATATTAATTTGTTTTTCAAAACATTTACTATTTAAAGTAGTGGTCGGAACGATTCAATTCAATTCAGAAATTTTCGATTCAATTCAATTAGTTATGTGGACTGAATCGTTAACCGTTTTGTGATTCGGTCCAGTATAAAAACAATTCAATTCAATTCGGTTTTACTCTATGAATTGAATTGAATTGAAAATCGTTTGTTTTTTGCGGGAAGACAAATTAAACACGCAGTACCTGCTACCACACGTAAATGAGTTTTGTTCATGCATTTACAAATACATGACTTAATAATAATTTAATTTCAAATTAAGTTTAATATTAAAATTATGTTGTAATTTCATTTCTTAATTAATAATCAGAAATTACTGGAAGTTGAATTAAATTATGAGATGTCAGAACATGTTATATAGAACTGATTGTTAGCTGTGTCGAATGATCCAAAACAACAATCACAACGTTATGACAAAAGTGTGCATATTTTTCACATGTGCCTCCGCTTCACGCTATACGAGGTTTCAGTATTAACCGGTTTTGAGCAATGATTAATCGTTTGGACTGCAATTCAGAGTAAACAATTCAATTCAATCCAGCAGTGTGAACTGAATCGTTCGGTTCGGTTCAATATGTAAACCGAATCGAAAAAACTACGAATCGAATTGAATTGAATCGAATTGGATCGAAAAATTTCGGTTATGGACTGAATTAGTCCGACCACTAATTTAAAGATACTGTTTTGCGATTTAGTATGAAAAATTACTAGATAGCTGAAGCTCAAATCGAAAAAATCGGGGCGAACATTGCCAAAATGCTTGTATTGGGTTGATTACTTATGCCCAAAGTGCCAAAATTGTCCAATATATCATAACATTTGCAATTTTGCAACCCTCAAAATGCGTAAGTAAAACATAGAAATGCATTTGATTGAATCAAGAGCTGAATACCTCAGAAAAATGTTTGAAACAATGAAAGCTAACAATAGAACGCATGACTTTTATTCCAAGACTAATTTTCTGTTATAAAAATATGTAAAAATAATTTGTTTACGCATATTTGTGTAATTTACGCTTAATTATTATTGCATAGATTCCAAGTATTTGCTAGAACGTGTAATTCATTTTTATTAAATTTGCTATGTTTTAAATTGTGATGAACGGGCCATGTGAAAGCAAAAAATCTAACCATTGTTATAGTAAAAAAGTTGTTAGAGTTACATAATTATTACAACTTATACGGGAAATAAGCAATTTGGTCACGCTTTCTCCCAAGCCATTTAGCATTTTGTTCTTTCTTCAGGTCCAGTCTCATTGGGCTCGGAAAGTTTTGCTTGTAGCTCCTTGACCATTGACTAGAAAAGTTCAGAATTTTATTTGAACTTAAATTATAAATCAAAAATAAATAACAAGAATAAATGAAATAACATTAGAATTTTAGTTAAAGCATAAACTAACCAATAATTTTTCCTTCTCTTCCTTCGTCCTTTTCCTGTAATTCCGGAGACGTTCAATTTCCTTAAGTTTCTTTTCCTGCGTTATGGGCTTCCGTTTCCGTTTTCTTTTTGTGCTGGAAGTTGCGGGAAGAGTGTCTCCCTCTGGCGAAGATTGTTTCTTATCCTTCACCGGAATATCGCTATTTAAACTTCCCGCATGTGATTTCCTGGCACTGGGTTCTAAATTCTGTGTTCCAAAAAAAACAACTGAAAACTATGAATCCCAGATTTATCCCATGTTATAAAAATAAATAGGATGAGCCCGTGTGATGTAGATTTACTTTCTCAAATGATTCTCACAAATAAAATTCGTTTAAAAAATTACCCCAAGTACTGAGGTAAAATCCAATTCAAAACTTCTGGCATTGCCTAGGTCAACTAAATTAATTTGTTGTTCCTGCATTATTTATACCTTCCGTACACAGATAATAATAATAATATCGAGAACTGTCTCATACACTTTACTTATGAACACCCTTCCGGTTTTTTACTGGTTCTTGTAATTACAGGTATCTATTCGAGCCTATGTAACACTTTTCGAACCGTGAGGAAGATTTCTGCCGAGTGTGCTGGAAATTTTTACAGCCTGTGTTTTAATATTTTGGTGGGGAACAGTTAGAACGGAGTAAATGGAAGGCGTATCTGTTCGTACGGTCCGTTCGTACAAATGTCATTCATCTTTGAGTTGAACATTTATTTGAACATTATGAGCCGTGTCACTTACCTGTGCCAAAATGTAAACAGTACAGTACCGTAATGCTGAAAGGTATAGGAGGAAGACAGCAACGCTCGAGAAATGACTATATATGTATATCAGTATATCTATACGTGTATGCATGTACATTATGTGTGTAAAAACACTGAAAAATAATGTGAAAGCTGTACGAACATGCACTTTGTTTGGACAAACGGTTTGAAACAGGTAAACGCATAAGAACGAATCTACATACAAAATAAATACGATAAATAATATCTATCAAAGATGGGCAACTGGTTTTCCTCGCCTGAAACCTTACCTCTACAATGTAATCTGGATTGTCCTTCCTAATACCCTTCCTAAGCCGGACTTTTGCTGATTTACTTTTTCCTAAAAATGGGCATATAATTGCCCTTCCTATTTCCTTGTCAGATTATTAAATTGCCTAGTAGGGCCTAAAATGCCTAGTTCAGTCTGAATTGCCTTTGCTCAGCCTTAGTTGGTTGGGTATGCCTTTGCCGGTTTGGTCAAAATTGTACATTTCTTTACGAATAGCGTTGAGAAACAATATACATTAACATAAGCGGGTAAATATGATAATTGTCATCATTTAAAATGTATATTGTTAGACGAACACATGATAAGTTCCAAGTTTGGATTGATTTTCTGGAAGATATATTTTAACGCTCGCAGCATTCAGAATATTAATGCACTAAAAATAAACCCTGTTCACAGCACACCATGAAATCCACGGAAACACCGAATCTAGACGTCTAACTATTAGTGGGGTCCATATGGGTGGAATTTCTTCAAAGTTTGTTTTTGAGGATGTCGTTTATTCAACGTTATACGGTCCAATACAAAAAACTAGCAGAAATCATACAAACCAGTTTCATCTCTTGCCGCTGGTTGGCATCAAATATGTCTTCCCGATAGTCCTTCCTAGGATCCTTCCTATTCCCTCACCCTTCCCATGAACTTGCCTATTATTTTACATATTCTCAGCCTTCCTATTCTATTTCCTAGTTTTGACATGAATTCTACAACCTTCCTAGTTCCTTTCCTAAAAACCTATCCGTTTTGCTTTCCTTCCTTCCTAGTTGCCTATTTACAAGGCCTAGTTTCAGGCGAGGTGCCCATCTTTGATATCTATATTTAATTACTTTGAGGAATCTACTTTAATTGAGGAAAGTGGAATAGCTTGATATCCTCAATTTTATTTTTCGGAAAGTCCAATATCATGGGTAGAGACAGTCATATTGGGTACATATGGTATAATGTGTGCATATTGTATTATAGCAAATCAGGCTACGGCTACACTACAAACTGTGTTGGCATTCCGAAATGTAGGGTTGCCGGTGGTTTGATCTGATCCAGATTTTATGAAACTGGTCTGTCCCAGCTCAGGCTAAACTTCTGGTCTGCCTTAAGCCTAAGTTAAACCTTAAGCCTTTATCTTCTCTGTTGTTATACAATACGGGTGAAGCCTGGTTTCCGTAAAAGTTTTTCCTTTTTGAATGGAAAAACGTTATTTTTAATTTATGGTTATGGGCCATTGGATGCACGGAGGGGAGATTTAGCTCTGAGGAATTCACATACATTATGTGATCACTATAGTATCCTTCAATTGTGGCTGCGTCCTATGACTCAAAATTGAAAATAAGGCTGATAGCATTGGGGTGAGTCCTTGCCACCATGCATGATTTTTTGTTTATATTGTACTTGTACTTACTGTGCTTCACCTGTGCAATTCCTTTAAACTCAATAAGTTTGCTCGAGATCACCTCAAAACGTAGCATTGTTAGTCCACTGGGACAAGAACATCTTTGAAAACACTGCTAAATTGTAAAAACGATGCTTATAAATAATAAACGAAAAACGATGTGTTATATGAGTAAAATATTTTTGCTAGATAAATGCCTAACAAATAAATTCTTACGGCATTCTACTATTTCAGTCCGTTTAATTTATTTAATTTTACGGGTTTCAAATTGGGATTGCATTGACATAGCACGTTCTTGTCTAAAATTAATTGCAAAACTCTGTGCATTGTTACTTGTGCGGGTAATAAATACAGGTTGGTACGTCACTGGTGCCGCATCCTAATATTGTATTCAGTAATTTACTGAAAATCCAACATAAAATGAAACCGGTGAGATTGAATATTTTCATTCTCAGAATTATTGCCTCATCTTATTGTAAAACCATTTCTGCCATATTTCAGAAAATTGTAGACACCTCTTGAGGACACTTTTTTTCTGGCTATAACGGAGTGGTGGTGTGCCCAAACTGACAATGAGCCACATAGAAAATTCGGCGTCTTGCCAGAGTGTTGAATCATGCATCTTATTCAGGGTAAAAATAAGAAGCCAGTAAAAATTTAAATTTCAAAAATGTTTCAACAAATCAAATATTGATTATGTTTGAATCAAGAAGTATATAAGTAATACTCATAATATGCACAGGCATGGTTTCTTGTATTTAAGGTCATTAGGTGAACCTTAAAAACCTTTACAGTATATCCCTAATACGGTCAAATGGTTTAACTGAAGATTTTAGTAATGCGATTCCAGTAAATCTGTAGGCTTTTCAATAAAAGTAGTTAAAATTCGGGTCAACACACAACCACGCCTCTAGGATGCTCACATTTCTCAAGACCTCTGTAAAATGATCTTTTAATTTCTAATTCTCTTTGAACAACAATGGTAACCAGGGCACAGTTTGCTGAGGCACTAACTACATATGATCAATCTGCTCCCACTATATAAATTGATGAAAATGGTAAATATTTTACGACTTTATTACCACTACGCATACTTATATCTCTGCAGCAAACAAAGCTAAGCTAATTAATTATCCAACGTTGCATGGAGTTGTTGAAAATTTGAGCTTGCTTCAATGAATTTTGCTACTTGGAAAATTAATTCTTCGCTGAATTTGGGACCGATTAATTGAACACTGAGAGGCAGCCCGGTTGTATTTAACTTAATGGGTATTGAAATAGCTGGAAGACCTGAAAAATAGGAAAATTAAATATTATGTTCAAAGAGTATGATATTGTCGAGCATTTAAAAAAAATATCTCATCTAAGTGTAAGCAATAGCAGAATATTTGTCCTGACCTACCTGCCATGTTAGCAGACTGCGTACAATAGTCTTGTACTGAACTTTGTTTCCTATTATCCCACTTAATAAACTCACTGTATGTTGGGGCTGCAGTCAGAGTTACTGGAGTCAAAAGAAGTTCTGTTCCTGCTTTCCATACATTTTCAAAATCTTGACAAATTAGTCTTCTTACTTTCATCGCTTGACAAAAAAATTTCTCGTAGTTCCTAATAAGTAGTTATTACGGATTAGGATTTATCAAAATACATGGTGTTTGTACTGACAATAAAACCTCCATTATTGATAATAATTATGTCGTAAAATGTTTACTCTTTCAACAGGAAATAATTGCCGGTTAATATTCTCCCTCTGACTACATCATTAAATCCTTCGTGTCTAGTCTGAGCATACAAAGCCTCAGTTGATCTCAAAGATTCTGGTTTGGATGTTCGGTGTCCGTAACGAAGTCCATCGTACCTTGCCATGTTACTCGCAACCTCACATGGATTCAAGACAGAGTAGCATGCTATTGAGTAGGACGTATGTGGGAGCGATACCTATCCCAAAATTTAAATAGTCATTCACAAATCTTATTTTAAGCATCAAAATAATGCACGAATTAAAACCTCGAATGGTTTCTGTGACTCACTTCATCAACGACTGCACCACTGGATTTTAATAAAGTTGAAATTTCTTTCCAACATTCGACAACTTCGGGACTCATTTCATGAGAGAAAAACTCGGAAGGCATCCCAATTTTAATTCCAGCCACCTTGGTATTATCATCTGTTTCAACCTTCTTGCCATTAAGACCGTGTTGTACTGAAGTCGAGTCTTTATCATCAAACCCTTTTATGGTATCTAAAAATGAGCAATTTACATCATTTATACGTAATGTGGTCACTTCAAGATTTCAGTGGACACATTATTAATAAATAATTACTAAAAATCAAAGCGCAATCATCCACAGTTCGAGTCAGGATTCCAGGTACGTCCATTGAATTGACTAGAGGTATTAATCCAAAGCGGGACAGCAAACCGTAAGTCGGTTTAAGACCAACTACACCACAATAAGATGCTGGATTACGCGTCGAACCGCCAGTATCAGATCCCAATGCGCTACAAAGTAAAATTAAGTATTTCGTCAAAATAATTTTTCCCGAAAATAATTCCTGTGTAAACTCTCAGATTCGTAACAAATACATTAAAATTATGCATGGATTATATTCTCACGCAAAACAAATCCCGGCAGAAACTGCTACAGCACTTCCTCCGGAGCTACCTCCAGGAACGTGCCAGTCCGGAAGAGAGTAGTCCTTCATAAACTTTTCCAATCCCCAAATATTTCTCGTTGGGCCAAAAATGGAATCAACGGTACCATTTCTAAAATTATTCAACAAACAAGAAAATATAAGCTCTCCAGTTATGACAATTTACCATCCAAAATTCAAATAAATCTGCAAATGTAATATTTATACAAAACTGTACCCCATTCCGAACTCATCCATATTAGTCTTCCCTAAGACTACAGCTCCGGCATCCACTAATTTCTGGACAACAGTTGCAGTATAAGGTGGCTTGAAATTATGCAACATCTTTGACCCACAAGTGGCTGGCATGCCTTTCACACAAAAGTTATCCTTAACAGCGATCGGGATCCCATTCAGAGGCAAATCCTTAGGTGACCCCTCTCCCAACTGTCTTTCCACATCTTTCTTCGAACAAATATACGTGAAGGCATTGAGGTGCTTTTGCTTATGTGCTCGATCAATTGCGGCCTCAGCTAAGCTTCTTCCAGTCAGGGACCCAGAATTGATTCGGGACACCACCTTTCAAAAATCAAAAAAAATCAAACTCAATCATCACAAGGGTTTTTTACTCAACCCTTTACATTATCAACAACTCTAGAATATTATCACATTTTTATGAATATTTTTTTCAATTTTTACATCAGTACTCCAGAGGTTGGTGTCAGCAATACAAGAAATTCTTCCTCAAGCACATATTTAATACTTGCAAATTTAACCACCGAGTAGTATTTATACAACTAATATAATTATATAACAACCATTATAATACATGAAGTACATTTAATTAAACACAAGTGTTCCTTTACATACAGAACTATGTATCTTACCTCTTTTATGGACAGTGACATCCTTTTTGAAAAAAATCGACCAAAATGGTATTTTTCTCCAATATTAAAAACAAAACGGCCGTTGCAGAAATTAGCCGGAGTAAAATAATTCCAGCAGAGATCAATTATTAAAAACAACAAATTCTTTGAAATGCTCAAATTCTTTTCAGATTTTTTGTAAAAAAAAAGATTGGGTTCCCCAATAATCCCGCCAAGAATTCAATTCTAATATTACAAATGTTATCCAATGAAATGCAGTCTTTGGTTCCGGCGGGAATCTCACATTTTGAATCCGCCAAAAGCAAGGCTAGCCACACGTGGGCACTGTTACGAGATTAGAAATTATGCCTCACACTCACCTTGTACTGGTTGCAATTAAAGTATCTCGGATTATGAGTGCTTGTTACTGCAATCGAATGTGCGAATGCAAAAACATGAACCAGTGTAATTAATTATTAATTTCGGAAGCTGATTGTCTGTCTGCAACTTCATTGAGTAAGCATTTGCCCAGACGAATCCAAACTACCAAGCAGGAATATTCTTGTATCCAGTAAAAATATGAACAAAATGGTACCGTAGTTAGGTTTTGTTGAAAGGGGCAAACCAGCCGGGGTAGTAAAAAACCATTTCCCAATTTATACAATTATTTTGAAGAATTTTCACAAATATAGCAGTAAATTAGGGCAAATTGAAAGATCAGAATATTTAATAATAGTACATTCGGGATTTTTCCTGAAAACCTCAACTCCAAATTTGATTTCATAAAACATAATTGTAAAACAATTATTCCTGACGCTAGATAGAAGCAAATTTTATGAACTTCAAAATGCGATGTGACAGAACACTGCGGAAACAAACTGGATATGGACAGAGCTATAAGACGTGAGGTATGGTTTTCAGAAATGAGGTGTGGAATCAACATGTCCGAAAAATACGTGGACACTTGGATCATTGGGGTAAATTCCTTTCAAAAGGCACATCGTTCTCTAGAGAAATTTCTAGAAAGGTGAAGAAAATTTGCTTGCCAGGTCATTGTTTAAAACATCTGTTTAGAAACTTTAAATTCAATACTTGTTCGTAGACTGGCGGGTTCGCCATATCGGGATGTTTTTTTTCAATTTCAGATTTAATTTAGGAAACCTTAGAAAATTGCCATGCCCATAAAGCCTTTGGATTCATTTTACTGGAAAATTAGCAAGCGGAATATATTGATTCTAACGTTATAGTGTGCCCTCATATTTCAGATATGTCCATGTCATGACAAACTTAATTCCTGGAACTTCACCAAAGATTTCAGAACCCTATGCCCAGGTGGCGCAGAGCAGCTATCCTTATCATCTCAAAATAAATGCCCACATTTGGTTGAAACTAGGTTTAATTTTCTGGAATTTTGTTTTCGAAAATAAAATCAGTACTTAAAAAACGAAATTAAATAATACATACATTAAGTAAAAATCGCGACTTTACCCCACTCCCTTGACCGATTTAACCTAACATCTGGATCTAGCCCAGTCATGTCTATGCTTTTAAAGTGCCACGAATTGCCCAGCTATGGAACTCATTTGACCAAGGAAAAAAAGCCCAGAACCGCTAAAAAAAATACAAACAAAAAATTATTTCACAGGCAATTATTTTGTAAACTTCTTACTTTGTACTGTAAACCCCAACACGTTTGACCTGAGAATTAATTTAGAAGCAAGTTATTATTGCAATCTCATGCTCTCAAACCCCAAGAATTAATTTGTTTAACAATATTTATTACAATTATTTTTCAGAGCTTGACAAGTGGTAATGTTTACTTAAATATATAATAAATTTTTGAAGTAATTAAGACATTACTGTATGTCTGTAAAAGTATTTGTAAAAATGAATTGTATCTGTTATTTACAGCTGGCAGTTGCAGAATGAATCAAGCAAAAATATTATTTCGAAACAACTATGCACTTATTCCAGCACCACCAAAATTTCGAGGGAACCGGACGAAGTTTCGGAGCTTATCAACAATATCTGACGGAAGTTGTAATAATAACTTGTCAACACACGGGAAAAAAAATGACTTGACAATTCCTGTAACTAAATTTCAAAAGATTTCAAATGGAACTCGAAGATTTTCGGCGCAGGCAGAACAACAACAGTCACACAGGAGGAGAAATATGACCTCATGGGAAATTCATTCGTTCAGCGGTCCGGAGGGACTTGTTTTGACTGACAGTGCCAGAGTCCCTACCATTCGATCCTCACAAGAAATCCTGGTTAAGGTCAAGGCTGCTTCCCTCAATCCAATTGACGTAGCCATGTCCAAAGGGTACGGGGCAGAGATGTTGGCCTCGGTGAGGAAGTTAGAAAAAGGAAAGCTGCCAAAGCCCTACAAACCTACCATTGACTTCCCTATTACTTTAGGAAGGGACTTTGCTGGAACTGTTGTTGAGAAAGGGAGCGGGGTTGACAATGTCAATGTTGGGGATGAAGTTTATGGAGTTTTGGGATTCACGGAGCATGGAAGTCTTGCGGAGTATACTGTCGCTCGTTCTGATTTAGTAATTAATTTTAATGTTTTTGGGTGAAAGAATCATTTTTTATGTGCCTGGATATTAGGTTTATGCTCTTACGTTTGGTATTTCACGGGTCATTAAATTGTAGTACTACAATAAATTCTCGGTAGAATGGATCCAAAAATGACCGGAATTTTTTTTCAATTATAAAAACTTTATTACATTATCAGAAGTTTAAAAAAACTGTAAATTGGTTGCAGTCCGCGGGACAAATTTAATTGCCCCTTTATAACGGCAAATTCCCAATAAGAGATCTTATTGCGTGATATTACTGTAGAGGGATTGTTTTTAATAGTACGTGTCGTTTTGGAGGAGCCCAGTTTTTGTAATGTAAAATGTTAGGTTTAATTCTTCAAATGTCCTGATCGTTTGCTCTTGGAAATTAATTTCTTTCTCACGAATGACATTTTCAGGTTCGAAAGAAGCCTTCGAATTTGACCTTTGTGGAAGCTGCGTCTATCCCGTATGTTGGATTGACTTGTTGGTCAGCCCTCAAGATTACTGGTAACTACTTGAGATTGGAGAACACGAGGTTTCTAGTCCTGGGAGGATCGGGCGGTGTTGGAACTTTTGCTATTCAGTATTTGCTTGCAAATAGGGCAAAGGTAAAGGATATGTTTAAGGAAGGGGATGATTAAAAGAACAAGATCAGTTTGAGATCAATCAGATTCTAGTCATGTTTTTGTAAAAATTTATTCCTGGGTGTTATTCTTTCTTTGTATCTGTTAATTGTAAATAATGACATAATTACTAGAATAATGGTTGCATAAAAAGTGATTATACTTTTTGTTAATGCAGGTACTAACAACGTGCAGTACAGATGCTATCCCTGAGCTAGAGAATTTAGGAGGATTTGGAATTGCAGTTGATTATACTCAGCCAGACTTGATTACTTCGTTGAAGTCAAATGCACCGTAAGATTGTTAACAAAAATAATTAATTTATATAACGTTTTTCTGGAATCTTTTTGTCAGAGTTTTAGAATGTGTCATTGACTGCAGGTTTGACTGCATTTTAAACTTATCTGGCCCTCGTTCGGATATTTCACAGTATCTACCACTGTTAAAGCCGGGTTCTGGTCAATATATCACCTTGTCACCACCGTTGCTAGCAAATTTTGACAATTACGGTTTTATAGGGGGAGCAGTCAAAAATGCTTTGGAGGTTGTCAAAGACAATATTAATTCAATTTCGAACAATCGCGTCGTAACAAAATGGGCTTTCTTTGCACCCTCTTCTTGTGGTCTTGCTGAAGTTGGTGCTTTGGTGGAGAAGGGACATGTAAGTTTTTTTTTCGGTTTCATGTTTGTACATGAGACTATGCAAAATTCAAAAGTTTTATTATACTTGTATTCCAGAGCAAGAAGGTCTAGCATGTCAACAAAGTTTTTTTAACTTTCATGTGTATTTGCTTTAAAGGTTCGACCCGTTGTGGAGAAAACCTTTAACTATGGTGATTTACCACTGGCCTTTCAAAGAATGGAGGCTGGACATCTTCGTGGAAAGCTGGTTGTTGAATTTTAGTTCCCGAGTTCGGTGTTGACTCCCGTATGAACCTCTGAAACTGAAGTTCAGGCCATGGGCGGAAGCCTGACCTCAACAAATACATACATACACTCAAGTGATGGTGCACTTACTTGTGACTCAACATGCATCAGTTGTTTTCCATTAGGGATGTTTGAACTGAAATTTTGAAATGTGTTACGTAGTTTATTGTAACGTGAGCTGCCTGTAGTAAACGGGTTTATGTATCTCCTAGTTTATGCTGGTAACTGTATCTCCTAGTGTATAGTAATTGTTTATGGAATTTGTGTAACACGGAAATGGAAGTAATTAAATAGGCGTATGTTTTTACTCTATACGTTGGGTTTGCATAATTATTTCCGTCTTGGCACATTCATGGGAACTTTAACTCAATAACCAGGATTTCCTTCAGTGTTACCTTAAAGCATCGAGAGTACCTTAACGCAGTTTTATCACAACGGAAAAATAATTTAAAATTTTTCAAGAAGCTTCTGTCTATGATGACATCCTTGGCTTCTTCCGGCAGTGCTTCCTAGAGTTTAATTTGCAAGTACCAGTTATCACTAAAAAAAAGTTATGACATTTAGTTTGATCCTGCTTATATGTGAAACAATATTTTAGTAGCAAAGTTTCAATCACGCTTGAACTCATCAACAGTACTGATTAATTCAGAAGTTTCAGGTTGCAGTTCACACCGAAGTCATGTGCCATTTTGGCGGATTCTGTGTAGTAAATCTCCCCAACAAAACAATATCATACTTACAAATTCAAGAAAAATGTACTACACAATGTTATTACCCCACTTCGTACTACCCATTCGTAACCCCTCCCCACATACCATCCAATCAATTACAACCCTTAATTCCAGAAATGTTTTTATTTTAATGATACTTGATGGAAGAGGTAAAAGTCACGAATCTGAAACGCTTATTTTTTGAAATGTCAACTTTTGATTTCGGAGATATGAGCGATGATCAGAGGCAAAGGATCTCCTTTGTAGCGCATTGTATGTATACTAGACCAACACATTGCCAGCACCACACTCGCAGGGTAAGGGTATTTTTTAAATGGTAAAATTTGAAATTACAAACTGCAAAACACGAAATGTATTTTAATTTCAGAATATTTTAAATGTGTTTTAATTTCAAAGTATTGTAAAAATGTGTTTTAATTTCAAAGTATTGTAAAAATGTGTTTTAATTTCAAAGTATTGTAAAATTGTGTTTTAATTTCAAAATATTGTAAAATTGTGTTTTAATTTCAAAATATTGTAAAAATGTGTTTTAATTTTAAAGTGTTTTAACTGTGCTTTAATTTTATTACTGTAGAGTCCCCTTTGAATATAGACATGACAAATAAACACTAGTCAACACTGAATGCTTCGCGGTTTTTAATCCTAAGCTCTAGTTGCGGGAAAGAAGTTTCGAGAGCTCGTTTGCTCCGTGACATACATGGGCGTTCAACACACAGGAACTTCCCTGGCACTCAATTACAACGGTGGATCCTTGAATTTAAACTTTCATCGCTTTACACTCATGAATTGCTCCCCGCTGCACTCAAACATCATGGACCTCGCACTAAAGCTTACGTGACCTCATATAGCCCTCTGGCACCACCGAGTGGGTGCTATAAATCTAAAAAAGTGCTAAATTCTAGTCCGAGCTGTGAGGAAATTGAAATAAATAATTTAAAATGTTGCTACTCACAAAAAAGCTTTGGATTTCATAAGAATAGAAATAAGTCAAAGCAGCTGTATTTAATGGGACATGAATTTTCAAGAAAAGCATAATATTGCAATGAATAATTTTCAAAATAAAATTCAGAAGTCGGAACGTAGTGACTTCTGAAAGAAATGACCTAAAGCCAGTGTTCTAGTGTACCACTGTACCAGTATGGTCGAACTTACCATTTCGGTAACTAATTTCCTGTAACCCTGCCACAACTCAGCCCACCTGTTTTCTACTTTCTCAGTGTAGTTTTTTCGACTGCATCCTTAATAGTTCACCTATGTCAGCGCTTGATAATTTTCAAAAACCTGAGGCTAGTTTTTAATGAGAAACTATTCTAATTGTTTCTCAAATAAATTTACATATTTTACCGCACCTACTTGTCTAGGGGGGAGGGATAATAATAGGAACCTATCTATAACATTTTAAAATTTGAATTAATTAAAATTTGAATTAACCTTACAACAAGAACAGTACGTCTGATATTATTTCAATCATGACCCCGCTTAATGAAATATCCATGCTATAATTTACATTCAGGGAACAGTAGTACGCAGATGTGTGATCTACAACAAACTGTAATAATTGTAAGTTTCGAAAAACTGCACTCAGCCTCTGCCTCTAGAGTGCCCATAATTTAAATAAAATTATCACTCTACATAAATACCTCATTGCTGTTAGCGCAGAAATTCCAAATCCGAACTCGCAACTACCACTCAACTTGATTGTATTGAGTGCCAGGCTTGAGCTCAATGAGTTACCACATGCCCAGGCATGCTCGGTAGCTTTCCTGAATTGAAGGGCAATTAATTGTACGTCAGCATTAAAGTCACGTTACATCAAGTCGTTTACGTAAACACTGTCAAAGTCAAAAGTAAGTATCGTGTACATTTCTCCTAAATCCTAACAACAACAAAATTTAACTTAGAAATTGATTCTGTTTTTTCCAGCTGTACATATAAAGCGTTAATAAACAGTTGCCACAAAAGCTTGACAAATTCCAACATTTATTGGATTTACAGATAATCATGCCAGAAGCCAAATGGAACGGAGTTGTGATTGCGGAAGCCAACGCTAACGAAGTTGTCATGGTTGAGGGAAATACTTATGTAAGTGTAATTCCTTAAATTACTTTATGAAGGAAGGAGTTTATTATCTTCATTTATTTAATTTGATTATTTTAAAGGAATAAAGCACATGACATCACACACAGCAGGATTTTGATAATATTTTGGTTAACGTTAGAGTTTTTCCAGAGTCGGTTCCAAACAAGAACTTATTTGAAATTGACTCCGACATACTTTCAGGGTCATGGTTTTTGGAGCTGTGAATGAGTTGTAACCACAAGCGTCATTTCTGGAAAAATTATTTTCAGTTGATGACAAGTTCTTTCAGTTATGGTCTATTGCAGTTTTTGAAATGTAGTCAATTGGAATCCCTAAGGAACTGAAGATACATATGATGTTGATGTCAAATATTTATTTATAAAAATTGAAAGGATTTGAGTATACAATTTTTTTTAAAGCATGTGCTAATCAATAATTCCAATTTTTTGAATCGTAGATTGTCATTATTATTTGAGCCTCTCTCCAGCCGTCTGACTATAGGGAAGGCTGGACCCTTCAGAAATTGAACGATGGATTTTTTAAGGATGTCCAAAATACCAATCTTGCATTCTTTTTGTTGGGGGAACAAAATTGTTTTAAAAATATATAATTATTCCCAGTTTGTTTGAGCAATTTTCAAGCAACTTATTTATGGTATTTTAATCATGTGTATATTTGGGATTTAGGATTGCAAAGTTGTTCAGAAATGTGAGGAGAAGTCAAGGATATGGAGCAAGGGATGTTTTAAAAATTAGAAAAATAGTAATGTTTAATTCCCGCACTTCGTTTTTTAGAACAAATTTATTATTTTTCAACATTGTTTCTCAGTTTGAAAGAAATTTTCTGTGATGGTGTTTAATGACGATATAATTCCTGCGGGGGAATTTATTAGTGGAGATACGAAGGCTGTGAAGTCAGCTTGAGGTGAACATACAACAATGTCAGCTCTGTTTCATATTTTGAACGCTTCAGCTAGAAATATATATTGGCCTATAGTTTCAAATTAAATTGAAAGTATTTTTGAAAATTTTCCAATGAAATGGGACAATTGGTAAATTATTGTGTGCCTATTACGTGAGCTAACGAGGATCAGTTTTGATGAAATTCAAGTTTTTTCAGGGATTTAGGAAATACATGTTTACTATGTCATAATAAGTAAAGTTAAACCATTATTTCGAGAAATTAGGGACAGTGGGGAGAGCAAAAGGACACCCGTGCTATATAGTTAAAAAGTTGTGTGACAAAACACTTAATTTGTTTGCTTTGAAGAAACGGCTAAAAGCGTCCATCTGTGAAATATACCAAGGTTGGACTAGTTCACAAACTAAAGTAGTATGTAATTATTCATATATATCACATTTGATTTGATATGGACCAACCTATTTTTTCATATGCACGCAAACGTTTCCACATAGGGATATTTATTATATTTTCCCCTCCACTCCCGTACTTTATACATCATAAATTTATACTCTGGACAAATTTTAGATTTACTGTGTAAGTGCACAGTTCTAAGTGCATGAAAAATGTAGGATGAGTGGCTGAGCAAATAAAGTAACCATCACGTACTGGTATGTACCGTTGACTGTTGGTTTGTTCGGATGTTGTTGCTTTTGTCACTCTGGTACGAAATTACTTGGATTCGTTTACGGGAAACGTACATATCTTGTAGCGCGTTACAAAAAGCGTTGATAGTGCTTTCTGGTACGATACTTATTACCTTGCAGATGTTTACAAGGTTTCATTGCTCAAATAATGTTGCAATAAGTGCCATATATGTTAACAATTTTTAATGGCCCACAAATAATTTATGTAATAGGCTTCCTAGTTCTTATCCAATTATTGACGTTGTATTAAAATTTCAAAGGGGACTTTAAACAAAGTACATACAATAGAACCTGCCAATCTGGAGAGTCTTATTTTTCAACGAGTATTTATTTTTGACTAAATTTCTTTTCCTCCCCACAGTTCCCACCGTCCGCAATAAAAGCCGAGTATTTCAAGCAGAACAAGGACACGTCCACCTGTCCTTGGAAGGGAACTTGCATCTACTTTGACATCACGGTGAATGGTAGGTTTCTTTGATCATAGTAACATTTATTGTCTATATGTGACATTCGCCAATAAGGTATTTATTTAGCTCTGGGGGACAACCCTGTGTAGCTACATAATAAATAATAATGCAATATCACTGTAGTGCTTCCGTGTGTGTAATAATTTAATCAAATGTGTTCATCTGTCATCTTTTGAGTCCTATTATGATCAAATGATTTCATTTTTCCACAGGAAAAACCAACCCGGGTGCATCTTGGTACGTTCCATACGTATGATTACCAACGGAGATGGCACACATGACATTTTGTATAATTAAATGAGTGTGTATACTGAAGCCATATATTTAATTTCATAGGGTGTATCCTACTCCAAAAGAGAAGGCCATGAACATCAAAGGGTATCATGCGTTCTGGAAAGGCGTTCAAATTGGCTAGGGATCACCAGAGAGCTCCAACCACAAACATTACCACAACAGCGTATCAAGCAACTACTTCCCAGTCCTTTCTCGCATGAGTAGATGCTGTAATATGTAGAATGATTACGCTCAGACTCTTAAGAGTATTCAATGGCTTCTCATCCTTGTTCCATTATTCCCTTTATACATACCTACATTTTCAATTTATTAGTCACTTGTATAAATAACAGTTTCATAAAAAGTATGTTCCACGGATCTGTATTAAATTCAAATATCTAATTAATTTCCAGCCTGCCGCATCTCCAGTTCTCTCCAGCATCCCTAGATTCCATGAAAACACATGCTGCTAATCAAGTTCTGTGGCAAGGTGTATTTGATTAAGAATCATTGGAAAAATTATCCTTATTTTTCTATTAGTATTGGGGGTGGAAGTCACCGAAGTAGGAAAAGTATTTTCTTAGAAAACCATTGGGTTCAATCCAGGAATTAATAGAGACAACCTTCAGATTTTCTAATCATTGATGATCATCAATCCCCGTGCGCATTCCACCTGCTGACCTATTTTTTTTATAACCAGAATTTATGTGTAGCTTTTCATGCTGAATGTATTTCAAGAGGTTGGGATCTCCGCTACATAGGAGCTGAGGACTTTGTGGGTTTGTTTTTCTGAATAGCTCTCATGAATGAATGAGAGCCTTTCTATTAAGTTCTCATAAACTTATTCATTCTGTGCTCTAGAGCTGGAAATATAAATACATTGTGGGACTCTCTGGCGTCGTCACAAAAGTTTCCTCCTAAAGGTTATACTATACCTCTTGAGGGAAAAACAATCGGGTTTTAGCCAACAAACGGGTTATCCTCCGGAAAAAACTTCCAAAAATAACCCAAGTTTCCCCTATAAAAGAGGAAACAAAAGACGTAAAAAATATTTGACGACGTTTCTCTTTCCCTGTTATCCTTATGAGTAGCTTTTCAAGCCTAAACTTATATAAGGAATCATATATCTACATGTAGTAAGATCGGGGATGATTCGTATAGCAACTAAAATATGAGTGGCATGCATTCATCTTTTCCCCCTCAGAGGTACCGCGTATTGTTACATATACAGGGTTACCCAAATCCAAGTCTATAGATATATCCTCATTTGGATTTCAATTGTCACGAGAAAAAATTACATTAAAATGTGCTCTATATAGAGGACTTCAGTGGAACGTCCCACCAAATTGTATTTTTTTAGACCAGATGTTAATTTGACACTGTGTAAAAATTCAGACGAAATCCATAGTACCCTAACAAATTACTTATTTCCTCGTTTGTAACGGGACTAGTAAATGTAAGGTTCCTGATGGATAAAATATTTTGCTAGAAAAAATTATAATTTTTGTATAAATTATATTTAACTAAAATAATTAACAAAAATATAATTAACTAAAAGCAAATTTAAAAGGTAGTCCAGAAATTTCAGGAAATATGAGAAACATTTTCTCCTTATGAATCTCAAATCTCAACGGAGAATCTATAGGTAATTAAATATAGCAGTGCTGATCGATTGACTGTCCAAAGACATTTCTTTAGGAGAAAATGATCTTAGATTTGGTGTACTAAGTTGCCCCAACCTCGGGTAAAATGTATGTACTTTTAGGGATTAGTGGAGACCCTGTATATGGAAGCAAGAATAATATTGAGATGGGAATTACGCTAGTGGTATATAATGTATATAAATAGGAACGGAAAAGTTAAGGAGTCCTTGGCGCAAATTCCTATGAAAAAGTAATCAAAGGTTTTTAATGAATATGCCATTTACAGCATGAGTCAGTTTGACGTCCAACTAATTAATTCTTTTGAGTCAACAATAAAATCAGGTTTAGCCCAACGATATCACCAATCTGTCTCTGCCTTTTTTTCTCCCCGACCCCATTCAGCGCAGGAAGTGATTTAATTTAAGACAAAAGTCATCCACCACTAACTTGGAGCCCCTTGGCTTTGTAAAAACCGCAAATTAAAACGTGCTTGCCAAACGGAGTCTTTTGGGGAAGGCTTGGATTGATCGAACCACGATCCTTGATCCCTTCTCCAATTTGATTAGAAATCATTCACCACCACCAACCACAAACCAAATATCGCTCAAGTTCAATACATCTATACATATACCTAAAAAGCACACATTGAGTTCTATATTCACCTCGTTGAAACTTTTTTTAAACTCCCGACATTCACACACACACACACACACACACACACCGACACTGATCTTGAGGGGACATATATCTTAAAGTATGTGCCATTGATCCAGATGATCCCGTATTCAGAGCACTTTTCAAGGCCGATCTGGCAGCTTCATTTGTGACATAAAAAAAATTGGAGAAAAGTCCTAAACGACCTGAAAAGTTTCAATCAAGTGCGGGAGAGAACATTTTTTTGGGGGAATAGAATTGACAACTGACGTTGTCACAGGGGCTTGGGACGGAGGGTGACAGGCTCCTTTTAAACTGATGGGTATATGAGCCAGGGCAAAATGATTTATTCACAACAAGTCAGACATGATTGTCGACGATGGGACAACTCTCTCACTCAGTTCAGAACTTGGAGCGAGAAAGAGGGAAAACTTTTTGTCAATTTCGGTTCGTTTACGATAAAATCATTGATGCGATACTATACGCTCTCCAGAGGCTGATGATCAGGAAGATGATGATCAGGAGGAAGGAGGACTTGTCAAACCACACATCATCTTCCATGTACTACGTCTCAAACGTCCCAGGTTATTTTTTCTCAAAGGACCTTTATGAACACATCTAAGCTCTCTCTCTCTCTCTCCCAGCTTTTGTATCAACGTTCCAAATCTACAGTTCAGTCTGTCTATAAGGGGTGTCCTATATAAGCATCAAAATTTTTAACTATTACATATGCTACTCCCAACCTCTCCTAAGATCAACAAAATAATATCTTTGGTAAGCACCAGGAAATTATTCCCAATATTTTTGCCCCCATATAGATATAGACCCAATATGCTCTTTACAAGAGAGGTCTTTTATATTTATAAAGTCCACACTCAAAATATAAGTGCGCCCAGCATTATTTTTCAACCATATATTCTGTATCAATTTCTATACAAAATATTTTGTACAGTAAAATATTTGTTATTATAACACTCTTAAAAAAAATTAAAATTTTACTCTTCCAACTACGGATGCTTTGAAAAATAGAAAAATTAGCATTGTGGTTTGTGATGGAACGTTAGCGAATATTTTTCTCCTATTGGGAAATGCTCCTGGGAGGGAGTCCCTTATAGTGAGAGCATCCTGTGATATGTATGTATCTACATATGCATGTATGTATGTGGCCTTATAGTCCCTTATAAAGCTCAAACAAACCTGTCAACTTAACTTGGAATTACACAGGAGTATTTATCTATAGTTGGCAGAATATGTCAATTGCTATTTGCTCCAATAACTTTGCATGGATTAAAGGGGAAAGAGGAAAAAGGATGCAGTGAGACTGAAAAAGAGACCTGGAGCTGGGGACTATGGGGATTGGGGAGTAGAAGTTGATTCCTTTTATTTCAAACTTCCCACAAAGTTATTTATTTAGGATCTTATATTTTTTAATTTTAAATTCTTCCTACCATGTCTATACTACTACTCCTTGACTGGGAAGTATATACATATAAACACGTTGACGTCAGCAGTGCATTTTTCCCATCTCCCCCCATAATGTATGTACATGTCCTCACTGCGGTATTGGTATTATAGGAACCCTCTCCACTACCTCTCTCGTATTCATTCCTTTGACAAAAACCGCCAGAGAGAGGTGTAGAATAAAGGTTCTACAGAAAAACCCCGAGATTTCTTTCTCTTCCCTAATAAACATACTAGCAAATATAGGGCATGGGCATATATTTATATATAAAGGAATAGTGAAGCCGGATGATTCTCATCCTTTCAATGAAATTCTAATGAGAAATCAGCCCTTGTGCCAAGCATGAACTGAGCAACTAATTACTGTGAAAGCGTATTCCGCAATTGGAATCCATAGCTCTCTCAAGTTGTAAACATCACAAAGTTAACGTAAACATGAATCCCTAAACAATGGTAAGAATTTGTTCCCTCACTCAACATTGTTCTACATTCTTGCTGTAGTGCAATAATTACAGGGGGCTCCTGTCAGTTGTACCGTATTTTAATGTCAACAGAAAATGGGTAGCCTCACAATCTAAGCGTCACCGGTTACCCCAATTGCAGCAAATCTTCTTTCAGAAAGTTAGGGCATTACGTAATTATATATGTAAATATATGGCAGCCGTCTCAGGGGTAAACAAAAAAGTGAAGCAGTGGATTTAAAAATAAATTATTTAGAATTACATCCTACATAAAAATTTCATCACTTCATCAGTTTATCATCACTTTGTTTTTGCGTAGCCGTTATGTAATTACCTAAATTACGGAAAATTTCCCTGTTAGAAAAATTGGAAATAATTTTGAAATTACTGCATTTGCATGACATTACTTTGAAACACTGCACTAAATTGTTTAACACGAGGAGGCCTCAACTTTTGATGTAGTATCTATAAGTCCTGGGTGATAATGCGAAGGGGCAGAAGTTATGAGCCACTTGTTCCCTTTCCCCCCTAATCAGGCCTAAAATGTTGCAAAGACGCAGAAAGGAGCGGGAAACGTTGGAAGAGATCTCGTGTGAACAATTCTCGCGGAAATAATGCAAGGTCTCTCATATAATACAGACGTAGTTTTCAATTTGTCTTCAACATTTTGTTCCTTTTGAACGAGCACAATAAAGAATATTTGAAAGAAATTCCTTCAAGCGTCAAGGTCACAAAATAAACTCTAATTTAGAAACATATTATTGGCATATATCTATGTAGAAGAACCCCTGCCAAGATTCAAGTTTCAATTTTTACTCCAACCTGGATGTCAAAGTGGATCAAACAAAAATGTAACGCACATAACTTCCATCACCCTTGAAATGAAATAATTTACGAGGCAAGACAAGGTCAATCCTTTTCTTCCCATATTTTATAACCCTTGAAGTTGAGACTGGGAAAATTATTGATGAATATAAAATACATAGGTGGAATACTAGCTTATAATATGTCAAGGATTTACAAAACTAGAAAACATGATTCTCACTTTTGCAAGTACCATTTCAAATAGATATCTGTATCTGATGATCATTTCATTAGAAAAAGGGTTGTGTATAGTTTCTGTGCCCGTATGTATAGTCATTGCAAATATTAGTTTTAAACTATGGGGCTTTATCCAACTTTCAGGAGTCTTATGGGACTCTATACATAATAATTGTATGTGTCCAATAAAATTTCCTATTGCATATTTTATGGGAAAAAATTTCTCCAGAAGCGGCGGAGTCCTCAAGTCAAGAGTGCTCTCCTCAGAAACTTTTCTGCTGTAAATTAGTCGAATATTACTTTCCTTTTGTGACGAGCAGGACTTTCTCCAAATAGGAATAAACTTTGACCCTTAAATTGGCATCTCTAATAAAAATAAAATATATTTTGTACAAATGAGAATTTATTCTAAATTTTCAAATTAAAAATAAAAAAACATGTGCTTATTACACAAACGAGTCGGTTATATCGAGAATAAATATTGTAATCAGTTCTCCGACGACATTGACAGCTTCCAAAAAAAGGTGTTGCAAGGGAAAATATTTATTCAGAGTCAAAAATAATGATAGGGTCATTTCAAAAGCTCCGACAGGGCAGGTAAGTTTTGGGCACTCATTGTGCTTCCCCTTGTAGTGGCTATACTGGAAGAACACTGTGTTTTTTACGACATTACGGCAACAAATGCATATGAGCCGAGTCAACAGACCACAAGAATATGAGACAGTGTAAAAAAACTAGCTGTCGAAGAGCCACTGAAA
Source organism: Allacma fusca (assembly GCA_947179485.1). Lineage (NCBI taxonomy): Eukaryota > Metazoa > Arthropoda > Collembola > Symphypleona > Sminthuridae > Allacma > Allacma fusca. Next base: position 66,303,045 of record OX359246.1, read on the forward strand.
AATTAAATAAGCATTCCCTTTAGCCAATATTATAGTATGTAGTTCTTTGGAGAACAAGAGGGGGAGAGAGAAATAGAGAGAGAGAGAGAGAAAGTAAACAGGAATGAAATATGAGATAAGAATTGAATTCGAAATTGAACCCACTATTTTGAAAGTACTCAAGTATAGATGGAGGAATTGAAAGGACCGAATTAGGCTGGGCTCTGTACCTCTTCCGTAAAAAAAACCCGGGAATGGAGTAATTTCCACAAGTACATATGCGCCCAGCAGCGATGACAATTTTATATCATTGTGAAAAACATAATCGTAAATTTCGACCGGCCGTTAACATACGCTCCATAATCAGACTATGCGGAGCAATGTTGAGAAAACACTCAATAAATTATTCCTCTCTCTCCCCAATCATTCATTCAACCTTTATCCAGAGGCAGTGAAGCATACAAGAACTCTGGGGATAAACCCTCACTTACTTACACACTAATGCATACATATATATAAATATCCATGTATGTTCCCCCGCAGCAGCCTCAAAACCTTTCCCTACCACCCCCGCTATATAAAGCGGAAGTAAAAATCACATTGATATCAAAAATAATCAAATGCCCTAATTTTCTAGAAAATTCTTCTCTAGATTTTCTGCAATTTGTTTCATTGACCTAGGTCAATACCTGTGGGTACAGTGGCCGCAAATCAAATCCATGTTTCAGTACAACGTAATATTTACAAAATTATAGCTCCAGCAGGGAATTTCTCTCATCCGGATTTCTGAGCCTGAGGTGTAGGAAATTGTTTAAGCTTTTTAGTAAAATTTGGAAAACAAAAGAAAAAAAGCTTCTAATCGTATGTGTATGCATCCACTAAATTTTCAAAAACGTTTAAAATAATATTCAAATTACGCATGTGCGAGCTCATGCGACATCTACCGTCTGATAGAAAAGATAATCTATTGCTAACGACAGATCCCACTATAGATAGCGCAAGTTATACTTCCCGCTTTTTAGCGTATGCATTTGCAAGTGTTTATATGGAACACTGGTGCCCTAGTCTAGTCCGACTTGACTAGGAAAATAGGGAATAGACTAGACTAGTGGCTAAAGCGGAGCGAAATGAATAGATTAGAATAGACTAGCGATTTGGGAGGTTTAGAAAGACTAGACTAGACTAGACTTGTTAGGTAATGAAAGCTCATAGAATAGAATAGACTTGACTAGGAAAATAGAACTATTCCTTCTAACAGATTTCGCTCAGATTAGCCTGCATAGTGTAAGCACAAGCACTCGTTTTCATAAAATACTCCATTTTCTTTTTGCGATAAATATATACCCGACATTCACGCATGGAAACAAAATGATATCCTTGTTTTTTTGCACAGAAGCAAGTAGCATTTCGTCGTTGAAAAGGTCAAGTAAACTTTATTCATTTTCGATTAAAAGCAAACGCTATACAAATACATTTGCATGTAGATTATAATGCTTTTGATGAAATCGGTTGAAGCTAATTTTGCTTTTAATCGAGAACGCATATAATTCATTTTACCCCTTCACAGTCGGCTAGCCCACCTCATTTATAAATTTTTACAAGAATTGTATAGCTCTTTAATCAAAAATGAAAATATGACCACATGAAGGCATGATTTTTTACGTTTATCATTTGGGAACAAGTTACTTTAGTAGGTCCTCACTTGTTTTGGAAAAAGTTGATACACATGCAATATTTCAGTACTAGATTACGAAACTGGGAAATGTTTTGTCAGCATATCTCTAGTTTCCGAAATATGTGAGGTCAAATTTCACATTCGCTACAAAAGCGTAATTTTGGGATTTTGTTTATAAAACCTAATCTGACCGTCAAAAACTGAAAATCAACGTGGTGTGAACGGTGATTAAAAACCTAAGCAGAAATAAGAAAACTTAATAATATAAACAATAAATATAATATATGTATCCGGAGCTAGAGGTTTGGTTACAAAAACTCCGGTTTTTAATCCACTGCTGAAATATTGCATGTGAACAAATTTTTATGTTAAAAATAATAATGCGAGCCTTCTTTGGAAGGAGTGCAATGCAAGCACTCGCAATCGTTTTTAGTCCATGAGTGCTTGACGTGGTACTTTCACACATTTTTGGGCTGCATTTGTAAGTGCACTGATTCTGAAAGTATTCCCAGCAGTACTGAAAAAATCTATTGTTTTATTATGAGGATTTGCTATTAGTTTGGTTCACTTAATATTGGGGGATACTTTTTGTTACAAATTGTAATGATTGACTCCAAGCATATACCGTCTTCCCGTCCTTGATTATATCGCCTCATCCAGCAATCTGGCAGATCCCGCATTTTATCTCCTCATCCCGACCTCCCTGTTTTTATCCATGAACTTCTGAGTCCAAGACCAGGATCAGGGCATTCCCTCGTCCATTACATTTGAGCAATTCCTGGAGTTTTTGTAGTTTTAATCTTGAATAGGAATGGACTAGGAATAGACTAGGAGTTTGAAGAAAATGTGTGAATAGGACTAGACTAGACTAGTGCAAGGAAATTCGTATAAGAATAGACTAGAATTGAATAGGCAATGACAATCCCCCGAAAGAATAGAATAGACTAGACTAGTCAAGCTCATGGGCACCAGTGATATGGAAGCTCATTTAATTTTTTGAGGTCAAACGGAAGAGGCAGTCCCCTCCAAAAACAATAGGATTTTTACTTTTTAGCTAACTTGTCCCTGCAAAAAATGTGAGCTGCCTCGTGCAATTGCGTGATTTGTGATAATAGGTGAGCAGGAAAGCTGGTCCAATACGATTGTAACCATTGTGACCATAAAAATAGGTCCAGATCAATATGCAAACAAAATGTGAGGAAATTCTAAAGAAAATTTGCTACAAACTGAGGAAATAATTGAATGTTTTATTTTTAAACCTCAAATTTGAAGTGGGATGGACGCAGGGTGACACATGATTTTAAAACCCTCTACATTAAGAAGCATCAATAGCTACGAGCCTGTGAACGCACCAGCAGCGTTCCATCCTCTTGCACCAGACCCCCAAAAAATATTTGCACAAGAGAACTTGCCCTCTCCATAGACACAGCTAGAGACTCCCTTGTCAAGACATGGAGAAAGAACATTAGGCAGGAAGAGGAGGCTCATAAAATTTTACACTTGTTAGTTTTACAGCGTCACAATAATGCTTCGGATCCAATAACTTTGGTCCCAAAGGGACAGGCTAAAAAGAACGGTTAGCAAACAATGGGAAGTTTAAGTGCTTGGAAGTGACTCATATGAGAACATATTTGACAGAATACACACACAAGTCTCAACCCCACATTCTTAACAGGTTGGTCCCATTGATTACTTTCCCCCCCCCCCATGACTGTACAAGAGGGTCAATCCACTCTGTGTAAATAGCACAGATGAATGACTAATTTCTAAATGCACATATATATGCTCATATATTAAGTCACATAAATCTTGGGAAATAGAACCTCATGGGACTGCACAAAAGACAAAATTGCTACAAAAGAAACTACCACAAGGTGATGACTGACGGCGACGTCATATAAGGGCAAAAATATCTGGACACAATCCTATTTACCACCGTTAATTTCTTTCCTTAAAAAAATCCGTCAGTCACAGGGCGCTGACTTCCCTAGAACATTTTCAATTGAAGGACAAAAATAACCTGACACATCCCCGCACTTACCACAATGTTAATTTTTCTCTGCGTGAGACCTCGCCGCTAGACTCAACTTTGTTACTAAAATAAGTGACTGCTTTAAACAGCATTCCCTCTGCTGGGGACAAAAACTTTGTAAGCATGCACGTTTACCACAATTGGAATTTCCTCTGGTTTTAACACCATGTAGGAGTTGTGATTGGACGAGGGGAAATTTCCTATTTTAAAAGTACCCCTTATAAAGTGAATTTATTGTTTATATGGAGAACAAAATTACCCAGACCATCACTACAGCACACTTAAAAGTTATTGAAATCAGGCACTCAAAATTATGCAACGCTCCAGAACAACATTGGGGAAAGGAGGGAGCATTTTCGAGCATTACAGGGCTCACTCCCTGCATATGAGATTTTTGTGCTATTTTTGCTCCAACAGGGAAAATCCTTGTAAAGGAAGTCCCGTATAGGAACAATTCACTGTAAATGAAGTACAGAAATTGATTTTACATTTTATGGTCATAACAAAATGGGTGAAGTCAGGCAGGGAGTTAGGCACCCTCCAAACTAATTAGCGAAATTTCCCTCGTACACTAGAATGCTCTCACATTAAGAATAATATTGCTGCTAATGATATCCCTTTCAAAAACCAAATTGCTGTAAGGGAGGAAAGGGAGGTTTAAATATAGGCAGCCTCTAATATGAGCACGGTAGTCTGTTTATGAGGGAATCCATCAGAGTAGCAAAATTTGACTCTTCAAACAAATTACGGGTGGATGAAAAATATCCCGCTCAGAACAAATCGCTCGAAATGATTTAGCATGGCCAAATTCCCTTAATTATTTTAAAGACGCCTTTTACTAGGATATGTGAGAAAACTGCGAATATGTACGAACTTTAAATTGATCTAGCGACATGATTAAGGATCCTAAGTCTCATGTGTAACTATATTATAGCAAAAGATGGGAAGCTATATGTGCAAATCTGGAATGAAATTGCACATATAATGACTTACATGTAATTATGTATCTACATATATCTATTCAGGGTTGCTCAGCACCTGTGCCTCCCCTCTATAATTCGTAGTACTTCGAATTCAAATCATGGAGATCATTTTGATTTTCTTTGTAAATGATTCTATCACATTTTGCATATTTGCAAAAATTTTGAGCCCATTCTAAAGAATTTTGCTTTGAAACTTCTAACTTTACTACCGGGAATGGTTCAATTATTAAGAGTGCTCTCTGTACACACACTTTATAGAATAACCAACAAGGTGAACAACTTACAAGGAACTATATGTCCCTCCTTCATATAGGGGAAGCAAAAAGAATGTGACAGGCCGAAAAATCAATAGAGACAATGGGCCTGTATAAATTCTTGTACAGAATCCCATTCCGTCAGCACATATTATGATACATAGTTGGCATTAGGGAGCTTTCGAGGAAGCCAAGATTGCCATAGTAGATGGAGGAACTTTCAAGAAGCACGATTCAATCAAAAGGCACTACTAAATGTTGCAAAAGGAATTTAAAATTTCCAGGGATTCTAGGGATACAGTGCTCCATATGTAAACAAATGCAAGGGGAATGTAATGGGATGTTACATTTGACGTAATGTTTTGTTAACGGAGAGAAGAGGCCAAACTAATGTCCTAGATGCATTTTCTATTTCCGTTTCCAAGTAAGGCTTCTATCTGCATTCATTACAGTTGGAAAAATTAGCGAGATGAATTTAAAATTTAAAGGAAAGTGGTCCCAGTGCAATTAGTCCTGAAATCAAATTGTAAGGACTAGTTGCATCAAATCTTCTGTCTTCACAAATAATACGTCGCTATGTATGTACCATGAATCAACGAACTATACGAATAAACAGTAGGTCACCCTCTGTCTTGATGCTTGGAGGGAACAAGATCGACGGGTCACAAACGTAAGTTTTAATTAAAATATTTCCATCTAATGAGTTAAAATAAATTTAAATGCATTGTATGTTTTACTGTATAAACGGTCTGTTAACAAGTATTAAAACTTACAAGGGAACCTCTCAGGGTGGAAAACCCGGTTCGAATTCGAGATTTTGGGTGCTGATAGATCTTAGCTAGAACCAAAGTCAAAGCCACCACTACAGTTCCTGCTATTGTAGTTCGTGTCGGTTCTGACGCTAGAGGTTCCGAAATCTGTATTTCCCAACATGAACATTAGGGGTCCCCCCTGGCTTCTCTGAAATTTCGCATGTTAATTTCCATTAGAAATTACGATTTTTGGATTTCGACAAAAAATTGAATTCTTAATGTGAATCAATTAGGTAGATTTGGGCACTGCTGTACAAGTACGTCTGCCCAGAACGATTTATTTTAAAGCGAATATTTACAAATATGGGTATTTATACCCCTCTCATACCAACGTATACAGGTTTTCAAGAAATCCCGCTTGCAAGGGGACTTTTTTGGATGTCGGAGCGATATTAAAATGAAAAAAGCAATGTTGCAGTACTCCCCTAAGAAGTTTAAGGGATAAAGTAACTCGAGTTCATTTACCCCGTTTGTCCACCAGAGGGCCTCAAAGAGTGACAGCCGTGAAATGTGTGCATGCGCTAAGTTCCAAATGAGTTCCAGATGATTACAGACGGATATTTCGCATAATTTTTTAATTCGTGGAATAAAGAAGGACAAGTAAAACCAATGATACACCTTTTTATTGATGGATTCCTTCGTCCATTAAAGCCAGGGCTCCAGCTTTTTCAAGTGTCACATATCCAAAGTGCTAATTGTAAGTTTCTTTTGATCCGTTTCTTGTTACATCATTACAATAGAAAGCAGCATGTCCAGCACCAAAACCATTAAAAAAGAAACAAAACCTACAGACGATTATAACGACGTTACGATAAAAGGTAACCGAGTATCTGGAAACAACTCAAAATCAAAAAAGAAAGTCAAGCTTAAATCTGAAAATTAATAAAGAGCACCCACGCCACGCCCAAATTGTGGTGTTATACGTTCTAGAGCAAGCTTGAAATTATTCATGATGATGCATTTAAATGATTAGTTTAACGAAGATTAAGATTTGAATGAACTCGGCTTGTAGGAATAACCAAATAGATTTATTTCGTTTAATTTGGATTCTCCTAATAAATCCAAGTGTGCTCTATCGCTAACTTTTTCATGTCTGGTTGTCTGCGCGTCTGTTTTCACGATGGCCGTCGAGCCAACGTCACCAAACAATTCAAACTTTTTACAGTCCTCATTTACATAATGAGTGAGAACCTTACTGATTTAGGATAAGATCGGGTCATCCGTGTGACCTCAGTAAATTAAAATAGCTCACAATTAAATACATCACATTACATAAAGTTCCGTCAGAGGCGCTGTCCGAGGTACACAACTTTTATGGACGTCGTTCCAATATCGACACACAGAGGTCGGATCACTTTACCCCCTTGGCGATTATGCAATTTAGTGCTACTCCCAGTCTCAAATGATTTTCCATATCTGATTTAGAAGTGGAGGAAGATTTGGAATAATTATTTATTATTGCTCTGTTGTTACAGGTCGTACAAAATCCGTAAAACATCAGATATCACGGTCAAACATTTCGTTCACGTCCTTAACCCCTATGACCCCAAAAATTAAACAAATGAAACAAAGTACAGAAAATCTAGAAAAGAGTTTTCTACAAACCTGGGGAATCAAATATTTAACGAGTCGATTATTCCTTTATGAAAGCTCGGGTTAGAAAAAGGAAATTAATTACCCTGTACTACTTGCTCAATTCAAAGCAGTCTCGCATCATTTTAACCTTTAATTGATCACAGTGTGGAGGATTTGTTAGTAAGTGAAGTAAAATAGAAAAGGTGTGCGTAGAAACTGAAAACCTCATGATTCATTTCCCCATGACCAAGGCAGCACCGGAATAAATGTCAAGTGTAAATAGGGATTGAAACATCAGAACCTCAGGAAAATTGCTCGATGGATGTTGCAATCTTGGGATAACTATAATAATAATAATAATAATAGCAGATATATTACGTGTGACTTGGAGTAAATAATATCAGGGGACAAGTTAATTAACAGTTAAAAGCGAAATGAATCAAGTGTATATAATTACTTCAACCCAAAACCAAAATGGACTTGCATAAGATATGTTGCACATTACACTCACTACTGTAATTGTAAAAGCGAAATTGGAATGTTGTAACTTATTCTTCAACAAACTGAGCTATTTGCGTCAAGTTTAGTTTGGTTCATTTTACTTTTAATCAAAAATTGCATAATTCATATCCCTTTGATGAGACCTTCACTTAGATACATTTGATTAGTTAATTTCACCCGTTTGTAACTTCTCCACGGAGATACAGTATTCATACATTTGACATTTAAATTGTACATTCATTTATTTTATTTTGTCTTTTAACCAACGCTCCTATATTTTCATGTCCGAATTACCCTGAGGAGAGTGGGAAAAAGATCAATCGACCCAATAACATTTTCCTACGGATCGCTCCTATTAACAGGGAACTGGAAGACAAGAGTAAGGTTGAGGAACGGTGAGAATTCACCCGATGGTTTGACTGCTACTTACTATAAGTAAGCCCGTGACATGGGAAGGGAATGTATCCCACACGTCCCATTTTCCCTTTACAACTTGTACACACAATATACATACATAGTTTTAAATATGAACCGCATTGCTCCAAACCAGCTACAATCCAACTTGCTCAATTTTACCAGCAAACGAAGAAGAAGCTCCACACTATTAAAGGGAAACCATCGCAAGGAACTTGATATTCCGCCCCTGAATTATATCTGCAATAATAATTATTCACATGTGTATATTTAAAAGTGACCTCCTTTAATTCCTGAGGTCGATCTCATATCAACTGACCTCTCTAGTAATTATTAACAACTCCGATAACCTCTCACCATTCTAAACTTATCCATGAAATACCCTAGCTCTGAAGTAATATTGTATGAAATAAAATTATCCTTTTTGCAATGCTTCTCTTCGTAGTATGTGACGTACGGACTTCCCTGTGGAACTATACCCACGTGGAAAGGAGTAAAAGCAACAAAAGCAATCCATTTGGTGTCCATCTTCTAAATTTTTCTTCGGCTCAAAATAGGGTTCCGAGTGCCAAGGAAATAGTACATTTCTTGCTCTATTCCGGGTTTAAAGTGTTGGAATTATCTCCTTAATTGATTTAACTCCCCTAAACCATTTTTTGCCTGCCTACTTACAGTATAGTATAGGAAGGATTGGGAATATAATGATGAGCGGTTTGGATCGCCGTCTTTGAAGCCCTTTAAACATCCTGAAGTTCCTACTATTAAATAGTAAAGGAGTGTTGATTACTGTGGAAATTGCGGGTGCTAACATAAGCGAAAATATATTTTTCCTTCCGGTTCTATTTTAATTTATAATTCGTATTTGTAATACTGTTCAACACAGTTAACTCAAAATTAGAAAGCGGGAATTGAATTTAAAAATAAAAATTTGAGGCAATAATTTTAAGATTATTGGGGCACTCCGAGAAAATTCATTGCATAATTCAAAAGCATTAAATAAAATAAAATGTATTTGGTCTTTTCAGCAAAAGTCATATTGGTCTGTGGATCTGTGTAAGTGAGCCAACTACAAAACAGCTCTGAGCAAATTGAAGTTACTTTTGGGACTTTGACGATGCTCATTTGTACGCTATAACACTTTCATACCTTCAAAACTACAGGAAAAATACCAAAGAGCAGTCCAACAAAATATTGACATTTGTTCCCTCCCGCCACAATACTTGAATTTTAATACTATAAGTACATAAGGACATATGTACATACAATCATATATCCATACTCATGTAAAATGAGCCTTTGCTGACTCTTTGAGTGTGATTTGGTAAAAAAAGGGGGATATCATATATATGATCCAATGAGCTCTCACTCTCTCTCTCTCTCTTTCTCAGTTCTTTTTTTTTGTGCCCACAGTCTCCACTATTAATTTCCCTCTGGATGGCTCAAGTTTCTATTATTATTTGCTCTTGAAGGAAAAGAAAACCTCTCGTTTCCTATTTAACTTGGATCCAGGACATTCCCCACGTAATTCATTGAAGCACTAACAATCTACTCCCTCCAGGTCCACAAAATGAGAGATATCCATGTAATTACAGTACAGTGCGGGCTCTTCATCAGGGCAACCCTCCCCCAAAAAATATCTCCCACAATCCCTCCCCACCCCCACAAAAGTAAATCTTCCAAGAAAGTATCTCTTCCAAGTATTTTCCTCCGTTTGGTGAAAGTAGTACATACTTTCACCCTTAATAGTGAGACCAGACCGTACGTGTTATAGTATCTCTATGGCCATTAGTGGGATGTAAGGAAATCTCCGGACTTCACAGCCTGGGGAGGTATCCGCAGCCGAGACCCATCGGTTGCCTTGGCCAGAACAATTTAATGTAATTAATTATGTATACTTCAATTTGAATGCAGTTGACGTTTCTTATAGGGACATCCCTGGGAAGGATTCTCAGTAAAAGGACCCTCTCTATAAAAATTCTCTGTCCAACATTGAACACATTTACATATCTCGATTCTGTCTGTAAGGAGAAAGTCTCTCCTTACAGACAGGGTCGACTGTATACAGTGGAAAGTACATACTCCAGCATGGGAAGGGGTTGCAGGCCCAAGAGTATGTACATACATAGCTCCGTAGCCCAGAGGCTCTTCCCTAAGTGCGAAACTTTAAGGATTAACTAATTACTGGGCGTTATACGGTCCGATGAGAAAAAGTTTCAGAAGGGGGCTCATATTCCCTTGGCCTTGTACTCTAATTTCTATTATAGCCTCATTCATTCTTACAGGGTACTATATAAGAAGGGAATGCCGGGTGTATGAGCTTCCGCTCTAGGGAGAAAGTCAAGCTCGAAATTTGTTTCAAACGAGACTTGCTCCTCATCATTGTGTAAACTATTCAACGTGTGGATATAGAGATAGGGGAAAGTTGTAAAATTCAATTGGACAATTCCGTTTTACAAGGCCAATGCGTCCAAGCATATATAAATATAAGTACAGGAAATAAGCGTACGCCCTGTGGTGTAAATTTGAGCTTAGATCTCCCCTGTATGGGTAATGTTTACAGAGAAAGTGTCTATATGCATAATTAAGAGTACCTACAGTACTTTCTCTCTAATGTATATTCTCATAGGAGTGTACCTTCAAAATAACAGTACTATTTCGAAGGAGGGGAAAGAACGTTGGGGGAAACGTAAATGTTAAGGTGTGGAGAAAAGTAGGAGTTCAGTTTTTTTCGAAGGACTGTTATAACTGGGACTCACAATTTTTAATTAATTATAATTGTAGACTTGCATGCTCCTGTATATTTGAAGTACCCTTTCCTTCCGTCCCTCCTATGTGGGGAGTTTGTCAACTGATTGTGTCTAATTGCATGTATTCTAGGGTCCTGTGTTTATTGACATGTAGTTACAGTGTACTCTGACGCTATGGATTCACATGGGCTTGTCCTTTGAAAAAGGATTTTAAATTCTGAGATTTCCCTACTGTAATTCCCTATACTCACCAAGTTCAATTCCCAGGATCAGATGAGCGTATCCTAAAATATGTGGAGTCACTGTACATGTATAATTCTAATACATGTGCCAAATTCTATACAATGGTTTGAAGCCCAGGAACATTGAAATTGAGATGTGAGACTTATACAAAGTTAATGACCACAAGTTCTACACATTGTGGAAGCGTCTCCAGTATACGAGTACGAGCACGCAAATACTACTCCAATGAGCATGAAATTGTCTCATGTTAAAATTCTACACATTAAGTACATGCTCAAAATTACAGGGGACATATAAATAAGAGGGAAATGGGGAGTTACTATAGATACGATAGAAAACACAGAGTATGAGGCCGGGGTTTATCTGTAATTATTATAATTATTTACTATAACGTACATATCTACATATGTACATACGTAGGTACAGGCATATAATCAAATTAAAATTGTAATAATTACTACAGTCCACTCTCAGTACACAAGCAGCCCCTTCATATTTCCCCATAATATAAGAGCATACAAAATATTTCTTTTGGGATGCTCTTCTACAACAAGCGTTTGTACTGTATTAAATCTACAGCCTTTGCTTCAACGTACACGAATACACTCCCCAGGCTTTACAATAGACAAATGTGTTCTTTCAGTTCCTGCAATGTGTAAACAAATATTGGGCTGTGATATCAAAAGCATTATGTACATCAAATGTAATTACACACAAAGCATTGGGATTCCTATTATGAATCCCGTGGAAAAAAAAGGGTTTCTGTAGCAATTCCAAGAATATTCGGCTGCACACATTCCAATGTAACAGAATAATGTTAATTTCTCTGCCCAATGCTGGAGTCCCTGGATCTGTGAGAGTCAGGCTTTTGAGACGAGCAGGAGTGCTTGTATAAGGAGGGCCCACTGTACTTTAGCAGTCTCTCCGAATCCACAGTGTAATCTGAAGTGTAATTGTGTGTGTGTAATATTTTATACATAATTGTCCAACGCGGGAGCGTGTGTCTTCCCTTGGAATTCCAAGATGCAAATAAGTGTTCTGTTTGTGTCCTTCCGGTGGAGAAGAAGGCGGAGAAGAAGAAGAAGAAGAAGAAGAGCAGGGCTATAAATCATGGTGGGAGAAGAGAGCGAGGGAGATAAGGCACTGGGATTACACAGTGTTATGTATCTATACAGACAGAGGCGTCCACGTCCAGAAGTTCCTCAGGAGCAGTAGATATAGTCATTTGTGTGATTTAATAATGCTCGAACGCATTGTATCCAAAGGAACTATGGTAGCCTTTAATGGACTTGAACTCCTTCCCCGAAACTAACTACCGTCCCTGGAGTCTCAATTACTGGGAGATTCCTCCTCTCTTTGGTATATGTATAATTACACAGCCTTGCTCGCCACAAGGACTCTGGTGTGTGTCTGTGTGTGTGTGCCCTTTCTCTTTTACATAAGGCAGACGCCGGAGAATTATAGACTTGAGTAATATCCATGGATAATATTACATAAGAATTTCAGTTAACTTTGGGAAAGACACAGGGCCTTCGTTTTTAATGCTCACTTTTATGAGCATTTTTATTGTGTTGGGGCACAATGAGACATTTTGCTACTCTTCCATTTAACTCAATGTTATTTTTCTTCTCTTACGCATTTGCCTAATTTAATATAGAGAAATTCTTTTGTTGAGGAAATGTTAGTCTATGAAGAGTGCTGCGTACGAGTGACTTTATACATGAGGACCAGTTTGTAGAGAGAGAGAGAGGGGGGGAGAGAGAGAGGTGTGGGCTGAGAGAGGGGTCTCTATATGAGGTGATGGGAATGAGGTAAGGCACGTCCTTACACTCAGCCCTTTCTCTTCCCTGTACTCTTGTCTTGGGAATTTATTCTGACTCTCCTTCACTTTCTTATTCTTTCCCATGGATTTAAAGGAGTAATTCCGGATCCTCCCATTTATCTCATGGAGTTTTGGAACGTTATTGTCTGCTTCCCTCAAGGAGGTGGTGCGGATCCAGTACCAAAATAAAAATACCTCATGGAGGAGAAATTCCTTTGCAGTGGAGAAATTTCGACACACAAAAAGAGGCAATATAAGGAACGCATCCTTAATTAAATACACCACACTCTATAATGGAGCCTATTACAAGAGCGTGTGTTACATATGTATGTATAGGGTTAAAAATATGGAGAGACGCTCCCGTGTAATTATTTACACCAATGTTATTTTTCACTGTCAGATTAGCAAATAACCCTCAGGGACGGATCACATTGGTTTAGCCACCCTCCCAATTAAAAAACCTTGAAATCGGTGAATAGTGACAAAGTGAGAGAAGAATTGGACAGAAGGATCCTTCACCTCTTGTGCAACTTTCTTATTTTTTTGGAGCCATTTATAGACTTGGGAAGTATCCACATGAATAAGTCCGCATTCAAATGCATGGTTGTTGGAGATGTGAGGTACAAGAATTCAAAGTCTTGCGGTTTCAGCAGCATCTGGAGGCTTCCCCAGACTTATGACTTTTACATGAGGCTTTTATCTTTCGTTTTGTAGCCAAAAATGGTATCATGTTCAACCTACTAGTAGTCTACTCTGTACGAGTGGATCTCTGAAGGGAACAGGCACAAGTGTGAATGAAGCTTGAGTCCTCACACTCACCTCCGCATCTCGCTTATCCCATCTTCCTTTCCAGGCTTAGGAAGTAGATATACATAAGGATCACAGTGGGTTCTCACTATATTAGGACTCCTTGTGTAAAAGCGGTTTCTCTCTCTCTCTCTCTCTCTCTCTCTCTCTCTCTCTAGAAGTAAACGTAATTGTACATAGTTCCCATTTACCCCAATGTGAAGGTCTGTCCTTGTATTTTACACTTGTCGAGCGTGGCTGTTTTGGGAAATTTGTCTCTATTTCGGGGATGCTATTATTATAGGACAGTGTGTGAATTTGTGCTTGTAAGTGTGTGAATGCTTTTTGCGGACAATTCATGGGGAAAAGAACCGAGCGTATTGAGATAAGAAAATTGTCTAGGAATTTTTACCTTTGCACAGCAAACTTCTTACTAATATTTTTTCTCTTTAGTTTTCATTGCTCAAGATGAAATTCTAATGTTTTTTTTAAGGGAATGTCTTTATAAAGAGAAAGCACGTTGCAGGTGCATGACTCCACACATGTCATAGGATACATGGGAATTGATGGTGAAGCAAGGGAAGGAATTTCTGGGATCCACTCCGAGAAAATGCGTCTCTCAAGTCTGTAAACTTTTACTTGATCTGACAAAATGTTGTGGGTTTTGTTGCTCCCACTTGAGCACACTCCTTCTCCATAGATTTGAGAATGATGGGGAGAGGAGCTGACAATGAGAGAGTTGCAATCAACGGAATTTGTCCCCTGATATATATGTATGTGACCATGCTGTCAGACTCTTCCCTCACAAAACTATCTCCTTTACGGATCATATTCCCTCGTTGTTCCTCCACATCCAGTCAATCCCACTTACATTTGAGGACTTGCTCTATTTAAAAATAAAAATAAAAACGAAAGTCTCCAGTGTATAATCCCACGTGTGGGGGCTTTCCTGGAGAAAGTCCACTTTCACTGAAATGGATCCTGCAATTAAAATAATGGCAATAGCTATAGATATCTATATACATATGTATATCTATAGTTATGATGTCCTGCTCCCAAAAGGGAATTCGTCCTTCACATACTGTCAGTTGTCAGTTTCTGAACTGTTTTTTAAAAAAACAAGCTATTTGTTCCACCCATGAAAGATTTGTTATTGAAGAAAATTCCTGTCCTGTTCCTCGTACAATGTAATAGTAGGAAAATGGTATCTATGTCAATTTCTATTTTTTTCAGAATTTATTTTTTATAATTTGATATAGGGACCTTTACATTCTGGAGTTAGAGTGTAATTTACATAGCAACTTACAATGATGATACAGCCCATTTCGCATTCGATTTCTGAAGTGCTCTTCGAGGAGGGAGGGATGCTTTTTTATTTCTTAAAATAAAAATCGATACTCTTCAAGCCGGATTAAATGTCTGACGTGACAAAATCCCATTTTGGCACTATTTTGCTCCTGTCAATCAATCCACCCATTTGAAAGCTATTAGAGTATATTCTTTGGTATATTCCCAGGAAGGACGATGATAATAAACATGAGGAGAAAACTGGAGACAGAAAATGTATTATAGGAGGAAAAATATTTAGGGAAGTATCTATTTCTAAAGCTTGAACAGGAGGTTGAATGGTATAAGGATTTTCGTCTGTGCTTTTTTGCACTATTTTTTGAATTGTAATAGGACTGGTTCCGGACACAAGGGATTTATTCTTGGATTCCAGTTCCCAGTTCTGCATAACTCCTGTTACGAATCTCAATCATTAAAAGCATTAGCACGGCTACAGACATTAGTTATGCCAAAAGGAGGAGCATATACAGTGTACTCTATTAACTTGGACAAAATTTAAATCTTGCGAAAAGACGTGATATACATATCTCCCTGATATAATAATTATGAGTGACAAAAATTTAAATTGTAGTAAATGAACTATCCACATGCTTTCTCTCTGCTCTGTACATATGTATATGGAGATAGGAAGGGTTGCTTCAACCCAATCCGAGAGATAGTGTTGGGAGTTATTTTTGACGAGAGTCCATTGTATGTGCGTACTGGGGGGCTCATGTTTGTAATCTGAAATAATATTCTCATGGAATAATTAGTTTGGGAAATGTATCCAGTTACAACTCTCATGAGGGATATTTATTTCACTGGTAACGTTTCCCTGCCTGCCTTCACTTTCCAGGACAATGAAATAGTTCCATTGCATAATTTTTTGTTGCACAACCACTTACGTTAGCTCTGGGAGTGATGGTTACCAGTGATTCGGAGTGTTTGTTTTTATAAAGCTGGAGGATCAGAATTTGCTTGTTTTTACCTTCCAAAGCGTTTCTTTCCGTTAAATGTATCCGCAAAAATATCCATTACTGACCCGGTCCGAATTAGGAAATTATTTAACTTTCAAATCATTTGAATTGGGAAGTGTATGAGTTGATGGCTCAAAATGAAGGAATAATTTAAGTAAATTCCTTCCACCAGTTTTATCACTTTATATAATTATTATTCAATTTTCAAGTGAGCTTTATGGCTATCGTAATGATATGTATGGGATTTCCGGCTTGAGCAACATCCGTATTCACTAAATTAAATTGTTTTTATAAAATTTTCGGATTCAATGTGCCAAGTATAAATATTAGAAGCTCCATTTAGTTTTTAGTGCTCTTCGGATCGGTCATAAAAGATTTAACTATAATGAATGAACAAATGGGAGCGGGGGGAAATGAATACTCAATCGCAGGGATTGTTTTCCCCCCTCAGGTCATCAGGAGGAGCATTAAGTCAAGATATTTTATAAAACTTTTTTTCTAAACGATTTTCCCAGGTATGGAGTAGAATACAAACTAGGAGGTCTTATCGATGCCCTAACAAAGCTCCGAGAAAGCTACTCGTGCAACAAGGGCGGAAATGGAGAAATAATGGAGGGATTGAAAGCAGGAAGTTCCTTTGCGTGAGTTAGATTTTCCCTCACTTCCACCAGATCAAGGCCATTGGATTTTCCACAACAATTATTTCACAGTGAACTGGTTTATACCTGGCTCTGTGGATGTCCGCCCCTAATTATGAAGTGTGGGGAACTCTCAATGAATGAAACAATGCGCTCAAGATTACAGGACAGGTTGATCAAACCGCAATGGGAGAGAGCATCGACATATAAAAAGGACTTCCTGATAGCGTGCGTCCACTGTAGATAGTAATAATCAAATTGTTGAGGAAATCCGTCCAACTCGAGGCTTTCCTATATTTTTGGTTGTACGGGTCGGAGGTCAAGGGAACGAGAGTTGAGGGGAAGTTCGGGTCTGGGTTGTAATACATTGACAATTCCTAGCATGAACGTGAATGCGGATACAGCGTAAAATAGGAAACGATCCCTACAAGAGCTGTTGTTTGTAGATTACTTGGTAGTGGTAGTTAACAGAACTGGTTGCAAGCAGTATATCTTTGAAATAATTATTTTTCCCATGTGATCTAGTGGCAAGGATAGCCAAACGTGCCAGTTGTTGATACTTGTGACAACTAATGAGAATACTATTGAGAAGACTCAAAGGTGCTATTGAGATCAAGCATTTGAAAGGACGTTGACGTTTGAAGATTTTACCGTTCACCGCCGTTCAGGATTACAGTTTGCAGCAAATAAAGCGAAAGGGGGCAATTTCATAAAACTCGCGCGCTTCCTCCCTTGCACATGTGTTGACAAGGATTAGCACGTTCTGGAAACGTATACAAGCGTTCCTATTTATTTTAACATAAATAGGTGTGTCTGTGCATGTGGATACACAATGTTCTATAAACACTCACCAACACAAACGTTAAAGGTTCATTTCTGGTCTCTGGCGTAGTTTTAGAAGCAAATCAATGGATTATTTCCACAATCTCAGCCTCAAATGTGGGACTTATAAAAATTGTAAGTAGGACTATAAATATACATATGTCCACAGATACGGATCCTAGGGGCAACTCATGTGTCTATATGTACATATATAAAGCAGTCGGTACTAGTTACAGTAACTTGAAAACTATCAAAGTTTTTTCCCTTTTTTTGAGAACGAGAGGAAACCTCGTATTTTCTCTCTCTCTCTCTCCAAAAGGCAAATGCACAAGAACCATTTTTGCGTCTTTCCCCTTCTCTTGAAAAGGTAATTACTTAGATCAAGTTAGAAAGGATTAAATTTCATCTCATGTTTATATTCATGTCCACACCAACAAGCCCAAACAGTGTATGCTGCTCCCTTCCTCTTTCCTCTCTTCAATCCCTCCTAAAAACTACGGCGAGTGGGGAAAAGTGTTAATGAGAAAGTTTTGCGGCTTTCACCAGCTCCTTCTCCTCCATGGACACACTTTGAGGGATTGAACTCTCCAGCACTCCCTAATACCTCAGCCCTACACACACAACCAAATACATACATACATCCAGACCCTTCCATTTAATACGTCCAAGAGAAATTGACGAGCCCGGCTAAAATAACCCTTTTTTTCAACTGAACACAGGGTCCACTATTTTTTTATTACTCGCTGCTTGCTTTCCCTCCCCAAAAAAAATCCCTATAAACTTTTATGCACTGAATCCCTCCAAGGCTGGACACTGCCATGCTCAATTTTACCCATACATCCTTATACATTTAGTTACACGAGGACGTATACAAACACACACAGACACACATAGATACATTGTACAAGTACGCAACACCTACACATGTCACAGTACAGAGTACTTTCTATCTAACAGCAGCTCTAAACGTTCAAAATGTTGCTCTTCTGATTCCACAAAATTTTTGGAAAGAAACAAATTGTTATTCTCATGAATGAGATCTGCCCCCAGAATTATCATTTCATTGAGTGTTTTCATCTCACAAAATTCTAGAATTTTTAACATGACAACTTTGCTCCGCATTTTTATCCTAAAGTTTCGCACAATTTAAAATTGAAACTGTTTCCCATGGAGTTGTGTACAACTGTAGCAAGAGACAGAGGATAGCGCAGAGTAACTCCAGAATACTACTATGAGCCTAAATATTTTATTAAATGCCAAAATTGTTCCCCCCTTCAAGTCCATCACAAAAAGGCTTATTCATACACTATACCGTGTAAAGACACACTGCGGCAGATTATAAGGGATATCGTAACCAACATTTTCCCTGACATGAGCCAATATTTGACACTCCTTGAGAGACACTGTCTTCATATTAAATTGGGCTCATGTCCCGCGTATTGACATCAAAGCAATAATCAGGTACAATCCAGTCCCTCTGTACAGTAGCCTCGGAGAGAAGCAGAGTTTATTAGTTGGGAAGAAATCCAAGAATTTTATAAACGGTTATTATAGGATTTATATCTAACGTGAGGGAAAACAGGATTGTCTTAATGACTCCCTTAAAATTTGCCGGATCAGGAAGTGTGCCGTTATACAGGGGCTTTACTTATGGGGCCCGAGATGAGCGTAAATGTAGATTATGAGGTTTCGGGAGGAGATCACCCGCAGAACAGATTCGGATAAAATAGCGCTCCGGCATTATGAGCAGGCGGATGGAGCTATATTGGAAATGTCATATCAAAGAGGATAATTTGGGAGAATCAGTTACAGAGGGGGGTTGTGGGAAGTGAGCAATAAGTGGAGAGATACATGTGTAATTGTATGGCGGGAGAAAGGATGAAAATGTGTGGAAATATCGGCTCTCAATAATAGCTTTCATTATTCCAAGCGAGACGAGAGCGTCTGTGGAGCTGATTGAGAGGAAATCAAGAGCCCACACATGAGGGGTTCTGGAGGCGTCGGAATTCAAAGTGACAGATGCACATACATATTCAAAGACCGGCTCGGCTCACACACACACATACATACACACACATACACACACATACACACACACACACACACACACACAGAGGCACACATGAAAAGTGTACATACTCCCAATGCACGGTCTAATACCCTAATTTCATCTGATTTTGGGAGACAGACTTGAGCCCGGAAAACGAGGCTTTATTAATACGGCTCGTTGACAGTGCTTTATGATCCATGTGATTCTCCTCCATCCCATCATCCTCCTCAGTCTTGTCTGTGGCTCCTCATATGGGGATACAAGTGTCTGATGAGACGGGGCTGGGAAGGAGGGAATTTCCGAAAAAAAATTCCTTTTATCTTCATATCCCTCAGTTACTGTCAACTTAGTTTCCACTTTCCACATCTCCCCTGAGTCAAGTCCTTACTCACACGTTCAATTACCTGTCTCCCAGCCTTGACAGGGACTCTCAGGGAAGGGGTTCGGGAGGCTATGAGGTAAAATGCTGAGCTCTCTCCTGGACCTATGTATCTGCTCCCCCTCCCCACGAAAACACACTCACTTAAGTGGGGTATCTGTTGTACTCTGGGGAACACCTGTAAGGTGCTGTCAGGTGTGTGTTTGAGGAGCCAAAGTTTGTGAGGAGGGATGCGGGACATTTCCCTAATCCTCTAGTAATTACAAATCATCACCCCTCATTAGCTTTCAACATTTGAGCGAGGGAGTGGGAAATTTTAATCAAGTTCACTTCCACACTATCAGCTGGAGTCACTCTCTCATTACCTCTTGACATGGGGGACATTGTAGTACGTGCATAAGTTAGCTCTTCAGAGCTTCCCTAAAAGGAACTAAATTTTAATTTAACACCGTGCACATGAGTAGACTCCTATTCAAGGGAAAATTTGACACTGTATTAAAAGGACAGCGTTCAAGAGTTTTGCATCTCTGTAGGGGACGACTTTCTCCTCCGAGGTCTCCTGCGACAGAGCAAGAGCTGTCTTTATAAAAGGAGTCTCTTCCTTGTTTGTGTTTTTAAAATTTCCCAAATCTCATGTATTTTTCCCTGTCAATAAATTAGGAGGAATAGCAATTCTGGGTATAGCTAAATTATCTGAGACTGTGGAATTCTCTAGGGATTTCCAAGTGCTTTTTTTAGAGTTAACAAATTAAATTATATCTTGCTATGAGCTGTATTTTCCCTGGAGTTGCTGCACTCAAATATTTATGTAAATAATCCTACATGTCAAATTTTGCAGAATTTTATAAAATATTTGCTTTCCCCGTTTTACAATATGACTGTGTCCTGTAGATACTCCAACATGGGACAACACACAACCTATTGATTTTGCAATTACAGTGCAGCCGCATTTCCCTGGATTTTTTCTCCTACAGGAATCCCAGCCCTTGTTTATGCAAATATGTGTTGTTGATATGTCAACAAGCCGGCTGTTGAGATAGAATGACAGATTACATAGGGCAAACAAGGTTTGATATGTGTGCTCAAGTGAGTAACAATATTTTGGTGGATATAGTAGTGCATGTCCTGTCCCTAAACGAGACCTCATTACACCGACATTTCCTCCACCAGGGCAAACACAATTTTGCCCTAGTCCTTCAAAATACCGCTACTTTCCCCAATTATTCCAGCATTTTCTTCAAAGAATCTAAAATGACTGGAATTAAGGATGGTCGCGTATAATAATTGGTAAAATGCACTGTTGTACTTGGGTCACGTTTACTGGCCCTTACAGAATAGAATATGCTCACGGGATTGTTTATTTAGCATATTTTAAACAAACTAAAACCTGGTATTTAATGAAAATGCCAAAATTTCCCTTCAAACGTCAAAAAGGGTTACATGGATTCCAGTTGCGGATTTGCGGGTGCAGTAAATATCTTTATTACTTGCACTGGGCTCAATGTTGACATCTAAACTATAATAATTGTCTCTTCGTCCCAAACTCTTTCTCCAAAGGAGGAGCTACATTTGAGAATTTTATGTCTTTCGTGTTGCAAAAATTATGCTCAATATACAAAACTATTTATACTCAATTAACCGTAATAAATTAAATTGCTGATAAAATTTCTCTCAAAATTTTGTGTGAACATATTTTGTATTGACACTTCCTATGCCGTTGTTATAAGCCAGAGATGATACTGATTGAGCAATAAATATCCCTAGTTATGTATACACTATTGGTTGGGCAATGGATACATATTTAGGTGCGTGCTGCAGGATCCCAATGACCTCTCACAATCCATGAGATCACTTATTACTTTCCCCTCAGAGTCATCAAAACATTCCCGTCCTCATAGAGCTTTGACACTTGAATACCATTTCAAGGACGCCCTCCAGTCCTCTAAAAATGTACTGGAACATTCAACGACCTTATAATCGGAGTAATTACTTTTAATCCAGTGTAATGATCCCTTGGGAAACCAACGGATGAATGGGACTATTTCCTAAACTCAATTAGTTGAGATTAATGACGGGTGTTGTTCTACCTGAGGAATTACCAAACACTTGAATTTACTTTTGGGCATTGCATTGAGCAAAGATCGAGTGGAGCAGCCTCGCTGTTTGTAGATATATAAAAGAACCTCCCACCAGGGCCAACACCCTCACATCATTTAATTATAGGGTCACAGATCCTCTTATAAAGAGACACATTAACACTGACAAACGAGAAGGTAACAAAATAATGTTCCTAGCAAAAAAAAAATTCTCGGGAGTCTCTTAACGGGGGGATATTTCCTGTGATTGGAGGCCCGCTCGTTAATAAAGCATTGGGTTAAATTGAAAAATTGGAACTACCGTGTGCTTGGGATGTGACTAGGAGTCCGACTTGAGAGGTAGAGGGAGGGGGAGGGGAGGGGGGTTTGGAAACAGCTCATAAACAATGCATAGGAGCAATTTTGGAGGCCAGAGGCTTTCCTGGGAGCTTTCCCTGGGAGAAGGTGAGGACTTGTTTTAAAATCTGAGGAAGAGGCTATATATGTATGTATGAACAGATAGATACCGAAAGAGTATGCTTGGGATGTAGCATTTGGGAGTATTTACTTAAAAGATCCTCTCCGGCCACAGTCTCCTGATTTATGTTCCAGTCACATTTCCCTCCCAATAAAAACCCCGTAGAATTAACAATTTAGGAGGGATGAATGTTTAAAGGATGGATATATAGCATTGTTCCCATCACGGATGTCAGGGAATGAGGTATGAAAGGAAATCAAGGACTTATTACTATCTGCATGTACATAGTATATAGTAGGGGCTGTATGTGTATATATGAATGTAGGTATATTCCATATACAGATAGGACCCATCTTGAATCGGATGAGCCGGAGAAGCAGAGAGGTTGTTGAGATGAGACCGAGATAGGGAAGAGCAGTCGGGACAATGGGAGAGACTACTTGGCAGGAAAACAATCAAAATGACTCTCACATGAAGAAATATAAGTGAATAGACAAGTCCTGACAAAGCCGAAAGCACCACTTAACTTTATTCCGTCCATGAAAAACAAATCAAAACTTTTCCAAAGGATAATATTTTTATTCGCTCTCCACCAAGCCCCAGGATGCTCTTTCCTCCCAATTTTTCCCGTCCCTATCCCCCCACACACAACTCCTATCTAATCTTGGACTATAGTCCTTGAAAAAATATGTATGTATAAATATCTATACATAGATACATACATATATGCTAGCTCATAAATGTTTATGTAATTATATGTAGATACATATGTATCTACAACTCCGTATGTATACTTATCCATATTTGTAGAGGCATACGGACATTCCTGTATACAAGACTGTTTTTATTTTCCCATAAGAAAATTCACTCACAATCCATCCTCCGCTCCCCATTACACTTATCTCAGCCTTGCCAGAACTTTGTCATTTTTCCTGGCAATTACACCCCAACTTTTTACTACGTACCCAAATTCCTCTCCCTTCAACCTGCTCCTCGGCTTTCCCGTGGGGAATTCCAATGGAGAAAGTATTTTTTGCTAATTCCGCATCTCAGTTCCCAAAACATATTCATTTTGGGAGGGGGGCCGACAGGAGACACTGACAGTCAGCTAAAAAATTCCAATTGAAATGAGTTCCCAAAAAGTGACATGACATGTATAAACGACGGGGGAACAATAGAGATTAACATCTCTGTCTGACTGGTCAGTCAACCTGGGAAGGAATTAATGTCCCGGGAAAATTTTAGTTACGCAATTCAGGATGTAATAAAGTAGGAATGTATCACATATGTCAGTCAGTATGGCCTTTGATTATGCAACGCATTGTCAGTCAGTCCATTCTATTAAGAGTCCTTCGGAGCCGGGCTTGTTCGACCAGGAAAAGGTCAGGGTTTTCCTATAATAGAGCCCAATTATAGTAGATAGGCTCCGTGAAGGTATAGAAATAACTGGAGAGCTGGGGTCTGTATTTGTATTGAAAATACTCAATAGGTGCTCTGTTGAGGCTCTTGTGCAAGAGCCAGGAAGTTCTAAGGTAACTATACGAGTTTGAGTTGACAATCCGTCCAAGTCCTATAAAATTATTATACTATGGTACACCAGGAAGGTGCATGTGTATCTACTTCTATACTTCCTTTGAATATTTGAATAACACCATTGGTGTTTACTGATTGTTACTTATATATCCTTGGGGCAGTTTTTAGCCACATCAAAAAGAGCGTTCTGTTAAACATTGAACTAAACGGTCGGACTCGTCTCGGCTCACTCAGACTCAGAAGTCTCAGTATTAGTGGTACAGTATTATTAATCACGTAATTCAGGTTGGATTTGTAATAATAACTTACAGTATAAACAACATGTTATCATAATGCCCTATAGGCATAATTAGTACATTTTGAAATAATTATTTCAACTGTAAATTAAAATTTCCTGTACTCACTCGCTTCTAAACGAAATACACACGAATTCCTGGGATTTCTACTGACTTCGTAATTACCTATGAAAATTAAACCTGGATTTCAAAATTGCGCTAACGGGACGCTGTAGCTAACAACTAGGCTTGTACTGTAGCTAAAAGTTGAGAAACAAATCATAGTATGCCTACGTAATTGCATCGGTGGAAAATTTAGCTATCCTTGCCACTAGATCACATGGGAAAAATAATTCAAAGCTTTTCTACTAAATGGAAAGGCCAGTTTCTGGAGAGATAGTATTTGGAGCTCCAGGAACTGCTCCTACCAGCCTTAAATGGCTAGCTTGCGTGCACTTCCATCAAATGTGTGACTCGCATGGAGTCAATGACAAAGGAGTAGTTTTGTTTTGACAACAACCAAATTACTGATGGTAATCTAAAGTAATTGCTCCAGTGTAATAGGACAAGTTACATTTTGCTCAAATCTTGGCTCGATCCTTACTCAATGGGTTGTTCCATAAGTCAAACTAATTGAACGCACTCAACTAGTTAGCTAATGTGTTCTACAGTTATAAGTAATTGCGGGCACTGTGGAAACAAGTGGGAGAGGAAAAGTTATAGGAGCCAAGTCTACTGGTTTTTTTTTTAATGGAAAAAACTTATTGTGTTTCCTCCACACACATGCACACACACACACACACACATGAGAAAATTAAACTACCAAGAGTTTACTTATTACCGTGTAAAGGGATAAATAATAGAGTCAATAATTGAAATGGGCAGCTCGCCTGGAACATTTCCGTAAAACAACCACGGAGTGTCACTTGAGACTTGACGACGTGGTTGGAAGTTCCGGGCTCGTCTTAGTACTGCTCCTCTCCCCAATATAGAGTTATAGCGGGGGAGTTAAGGGAAAGTAGAGGTTAAAAATTGAAGCATGTCTTTGTAAATTAAGGACGATGTTCATCTTCCTTAGTTTAATAGTTGTAGGTAGACAGTTGAGAGGGAGGGATGGGCTTTACTAGCTAATCTTTATTTTTTATTTTCTGTGGATAAGGAACCAAAAGGATTAGTCCCTCTCGACTGACCCAGAGGCTTCGGCCCGAGACCAAAGGAATAACTTCTCAAAAGTGGATCCTATGTCCAATAATTCTTACGCTTGACTTCCAGGTTTTTTTTATCATCCTGGAAACCGCTGACGCTCATAGATACAATGGAGCCGGGCCATTGCCTTTAATCCCATGGAAAACCACGGAGATGACTTGGAAGGGCAAGAAAAATAATCATTAAACTAACAGTGGAGAAACCATTTCATCCCCGTTAATTACTCATTCATTGTTGGTGTCATGCTTGGTTGGAGGTAGAGGAGGGACAACCTCGGGCTTGGGCTTCCCAGGGTTTACTGTTCCGGACAGTTGATTCATTCCGGTTTCGAAATCCACCCAGGCAGCACTTACGTACGAACATCATGGGTTTGTGCACCTGTGTGTTTGTACAATCATATATGCAGGGAAATGATCCCCCCGCAGCTCTAACATCTAATTAAACGTGCATCTCTATTACACCATGTCGACAAATACCACACATGAGTAAAAACCCACAATTTGGACTAAATTGCAAAACCCAAGAACTGTATACACATCGTGTCAATTTCCTGCACTTTCTCTCGCTTTCACTCAATACATTCCTGGTGGGGCCGACTCAGAATTCCATATTCAGAGTCAAATCCAAACCAGCCAATTATATACCATTCAAATAAAAATTGACTATTTTTAACATAACCAAACCTGGGCTGGGTTATAGCAGCTGGCATTAAATTTGCTGCCAACTATCATCAAGGGAAACTTTGGAAACAATTTTAAGAATCACAGTAAATGCATTTTTAAACTTTCAAAATGTACATGCATCAGTTTTTTCGTAAAAATCCCAGACTTTGCGTTACTATTTTTGACATCATGTCCAGAAATTTTAGTGTAGAATCTTCATCAAATTTTTAAAAAATCTGGAAAAAGATTTGCTACAACATGGGGGAATTAAATGTTACTACGTCAAGATAATATAATAAACATGGACCAACAGAAGATTAAGCAAGCTCATATGCATGACCATCGGCTCAGGATGTCCCTATACCCCTGTGGAGCACTGGCAGGGAAATAGAAAATGGGATGAAGAAAATAGTCCCAGAGAAATTACCTCCTAAAACTGCCCTACTACATTGCAGCCTCATTTGGTCAAAGGTGCTTAGCTTCCTCCCAAGGTCAATATTATTTGGGAAACGTATCTGTTCAGCCATCAAGATCAGCAAGAGCGGAGGGATTGAGCAAGTCCCTAATTATTGCACCGGATTGCTCATAAAAGCTCATAAAGTCTCTTTGGATTATCAGTTGCTGGGGAAATTTGTTGATCTTCCCCAAATCCATAAATTGTCCTCACCAAACTAAACTTGGGAAGAACAGCGTTTGATTAAAGGAAGGACTTACAATCCCTCAGGATGCTTTCTTTCCTAACATTTCTCCTCCCAAGACTTTCAACCCCTCCCCCCTGTTTTGTAACAACAGTTATTGAAATCCTCTGCATTTCCTAATTCCCATTAATTATTTTGCCTTGAGCAATTATTTGTAAGGTAAAAGGAAAATGTTTGAAGTTGTTCAAGAGCCGTTTTTAAAAGATGATTTTTTTGCATGAATTTATTTTCCTAACGCCCTTTATTTATTTTAAATTTCGAAATAGTATGATGTTGATGAGTAAATTTGAATTTATTTCTTTAAATTCTTGCATCACACTTGCATTAAGTCAAAATCTCACTCCTGCCAAAATTCACATGCTGGAGTGTTATTTCAAAACCGACTCTAAAACTTTTCCACCCATTTAATTTGGTGTAGAAACATTTCCTTAAGATGTGATATTTCAGTGTTATTATAGTTACTAGATCCTCCTAGAATGCCCTTGGGCATGAGTGTTCCTGCCGTTGTGAAACTCTCCTATATATATTCTTGGCTAAAATAGTGAATTTAGCATGGAAATGCATCCACTTGAGATAATCTGAGTGTATCGTGACAGCGGGGGATTTTTCCCTCAAGGAAATGTCATTATAGGGCGGGAGTCCACTCTGTGAAGTGCACACAGTCAGACAAATATTTACATTGGAATAAATGGGACAGTATTCAAATGTTTTAGGTCCTGCGGTGTGGAAAAAAAAATTTTTAAGAGAGATTCCCTCCTAAGGAGTTGTGACTGTATTTGGAGTCCCCAATCATTAGAGTTTGATAGGAAATGTAGGGAAATGTAGAACCTCAGCAGTGGGCTCCCTATTCACAAGGACTCTCTTTCGAGTCCCAGTCTGTATGGAGCATCAGAACGAGATTTGCTCCAGTATATGGCATTTATACGAAGGGCTAAATTAAGGTTCATGGCGGAGCTTCTCCTCTATAATAACAGTACGGAAATGGGCTACAAGGGAGGTGTTGTTGGATCCGGGAATTGACTCCAGTAGTACTCTTATAAAAAATTACCTCTTGGATTTAAATTTTGTTTGCGAAAGACGCACTCCCTCCTCGATTGGTCTGAGAGAGAGGAGGGATGGGAGAAAGGCAATTTGACTATTTCCCAAAATACCGTTAAATTACATGGGATCCGAGCGAGGCCCTACTGTCAGCTCTCAGCCTTCACATTCCCAATGCATACATGCATACATGCCATTACGAAAATTTGTTTCCAATTCTCTACCCTTCACATATTATTATTTTACGTTCAAAGACCTCCTGACATTGATATGGCAATAGCCTGTTGTTCTCACACTCTTCCATTTCCAGAGTGCCCCTCAGGTTTCCTCTCCTCCCCTTTAAAACCTATGGAAAAAAAATCTTTAAAAATAATTATTTCATTCCCTCAAATCTCATAAGTAAATCCCAAGAGATAAACAATCCCAAGAATTTACTAAAATTAAAAATCAACCCATAATTTTTAAAAATGCGCCCAAAATTTTGTTTGTATTTTGAGGTAATTAAAAATTCCGGACTGTACTTGCGTTTCCGATCCCTATGACTGGAATTATTATTGACTTAAATTAATGAAACAAATTTGGGGGATTTAGTAGAAGAATTCTCACAAAACTGAGGGGATATTTTCTACAATTTCTTTTACGTGGGATAGGGGGCGTGAAAAATATAAAAGACATATTATGTATGTACATTATGTATGTACGTCCATGTATATGTGTATACACTTGTGCTAGCGAAGGAAACCTTTTTGGAACATAACTTAGCCCAATATCTGTGATTTCCTTCTTCAGCACACAAACACATGCACAAGGCAATGGAAAAGGAAAAGCACATACACAAAAACCAGGCACGTTACACACGAATGGTTTCCGGGGCGCAAGGAGCAGGAATTTATGCATTTAAATTAGTTACTTACATGGAAAAAGGCTAAGGATTTCATGGCAAATTTGAGCGTGTGAGTGAGTGTGTGTGTGTGTTTTGCTCCCCTTTTCTCTCCAGCATGGTATGGATGCAACTCCAGAGATTGTTCTGTGTCGTATAAATTACCCAGCGTGCATAAACAATGTAATAACTAGAGCAAGTTAATTAGTAACAGTAATGTTGTTGATTAGCTCAATTTCCGGGGTTTTTTCCCAGTCAAAGGCTGCCTTTTGTTATCTGGAGTTTCCCATGTGCAGGGCAGAGCGTACAACGACTTTAGGAGTTAAAAATTCAAGGTTTTGTTTATTTTGAAAAAAATTGCAGGCGCATATGATTTTATAATCAAGTGTTAATAATAAGTATATGTAGCCTTGTGGGTCCTTTTTGAATTATGGAGGAAGTGACTGTTGGAAGGCTTTTTATCAAATATTTATTACTTGTAAACAAATGAAGGAGTTGAGGTGATGTTTTCTCAGGGGATAATTTTTTGTTGGCTTTTTATTGTGTGTGCAAAAATATGTTCCTCCATTGGAATTTTATTTGTAATTATATGCTTGGCATTATATTTAGCGACAATAAATCAAAGGCTAATAGGACCCTGATTTATTAAGCAAAGTTTCTAAGATTTATAATGCACAGCGTGGATTTTATGTGTAGTTACAAAACAGGTGTCACAAATCCTTGTTGTCCCCTGTTGGCCCAATGGGAAGACAGTGTTTTAAAATATCCCATTAGCTCAATTTGATAGCAATCCTTTCTATGAATTTTTAAAGGAAATGTGATTGACCTAAGTGAGTATTTACAGGCACGGGGATTAAGCATCTGAGGGAGTATGATTTCTCACAATTGTGACCGGGCGTATTGAAGGGGGTGGATGGCATTTTAAAAATTTGTTTAGAAAATTTGAATGAAAATTTGATGCAAAATGGGCGAATGAATTATTGTTAGGAAGGTACTGTACACAGGTTATGGGGATGAGATAAAGATTTTGTGGGACTCTGTACAAAATACGTTTAGAGAAGTGTTGAGTTGCTGTCGCATCCGCCAAGGAGTCCCAAATTTACTTCCACGCTTGACACAGGCACGACAGAGATAAGAGTTTCAAGTAAATTGGTGGCTGGGATTTACGTGGGTAGTCACTAATTCGGAGGGAAAACAAAACCGAACACTGGGACATACCCAGGTCATGACTTTACTTAATTGTGGGAATAGCAATAGAATAGAAAACACTTTAAAATACAGGGCTCAGATCGCGCATAAGGTCCAAACTTTAATTTTCGGATCTAAACCCTTCCCCTCATAAACACAAATTTTCAAATACAAAGTTTTATACAATTTTTGGTTTTTTATTGAACATTTTGAATATCAAATAATTTGACAATCCCGAACAAACTAAAAAAAATCAGGTATCTTAAACGAATAAACTAACCGCATGGTGTCCTCTACATGATCCCAACAGTTCCTGAACTTGACCTGAATATAACCCAAACCTGACCTGAATATAACCCAAACTTGACCTGAATATAACCCAAACTTGACCTGAATATAGCCCAAACTTGACCTGAATATAACCCAAACTTGACCTGAATATAACCCAAACTTGACCTGAATATAACCCAAACTTTACCTGAATATAACCCAAACGTGATCTGATTATAACCCATAATTGATCTGATTGTACACTGAGCTTGATCTAAATACAACCTAAGCTTAACCTGAACTTGAACAATATAACCTGACCTTGAACTTGATCTGAATATAGATTACTTGGCCTTGAACTTGACTTGAATATGGATAACCTGAACTTGAACTTGACCTGAATGTAGAAAACTTGACCTTGAACTTGACCTCATTATCCCCTGAACATGTACTTGAAAATGGGTCATTAAGGGACCGAATCAGCAATCTTTGACGCAGAAAGTATCCTGAAAGAAATTTAATTCCCGAATGAAAAAATTGACCCAAACTTGACCCGAACAACCTCATCTCTATTGGAACAAACTTATAACTATACGACTATTACACTTGTTCTCAATAATTGGACCAGCATCCCATAAGAACTTGATCCAAACTTTCCTTTCACGGCTAGCATTACAAAGTCGATTTAAAACTCAATGAATATTACTTAAACTTGAGCGGATCCCTACAAAAGATGAGAGGAGAATGGGGATGGTTGAAATTCTGTGAGCATATGTACATACATATGTACATATGTATGCCCAAGTTGTTAAACTCGGAGTTTCTCTGTGGGAAAGGGACAATGAGCGCGTTGACACTTGTGAGTAAATTACGATGGGTTTCCCAAGGAAGTTGGGCTCAAAAGCACTTTCGATTGACTTTGGCTTATTCAATCCCCTGCTAATTTTCTTTTTCACAATTTCGGTTGCCCCCTTTTTAGCATGCCTACCCAGCCTTGGGTCCTTTCTCAAAGCATGGAAAAAAATTCCTATGTTTTCAACTTGTTTCCCTTTTGTTTACCCAGTAATCGTCTCACAGTGTGTGCACGTCCTCTCCCAGAATATGGCCAAGGCGTGCTAAATTGTTCGTTACAAATGATTGATCCTCATTTGCGGATGTGACACGTCTGTTTGTTCTAATCCGAACTTCTTGTGGCTCATTTCCACCCGGCTGAGTCTGGCCTATATGCATTTGTGAGGGGACAAAACCCGTCTAGGGTTATCCCAGGAACTTTCCCCTTGTCACTCATTACCCCCAGCTCCTCACAAATACCACTTCCAAATTGAACCCAAATAGAATCCGTACGACTATCCACACACACACACACACATCCCTTTTTTTCCTACTTAACTTAAAACAACATTCCAATCTTTTTTCCTACACTCTTATTATTTACAAGATTACTATATACTTTTCCTATTGCCTACCTCAGGGTGGTAATTACTCCAATTTGCTCTTCCTGTTCCTGACATTCCACTATAAAGCCCACAGCCACGTAATAAACCCAAAGCTACCAATCTCCGGGAATTATAGCAATCAACCATAAATGACTAATTCCTCTAATTTTTCTCAGAGTTCCAACGACCCCACAAAGTTACATACACTTACACTATAACCTAGGTTCCGAAATATGAATTATTAATAATAATAATTTATTAGGTCCCTGTCTTACGTACCCTTGGCCCTCACAGCCATTTAACAGGACCATTTATGATTTAATAGGTACAAGTAAAATTAAATTAATTATAGGCTAAAACACAGGCTGTCTATACATACATATGCAAAAATACATTATGGAGATACACTCATGCTACATTTCTTCACTCATACATTTATAACGAAAGTTATGCACTGTAATTACTTTTAGTTACTTGACTTTTCTAAAAGTTACTCAGACACAGCACCATAATTTGTATAAATTCAAGCATTCGTCTCTAGTTTTAGAGTTCTTGAATATTTTAATAATGTAGTTGTTTCTATGAAGAATTAAATGGACCGCATCATTATTACGAAATTTAAATTTGAAATTTTATTTCAGCCCGGAAAAACGTTTGGTTCTTAAAAAATGTAACGTTTTATAATTTACAATAATAATATTGAAGTCACATGGGATTTTTTTGTAATATCAGGGATTGCCCTGATAAATTTAAACTATTTAAAACTAGCATTCAAGCCATCCACCAAGGTGGATGGGAAAACTGGGATTGCAATAATTTGTAATTTATACAAAATATTAAACTTGACATCAAAGGTGGGCAAATGAAGTGCCTAAGCGTAAAGCCTGCCTATTTTCTTTCAAAAAATATCGCCATCCTATATAGGTTAATAGGTTGTTTCAACGAAAAGAAGAGCCTTGATACCAAGGGTCAAGTACTCTCACTGCCTGCCTATTAGCCTATATCTGTCCTAGTGTGCATTGCTTGCCTGCCTATATTTGCTGTATAGCTTCTGGCAGCGCTTTGCCAGCCCATATATAGGCGATATAATTGTGAGTTTTAGATAGTGCAAGCCATATGCAGTGTCACATGCAATTGGAAACCAATGTATGGGTTTGATTAATTCTTTTATAAACTGCATAATCCAGTGGGAATAAATACGGGACCATTATGTATGTACTGTGGTATACATGTTCATACACTCTGGTAATTACTGGTATCAAGTAATTCCCGCCTCATTCTCAGTCCGTCTCTGCAAACGTTTTCCCAAAGATCTTGTAATCCTGTCCTTAAGGATGTGCCACAAATGACGTCATCAAAAAACCTGGTAAATTACGACTGGCTGACTGCATGATCATTCCTCGTCACAACGAAGGCTGACTGACTGTATACGACGTCATATGTGTATGTATACATGGGAATTGTTTAATGCCACAGGGTGCTTTATTATTCAAAACTGAGTTCGTTTGCGAAAAACATTATTAATTGGCAACAATTAATCGTCTTTGTTTACCTTGTTTTCACCATCGAGATTTTCTTATTAGCCATCGGTTATAACCGTAATAAAAGTAGAAGATGAACAATGAGGTCAAAGGTAATTTGAAGTGGGCCACTCATTCAGGCAATAATTTTAAAATAATGCAACAAAAACATTTTACAATAGAAAACTAATTTCACCTGGAAATGTTTTAAAATCAATTTACTCTCAAATCACCCAAACAGTTTGCATGTCTCGTTATCGAATGATTTATTACCCACGGCTCCTCCCGTCAAAAATTGACCCATCCATTCGTGCGAAAATCGTATCGCAAGGTTTTTCCATTGCGAGAGCAAATGATAGAATGCATAGATCAATAGATTTCTATGATGTATAAAAATGTGCGTTTATATGTGACATACTTTTCCAAGGTTAGATGGATGACCCTACCAACTTTAGGATCGTATTTGATACTATCGGTCCGCAATAAGAACCATTACAGTTTTTCAGTTTGGTAAAAGGTGACTGCGCCATCTGCCGATGATGCAGGTATTAGCATGTGTTTATATGTGACCATTTTGATTTCCTTCGGTAAAAAACTATTCAACCGACGTTATTTGTTTGAAGATCGGCTCAGCCGTATGATGTGAGGAAATTTAAACAGAACGTATATAACTTTTAGTTGAGAAGTACTAAGATGAGTCAGTTAATCTGCCCCTTATATTACTTACCGATATAACTCGGGACTTTGTGAATTAGTTGCGGAACTAATGACTTTGGATGCTGAGGTCGTTATTTAATCTTACGAACTCGCACGGGATTTTATATAAGAGTAACAAAGGGTCTGGGTTAAATAGGTGCAGAAAATGACGTCATGTTATGAAGAAGGGACTGACTGAGTACATCTTGTTAAATCATGCACGGACAATAGTGACTAAATGCATGACGTCATTTGTGGCATATCCCTTACCAATTCGTGCTTTGAGAATATTCCGCTCGCCACAAATGCCTAGCCTTTACTTGAACGAACTTGTAGCCTGCCTGAATAGCCCAGTCCCTTGTTCGGAAATATCTGAATAGCCTAGATTGTCCCTAAGCCTATATTGTAGTGGTGATTGCCCAGCCTAGAACCTCGCCTAGATTTATATCCCAACTTGCAGCATCCTTGAGCCTTAGCTTATTATAGGGCCTAGAATCTAGGCAGGCGCCCATGTTTGCTTGACATTATATAATTAGGCTAATTTCTAATTTGAAAGAGTGGACCGTCTTGGTTGTGGACGGATGTTTTTATTTTTTTTAGAATATTTTTTATAATTTATTTAGTCAGCTATTACTGGCTCAGCAAATAAAAATAAAGCTCGCTTAAATTTGAATCTCAAATCCATAAAAAAATGTTAAAAAGTTTTTTTACTAATTTCAAATTATTAAGACTTTTTAGCATCCTTTTTTCATTTTTGAGAAAAATTATTCAAACAGGAAAAAGAAAAAGCACAAAACAGTATAATGCTTTAATAATTTTTTTAAATTTAAACAAAATAATTTTAATAATTTATTTAGCCAGTTATTTCTGGCTCAGCCAATGAAAAACAGCGCGCGGAAATTTGAATCTCAAATTCGTATTACACCAAGACGAAGACGATGACGAAGACGATGACGGCCCACTCTTTCAACTTAGTAGAAAGGATACGCTCTCAGACACATTTCAAAACCGAATTACATTTATTTTTTACGAGCAATTTCTTTTTTTTTTTAAATAAGTACATTTTCATAGCATTATTAATATTAGTGCTTGCTGCATTTTTGTACATTTACGTAGTCACGTGGTTACTCACTAGAGTGGAGCCACCTGGACCTAGTGGTCGGACCGATTCAGTCCGGGACCGAAAGTTTTCGATTCGATTCATTCCGATTCAGTTCGATTCGCCATTTTTTCGATTCAATCCTCAATTCTACTGAACCGAACGATTCAATCCACAATGTTGGACCGAATTGAATCGTTTTTCCTGGACTGCAGTCCAAACGGTTTGTGCAAGCAAATATTTGTAAGTCTGTCTCCACAATTCACAACACTTAAACAGGAAGTGAATGTACTACAAACATTTATTTGTACAACATCCGTCTGTCTTAATTAATTTTAGAGGTTATTGTTCTATCTGTATAAGTTTGGGAAGTCTGTCATACAAATTAAAGGAGAGCATTGCTTAAAATTTATGATTTATGCTTAATAAAACATTCGGAATTTGCATAAGCTATCACTTATTATACTTTAAATTTGGTTAGCCAATATTATTTTATAGATATATCGCTCCTTGTCAAACTCCTACAAACACGTGAGCATATATTTCATTTAGCATACATAGATTTTTATGTAAGCATTGAAATTTTGTCTGAAGTTGACATTATATACAGAGTTGAACGAGGACGAGCCATGGGGATGTCCATTTTTGAAAATTAAAAACGGTTTAGTCTTTTTTGACTTCTGAGTCAGGACAATTCAAAATGGTACTGTGCTGATAAAACGGATAAAAAATAATTTGTACTCACATACATACGGTGAAACTGCAGTCCGCAGGTATCAACTCACTAATGGAGATTTGAAATGACGAATACTTAAGATTTAAATAACCGCAAAAGGCAAACGGTTTTCGATTCGATTCAGTCCAATCGGTGTAACCGAATCAAACTGAACCGTTTTTCACTGGACGGAACCGAAAAATAATTTTCGGTTCAGTCCAGTGCCCTAACTGAATCGAATCGAAAAATCCTGGACCGAACTGAACCGTTCCGACCACTACCTGGACCTGTCGTAAATATTTGAGATCTTTGGCACATCAAGTTTGCGTTGTCCAGTCCAGGCTAGGTGGATTTGTTTTATCATATTCCGAACGTGGCCTTGGAATCCCTTAGCGAATACAAAGCTTTTGTTTCCGGACTCCGATAGGATATTCCACTAAGCCCTTGGAGCTAATCTGGATGAAACTGCCTCAACCATCCTTGGAACACTACTGATCTGAGGGCATTGAACCTTGCATTAGCTCATTTAAATCTACTAATCTCAGATATCCAGGGGGACATTTTGGTAGTCAACTTATACAGTCTAAATCCAAAGGTTCCCCGTAGATCAGTCCCGGGCAGCACCCCGTTCCCTGCAAAAGGATCCGGACAAACGTCTATTGTTTATTCACTTTCCCTTCATGCGAGGTTACTGACATCCAAATAATAATAACATGCATTAAAATTATTTTTGTATTGCAGAAGTTGGGATTTAAATCAAAGTTAATTACTCTGGAGTTGAGTGAAATCAACCAAACGCGTAAGCATCCCCAGAGGAAGTATACACAATCGTATGGATTCTGTTTAGCAGTCACATTGTTACAAATTAATAACAATAAATTAATAATTAGTCCTGCAATACTGGAGCTCAAATAGGAAAACACAAGTTAACTTTCGGGTATTATTCTCTTCAAAAAATAAAAAACCTGGTTTTGTAGAGAGAGCTATTTCATCTCTTACAAGGGAAAAAAACACAGAGCATCCGCCAATCACGTCCCTGGTGGCTCCTTCATTTGTCTTGAGGCTATTGCAATTGACCCAGAGAAATGTGTCGAGCGTGTGTGGAATTTTGAGACCTTACGAAAATGAAGCGTCCTTTCGTTTAGTGTGTGGTTTTAGCATGCCAAAACTATTACAGCTGGAGGAAGAATCGGCCCCAAGAGTTTACATTGCAGAAGTTGCAAGAATGGATTTTCGGGTTAGTCACTAATGCAGTGTGGTTAACATTTCAAACCGTATGTAATGGCAGTGAAGGCATTGACCTGAGGGTGACTACAAATACATTCTATTCTATCTACATATACAACTTCGTCCCATGATTTTTTAAATAGGCCAAAACTTCAACTAACATAGATGGTCTCAGATCTGGAGCATATCTGAATTCAAAAGACAACAAATGCTTTTTATAAGGGTTCGGTTTGAAGATACTATTTTTTACACGGAGCCTATACAACCTACTCGCTCCGTTGACACAAAACTGAAGGGACTGCATATTAAATGGAATTTTTGAAAATGTACACATTTCCCCGGAACTTGTTGCAAATCCCTAGGAAGGAGACTCTACTGTATGTACATTATACATACCTCATAAGCCTCAGTTGATTGACTACCTGACGGAGTATCAACTTGCGTTAGCTTAAAAGCAAGACCAAGGGCGTTTCAAAATCGGGTAGAGAATTTCACTCCTGGCAAACACTCCTTGTTTACAATTCTAATGGTGTTCTTAAATTAACGTGGAAATTCTAAAGAGGGATCTGTAATGGGCCTGAGTGGAGTAGACTCTCTTTATAGAGGACCCCCCCATGTGGGAACCTATAACTATTCCTTCCCTATAAGGAGCATACACTCAAGACAAGTCCTAAACAACTTCAAGCTCTAAATCAGAATGTGACCGATTTTTTTGGACTGATTTTATAGAAAATGCTACATATGGGAATTTTGTACTGTATAGCAAGGGCTCACTGCATCTCCCAAATGCCCGTTAACACTCTCTTTCACAGACTAGATGTGACTGGGCGGGGGATCAAAGATGCAAGCATTGATTTCATGTCAATTTTAATTAATTATACCTTGAATATACATAAATATACTTAGAATATATATTTACACTCGGAGACTCCTGAAAAGAATTTTTATCAGAGAGCCCTAAAAGCCCCCGCAATTCTCTCCTCTTCCCCACGAGCTCAGTTTCCAAACCAAGAAAAATAACTGATGTCTAAAATTAAATCCGTGTTTACGCAGTGTATTCTATGTATGTATGTACCTATGTATGTACGTCCGTAAGGAAATCCGGTCTTCAAGGCTGTAAATCCGAATCTAAATTCATGCTAAAAGGAAATCAAGTTGGAATCAGTGGGAAGTAATCATGAGTGAAAGGTTAAGGTGGCGAAGAGCTATTATTTGTATAAGAAGTGGAAGGCTTCTATATAAGAGGTTCCTTTAAAGGTACATAATTTAACATATAGTGACAGATGCTATTCGCACTAAAAAAAATTAATATATCTATACTTTTGTCAAATGACTAAAGTCCATTGAACCATGAGGTTAATTTTTATTCGAGGAAATACATAGTCTGGGCTTTGATTATTAATTATGCAAGGGGACTCTGCTTCTAATACTGAGATGCTGCTTTACACTTTAGCATGAGTGTACAGTACTTCCTTCTGAGTATTAATTTGAGCAATTGATGCATTTAATTATAATGGATGCATTCCGTATGGAATATTTTCGAGATGTGGAGGATCAAGATAGGAGGGGCAAGCAGTTAGAGCTGAGGGAATTATATTTTTTGTTCCATGACGACTCCCTTCCCTTGAAATGTCAACCCTGATTTATTGTATTTAGTTTGCCTTCCATAATAATTGATTTCGCGTATTTTAATCACGTTTTTCATAGTCAATTTTTTCCCTTCCACTCGAGCCCTTCTGCCAAGTTCCTTGTATGTTGTTCCAGTGAGGCAGACAGTATTCAGGTAAACCTCAGGATCATGACGTCCCCAGTCGCTTTGCTTTTAGTCTTCCTGCCACTCCGTCGACTTGACTTGAAAGCATTTTCTTCTCTCTCTCTCTCTCTCTCTCTCTCTCACACACACACACTTTCTCTCTCCTTTCGTTTCTCCTTTGCCAATGCCCGTCGTTGGCAGTGGCAGTAGGAGCTCCTTTCCCTTCTTTTTTACATATAGTACGAGCGTGTAACAGTAGATAACTCATGTTGAGTTGAACAATAAGTCAATCTCCTTTTCTACAGGGACCCACAGTTAAGCTCCCTCACACACACAGTAGTGCTACTACTGTAGTAGTGTAGGGAGGATGATGGTGGCATTGAAAAAATCCTAGGACTTTTCTCATTTACTATTGCCAAGGCTCTTTTTCCCTTCCCCCCTTTCCTTTCCCCATACGGTCCACTCTACCTGTACAATCAAGCCCCCTAAAGCTACAACATTTAAGTGTTAGAAAACTTCTGACGTCCTAAGGCTCCGGATAAATTTTTCCGTCAAGGTTTTTATGTCCAAAAGGGATGGCTATAGTGTGAAGTACGTCTTCTCAGATGGGGTTCTAGTGTAAAGAGGGGAAACTGTACTTTCTCCAGTCGTAATCATTAGAGATGTACTGGAGGAGTAGGGCATGCCCGGCCACACACATGGAAACTCTGACGTTCTCCTCGACCTAATATGAGGGACAAAAGGAGGGAATTTCTTGACTTAGCTCATCTCTCTCTCTCTTCAGTTTAGTATTCAGAGGAAGTCAGGGAATCCTATTGGGAAACGCTCCCTTCAAATACTTTCTCTTATCAGAACTTGGGGTCACATTAATGAAAATTTTCAACAGACGTTCCCATCTTCCAGTCAATCTCATTCTAGGTCAGGGTTTGCTCCCACAAACGTTCCCAAACGTTTCTCATCCCGGGCTGTTTGATCCCAATTCGGATTTTGAAATCGTAGGCTATTTTTTTAAAACAATACTCACATTCAATCTTGCTGAGTTCCCCTTTTCCCCTGGCTGGACCTCAAAATTGTAGCGTAAGGTCTGGGATGATCTTGAATGATTTTATCATTTTATTCCGGATCCTTTTTCCTTGATTTCCAGGGAAGTTTGGATATCGTTCAGATTTTTTAATTTTTTAGGGACCAATTATTTTCAGGGAATTAAGCAAATAAGCTGGCGTCAAATTTGCATTTCACGCTTCAACCATATCAAACGCTATTTTGTCCTTGGATTTTTTTGTTGTGTTGTGAAAGTTTAGGAGATTGTATGGGAATTTACAAGTTTTCTTGCGTTAGAGTAATTAACGGAAACCACTCCTGGGGGAATAAGTGCTTGCGGAAATTTTCGGCTCGTGAGGCAATTTTGGGATTTTTACTGAATTAGGGGTACATACATACTTGAGAAGGAGGGGATTCTTCAAGTATGCTCATTAACATATATGATATAGGGAGGATTTTATTTTCTCCTGGAAAGAAAGGAAAAAGAGCATAAATAACATTCAAATTTGGGTATTTTCTGGAAGGGGGCTCTTCTATTATTCAGAGTCCACTGTATCTACATACACTGTTCCCTTGATGTTGGCAGGGACTTTTGCTGGGGTAAGTAAAAAAAAATTGCAATAGTGACTCGTGTCTTTAGAGACGCTTCCTAAGTTGTAAGTGGCACTTGGTCCCGTGCTTGGGAGCCCGCGTCTTTAAAGAGCTCGTATGTGTTGTTGAGCTGGGTCTAATTTGAGGCTGTTGTTTCCTTGGGACGTGTACTATTCCTGGGAAGGTTTTCTCTCTCTCTCTCTCCTTCTCTCTATATCTGTGTAATTATGTATCCTCAGGATGGAGGGAGACTTTCGTTGTGGGTCGATTATCGTGAGGAAAGTAGAAACTAATGGTTATGGTCTTACCCTGCCGTGGAAGTTGTGTCTTAACATGAAATTTGGGGCCAAACATGGATTGAATGTCAAACATGAGCAAGTACAGATAGGAGAGGTTGGAGTGGGAGAGCCGGAGCAGAGATGACAGTGAAATTTACATTAAATGCGCCTACAACTCTAAGCTATGTGATACACGTCTGGAGGCTTTTGTGTGAGCTTCATGCCTCACAGATTTCCCCCCCCCCTACCTCTTCCTCCTATGCTATGTACATAGTTATATTTAAGTACATACGTTTACAGAGTATGCTCTGACTTCCACAGCCTTCACAATATAGCGGAGCTCACAGGAGACAGCAGGTGTGGATATGCAATTTAAAGCTCTCACGCACATATAGATATACATAGGTTTACTGTATACATAGATGTAGAGTATGCTCCATCTATAACAGCACCCCTTTAAAGAAGGACGAGAGGCTGATGACAGGGATGCGTTTGAAGGCCGCGTCTTAGAGCGAAGGGACTTTTACGGAAGGGAATTAAAATTGTGGTAAATTGGACTGGGCTTAAATGATCTGGGGCTGGCGGAGGACATGCTCTTGGAGCGTTTTTCCTGTAGTGGGGCCTCACTGTAGTGTGTAGTGCCCGGAGATTGAGGATTTCCAGCGAGGTCTGGAAGAGAAGGGAGTTCCCACTCCTGGAAAAAATATACTCTTGCTCCGGGAGCGTTCCCAAACCGTGTTTAAGAATGGCAGATAATCTCCTCTCCCTTGCCTCATCCACGGCAGCCGTGGTTAACAACATTGCTGGAGGCACTCCCGGCGTCTTTCATTCCCTCTCTGCGGAATTTCACGGAATGGAAAGTGGAGTGTCAGATCCAGCTCAGTCCATCCATCTCAGCCTTGCAAGTGCACACATATGCAAAGGCGCAATGCGATACGCTTGGAACGCTTGATGAACAGGTAGCTTCATTTTAAGAGTGTTTGTTTTGCTCGGGGTAAGTCCAGACTTTGAGACTATAGTGTAATCTTGCTTTGCTAGAGAGAAGACTCTCATGCCAGGAATTATTTGTATATGGGGAAACTATTTGATTGCATTTGTAACATATTTTCTTGTGTAACTACGAGGTATGAATCCTTTCAAGAGCGGCATTTTTTTCGCGGCTGTTTTCATGCTTACAGCTATGGGCATAATTGAGGTGCTTCTGTATTAAAGAGAGTGTGCTCTACTTGTGACTTGGGGTAGTCTCAAAGTATCAAAACTAACTTTGAGTAATGAGTTATATTATGAAAGGGACTTTGTAGTCTGGTGACTTTTGTTTTCATTTAGACACAAGCGCAGACTTGAAATAACATTTGAACTCAGACTTGAAATAACATTTGAACTCAGACTTGAAACAACATTTGAACTCAGACTTGAAATAACATTTGAACTCAGACTTGAAACAACATTTGAACTCAGACTTGAAATAACATTTGAACTCAGACTTGAAACAACATTTGAACTCAGACTTGAAACAACATTTGAACTCAGACTTGAAACAACATTTGAACTCAGACTTGAAACAACATTTGAACTCAGACTTGAAACAACATTTGAACTCAGACTTGAAACAACATTTGAACTCAGACTTGAAACAGCTCTAAGTTAAAACTTGAATTCACATTAAAAAAATGAACTTGATACTTAAACTCGTACTTAAAACTAAATTCGAACTTAGTCAGCAAACCAGAAATGAACTTCAAACTTACACTTTGAAAAGTATTAATTCAAAAATTTAAGAAGGCGCACAAGTGCTGTATCATGTTGAAAAAAACCTTCAGTGACTGATGTCCTCAAAAAAACCTCACAAGAACTTATGGAAAACTTTGTCTGAGGACAAAAGATACATTAGAAAACCGCTTAGGATTTGGTTGCCATACATGAATGGTAAACTTATTTGGAGGAAAGTGTAGTGTGCACTCAAAACTCATGAGGGTACGCACTAAGGAGGTACTTTTGGGTTCGTGATGAACCTCATGCTGTACTTCATTCATCATACGCGAGATATAGCGCGTGGGTTTTCATGAGTGGAATTACTAATCCTTTCAAGTTTCTTCATCTTGTTTCACCTACCAAGACTTGGTCTCTCCATGTCAATGATATATGCAAACTTAATCATATGGTTCTGGCATTTACGCTACGAACACGGAAACATTTCCCTTGACGATGCGGGCATGAACTGAATTTACACATGTTAAAAAAGCCACTGTATTTATAGGGAGACGTTTTCCTCGGGTCTCGAAAACGTTGAGTTAGTTTTCATAAATTTGCAGGTTGTACTTCTGGTATTTGGGATCCCGTGATGAACATTTTTTCTAGAGATAAAATATGTATACATACATACATGCCTAAGTGTAAATATTAGTGTTATTTCAGCTCCTATTAAGACGATAGGAAATCAAAGTATAGTGTAGTCTCATTATAAGAGAATGGAATGTGTAGTCATTGAACGTGTTACATTTTAAGCTATTATTAGCAATGGTCTTATACGTTGTGCATATAAGTTTTATGAATTAGTTATTATTATTAGCTGTACTGACTAGTCCCAACTATTACAGAACACCCGTGTGTGCAGCTAAAATGGTTCTGGACATGGTCAGTTGTGGTCGCCAGGTTTACGTACTATTTGGAAAAAGTTTGTTAACATTATTTGTATTACGTAACCAACGAAAATTGTTAAGAACGTATCTAATGTTATTATTCAAGAGTATTTTTCATGACGGTAATTCAGTGAGTAGAATACATTATCTATTTCTATCTCGATCTAAGATTACAAACTGCTAACGATGGATATGAACATTTGCGGCAGCTTGTCACACCTTTCCGGCCTCAATTGGATTAGCGGTAGAGGGAGTTTTTATCTTATGAATACGAATAAAAGAGATTGCTGTCATAAACATTGCACTTAAGTTTATTTACACTCTCAGAATATTCCCCTGGACAGATTTTTGTGGTTAACGCAAGACTGCGTAAATGCTAAAACAAGTTAGAAAACGTTTATCGTGGATCAAGACGAAAATTAATCTACATACTATGCTTTTCGAAAAGATGAAGTCAGGGTTGGGAAATGTAATCAGGTGGTGGATTTATTTGATTGGATTAAGGGATTCGCCAGTAAAAATTCCAAAATTTGGATTTGAATAATGGACTGACAATAAAATCCAAAAAAGGATTAGATTAATTGATTGAAGAATAAAAATCTGAAAATTCGGATTGGATCATTGAATTAATGAACTGAACAAACCCGGGATTGGATTTGCGGATTGACGAACAACCTGAAAGAAAACTTGAATTTGATTCCCGATTTGAAGAAGTAGAATTTTAAAATTAGTTTTGTATTAACAGACTGGTCAAGGAAAATTTAGAATGCAAGTTTACATTGACAGACTGACTCAAAAAACCAATAAATTTGGCTTGAACGGACTTGCTGAAATATATTCAAATAGTTTAATTAAAAGCTGTAATTTGTTTACATAAATTAAAGTCAATTTTTTCCCTAATGGGTCGACGCAGTGTAATCAGTTCATAGAACAGAAGAATCATTTGATTTAAATTATTATAAATCCACCAATAATATGTTTTGTACTTCTGTTACATTGAAAAATTACTTAATTATAAAACTTACATGCATATAAGCAAGCAACCCCACGAACAAAGTATATGCAAGATAAACTTTGCTTTTCAGACTTTTCCCTCTGTCTATACTGCTTTACAAACCGATTCTCTGGCTTTCGAGGCTAT
Source organism: Allacma fusca (assembly GCA_947179485.1). Taxonomy (NCBI): domain Eukaryota; kingdom Metazoa; phylum Arthropoda; class Collembola; order Symphypleona; family Sminthuridae; genus Allacma; species Allacma fusca. Next base: position 66,347,499 of record OX359246.1, read on the forward strand.
TTTATTTTTTCAACTTACTCCCCTTGCATCTGCTGTAAGTCTAAAGTAAATTCCTTATAAATTACCTGGTTCTTTGGTTTTATATTTATTATGCATACGTCTAGAAACTGTAACGTCGTTTGATGAGTCGTATTTGAAAACATTAACTATGTAAGTGCAAACTCAGATACAAGAGAAAATTAGAATACATTGCCGATTAGTTTAGAATAACGCAAGCTAATGACATTGGAATGCAATTAAAAGTTATACTAAAACAATATAAATATACTGGCAGAAAAACAATCCAATCCATACACAACATTGCTAACTGAAGTGAATTTTACAGTTTAGATGGACCACACTGTTCATCAATAATTGGATTGAGGAATGATTCATAGAATGCAACTAAAGTGGATTGGGATTATGGGTTAAAATGAATTCATTGAATAAGGATTGAGGAGTAAGGATTGTATTCAAGTTTACTCAACTCTTGGGTTAGGATTAGGATTGACGATATATAAAACAAAATGCGATGTGGATAATTTAATCTCGGATTAATAACTCATTCCCAACCCTGGATCACAAAATGTGCGATAACATTGAATTAGCTTTTCAGACCTCATTAGAATAAAATAAATAGAAAAGTTCTGCAGATATTATAAGTTAAACTTGGAGTAACTAAAATAATCGTAAATAAACTAAACATTTGAATAAATGAATGATAGTGCCTTTAATGAATGTTGCAATCTGTGTTGTAATGGAACTGCATTCTAACTGAAGTTGGATTTAGGTTCTTCCCCTTCCCCTTTTGAATTGGAGTTGTCTCCGGACTCATCTTCTAGAGTGAGAAAAGGACTTAAATCATTAATGTAAACCTTAAAGACTAACTGACCTGACTCACAATGTTTGATATCGTAGCAATTCAAAGCAACTTTCTCGGTGATGATATAAAGGTCTTCTCTCTTCTTCATTAGTCGAGAGGAAATCCCCTTGGACGCGTCTGACAAAACATGAGAATTTAGCCATTATTTGTGACCTACTGTAAAATGTCTTATGATTGCTTTTTTATTATAATATTTCAGAGAATTTGCATTGGCGTGAAGCATATTTTCTTGGGCTAAATGATGGAGCAAATTACCCCTGTCACCTATGGATGTGGCATCCTTAAGAGAAGGGAATTCAATGTTTAAGTGATTGTCAAAGGGAGTCCTAAATTCTCTACCCGTGGTCAGGGATGCTAGTGAAAATTCCGTTGAATCGCTTACCGCGGTTCGTAATGCAAACGCTAGCTCTTCCAAGTTGCTATCACAATCCTTACATTTGTTTATAAATGTGACAATCATTTCTTTGATTGTCTGGTTATACCTCTCGGTAGGATTAGATTGCGCATGGTAGCCCGAAATATGGAAGATCTGGATTCCCAACATTTTGCGAAAATCGTGGAAGTGATTTGAGGTTTATTGTACACCGGTTTCCACCAATATTACCTCTGGTGCACTCCATCTGCATATTAGAGACCAAACCTTTTGAACTACCTTTGCTCGTGTTGCAGTTCGTAAAGGATAAAGTTCGACATATTTAGTAAATAGACAGAAATACGTGTAGATACTGATTCAATAATTTCCTTTTGGGGTAAGGGCCCATTATATCTGAGCAAACCACTTCCCAAGGACCGTTTGATTTGATGCTAGTACCTGGTAAAGGTGGCAGCCTGGGTCTTTTTGACTCCTGGCATGAAAGGCAAGAGTTGACGAATGTGGCGACATCCTTTCGCATATTACGCCAGTGAACTCGTTGCTCTAGTCTTGCATAAGTTTTGCGAATGTTAATAATAATAATGACCAGAAAGTAGATTTGAGTGGAAGTAACTAATTACTTTTAACCTCATTTTATTTGGAACACAGACTCTCCACCAATAACTTTCTTTGTCCCATGGCTTACGTTTGGGGCCTACATATTTCATGAGAAGGCCAGGGTTGGTTTGGTTTAAACCAAATGATTTAAACCATGGTTTAAACCAAACGGTTTTTTTATAAAAACCAATGGTTTAAACCAAACACCTGAAATTTTAGTATTTTCAATCCAAAATGCTTATATTTCGGTGTGCACAAAACTTGTGCAGTTACTGTGATATTGTGTAGTTAAACTTTAGTGAAATAAATAATACTATTAGCTTTTAGTCTTGTTCATTTAGAAATTCGGAATCGTTTGTAAAACAAAAAATGCCAAACTTGTGTTTATGCTGCAATGTTATCGTTAAAATTATATCTAAATTATTAAATATTTAATGCTTTGTGATACTTACTGAGTTTGGGAAATGAGTAAATTTGTTCAAATTCACATGTTTTTGCATATTAATGAATGTTTTGGATTGAAAATTCGTTTAAACCAAAAAACCCTGGTTTAAACCAAAAAAACCGGTTTAAACCAAACAAACCTGGTTGTTTGGTTTTTTTGAAAAAAAAACAAAAAAACCCCAACCCTGGAGAAGGCCGTCGTGTGTTAGAGAGTATCCATATGAAATTGACTTCAAATGTTCAGTTTCAAATAGATCATTCCATAGGGTTTTATTTTTAAGAAATGAACAAATTGATTTGAGTGTTTCGTCCTGTGATTGCTACGTTATAAATTCGTGCCTGGTAAATTTATCAGAATTTGCAATGTAAAGTACTGAATGTAATCTGGAAAGTGCATCAGCAGTTTTCATGCGGATTTAATTTGGACGGTATATTATATCAAAATCGTATGACTGTAACATCATAAACCATCGAGCTAATCTGCCACTTGGTTCTTTGAGGATTAATAACCAAGTTAATGCGGCAAGATCTGTTTCTAAAGTAAAGTGGGAATACTCAATGTAACGTCTGAACTTGTCACACGCTCAAATGACTGCTAAGAGTTCCTTCTCACTGGTTGAATACTTTTGTTCTGCAGGTTTTAACAATCTGCTTGCAAAGTAAATAGGATATTTGACTACGTTATAGTCATGTAATAACACAGACCCGAGTCCTGTCGAACTACCATCTGTTTGTATAGTGAACTCTTTGTTCATATCAGGGAGTTTTAGACTGGTTAAATCAGAAATCGAATTTTTCAAAATTGTGAAGGCCTCTTCACATTCTAACGACCAATTACTTTGTGTTTTTGACGCGTAATTTTCGTAATGGGGCTGAGGTTTTGTTAAAATGTGGAATAAATCGGGAATAAAACTCACCAAGGCCTAAGAATCTTAGAAGACTTGCTTGTTGGTATAGGAAATTGTTTAATGCATGCAACTTTATTTGGATCAGGAGAGTACATACCTGGTTCGAGCACAAAACCCATATAATCCACAATAATGTTGGTGGGTGAGAAAGGCGGTGTTAGGTCGGCCCCTTTTCGTAATTGAGATTTGGAAAAATCCATGTGTCAGGTCAAATACTGTCATAAAGGTTGCTTTACATACTGAATTGAAGGCACTGTCAACTAAAAGCATGGGCAGACGATCTTAAACTGTATAATGATTAAGTGGCTTGAAATTAACGACAAATGTATAACAGTTGGGCTCTTTTTTGGAACGAGGTATGCATTTGCAGACCAAGGACTTTTAGAGGGTTCTATAACTCTAAGAGTTCATCCAGAGCTTGGTCAAATAATTGACGTTTTCCAGGAGATATAGGTCTGTACCTTGCTGAAATCATCGGTTTTGCGTTTAGAGTGTTTATCTCGTGCGCATATAATTTGCATTTGCCTGGCATGTTCGTAAACTTGGGGAAGAATTTCTGTAATGCCTCGTTAAGTTTTTCACTATTTAAATGAACAGGAATGTTTAACACAGCAGGGGGTGGGTTCGCAGGATTATAGATAGGAAAATCTATTTCTTCTGCTGGAATTTTATCTAATTTAAGTTTTGGCTCTTTTGTACAAGTAGCTAAAACTTCTGAAAGTCTACCGTATGAAACATTTGTATTAGTCTCATATTCATTTTCAATTTCCTCTATTTTCATCCTGGATTTCGTCTAATTCAATGATATTTTCATTCTGTACTGGATTCAATCCATTTACTTGTTCGTTTGAGCTCCTATGCAACTTTGCAAATGGAGTTATGCTTTGGGCATTAAGTTCGTGCATCCAGCATCTCATCCATGTTATTAGTGTGTTTTTAGGAGCGTTAATAAAATATCTCCCAAGAATTATTTGCTTATACAAATTTGACAGAATGTAAAAAAATGAGTAGTTACATATTTATTATATGTAATAGGAATTGTGATAGCCTTGTTAATGGTATGACTTCGAATAAGGAAACTTCCGTATATTTGACATTTCATTCCAAAATTTTTAATGTGGGGATAAGTTATGTCCCCTAGTGTTAAGGTGTGTGTGACTGATAAATAGTAAAATCCCGATGTAGTTTGATTTACTATGAAAGTTACTGATTGCACATGTATTTAAGTAATTGACTTGCCCGAATACAAGAATTACTATTCTAAAGATTAACAAGAGTATTTATTGAGATGTTAACAGTTCCGTGTCTTAATGCATTCTGTTACAAGCGTTAGTCATCATTGCATCTTAACCAGATCAATGTACTAATATTTAAATACGCTTGCTATGCTACATTTCATAATACTTGCTTACAATTATTACTATGAAAGTAATATTCAATACTTTTGCTATTGTCTAATAACTTAGAAATGACAAAAATAGCTAAATAAAATAATTTCACTTTCTTCAATTAAAACTAATAGCAGTAACAATTACTACTGCTACACAGTAGCAAAACTATGCCATTTCACTTCTCAACACCTAGAATTGATATTGTTGAGCCTGCATCCAAAAATGCTTCGTACTGTTTATTATACATTGTAATTAGTAATATCGGTTCCTGTAGGTGGCGTCCATACACTATGTAACGGTAGTACGATCGGTGGTCAAATTTTCTGCCGTTCCGCTGTAGTTACGAGATGGTGGTTCTATTACAGATGCACACGGAACGCAACTTTCATGCATATAGGAGTTTGCACATATATCCTTGAAAACAATTTTGCAGGGAAAAGCCAAATTCGCCTTAAAGATTTCAAGTGTATGTATAGATTTTTTTTTATTAATTTGAAAACTTTAAATAACACAATTTATTGTATGTCAAGCATGTTTTGAACCCCTTCGGAGTACCCCGGAGAGGGCGAAACAAGTGATGTACACGCTGTAGCTTGAAACTGTGGACATTTACTTCATAAATGAAGCCTGACATCATTTTTTCGAGCAATTGAAAGTATAAATGCAGAATCGTTACCACGTTACTTAAACAGTTCCTTATAAATAAATATGCGTTACGTTTGGGTGGTACCTCTTTATCTAATCGTTACGTGTGCATTAGATTTGGTGGGTGGTGGTACGGATTTGAAAAATTGGCTTTACATAATAAATGGACGCCGCTTTATATTTTCGTATTTACCTGATTTTGTAGTGTTTATCACAAGGTTGGGGGCGTTTTTGGTTTTTTTCAAAAAAACCAAGCAACCAGGTTTGTTTGGTTTAAACCGGTTTTTTTGGTTTAAACCAGGGTTTTTTGGTTTAAACGAATTTTCAATCCAAAACATTCATTAATATGCAAAAACATGTGAATTTGAACAAATTTACTCATTTCCCAAACTCAGTAAGTATCACAAAGCATTAAATATTTAATAATTTAGATATAATTTTAACGATAACATTGCAGCATAAACACAAGTTTGGCATTTTTTGTTTACAAACGATTCCGAATTTCTAAATGAACAAGACTAAAAGCTAATAGTATTATTTATTTCACTAACGTTTAACTACACAATATCACAGTAACTGCACAAGTTTTGTGCACACCGAAATATAAGCATTTTGGATTGAAAATACTAAAATTTCAGGTATTTGGTTTAAACCATTGGTTTTTATAAAAAAGCCGTTTGGTTCAAACCATGGTTTAAACCATAGTTTAAATCATTTGGTTTAAACCAAACCAACACTGGTTAATCATAACCAAGTCCGTTTTCACAACTTCTTTTTCGGACTTGGTGAAGCCACATTTTTTGCTTTCAGCTTGGGGCAGTTTCTTTTAAAGTGCTCGGTCCTTCCGCATTCAAAGCAGGCTGAATTTGCACTTTCATTTGACTCTTGTGAACTGTGACGTGAACATGGGCTGTCCCTCCTATCTTCAGGTTTACTGTCATTATCGGCCTTCTTAGAATTATCATTAAGGAATTTTACAGCTCTTTTGGAGCTGTTGCCGTGATGATACGTATAAGGGCCTACTGATGAGAAATCTAAATTTGATTCATTCATCCCTGTGAATGTCGAAAATGACCCAGATTGGGAATTAGCTCTTGGTGCATTTGCACTCTTCACACTGAGAGATGGTTCCATTACTCCAGCTTTGGGTGTTGGCCTATATGTAATGTAGGCCTTTAAAAGTTCTCGTGCCTCTTGAGCTGCAGTTTTAATCTCATTCAATGTAGTAGTGTTTTTTCCCTGTACTGCTCTTCGATACTCAGGGTGCATTTGTTTTATAAAAATAGCTACAATTTCTGACTCCAGTCATGGAGTGCCGAGTCTCTCGTAGTATCCCAGAATAATCCGAATAAATGAGGACAAAGTCTCATTGGGAGCCTGGGATCCGTCTTCCAATTCTCGACGTAGTGTTTCACTGTAGCCTACTTATTGAAATGCATTCCTAAACCTGAGAGCAAAGTCGTCCCAGGACTGGAATGGTAATTCGTACCTGAACCAATCGTAAGCTTCTGCCGATAATGCAAGTGAAACAATTTGTTCGAGAAATTGCTCATTTGAGTAGCCTATGATGGATTTGTATTTTTCGAGTTCTATAATGAACTCGAAAGGGGTTTTGTCACCATTGACCTCGAGTATTTGGGGATACTTACGTCTGCCGATTTTAAATGGAATCGGTTGAGAGGTTGTGCATCTCTTACCACAAATCTACTAAAAGGGTCCATGCTGGACCCCTGCATATGGGCAGAAGAGGCCGGTTGATTTTGCGCTACATTTGCGGCTGTGTTTGTAGAGACATGTTGTGGTTGGTAATTGAATCTGCCCATTCGAGTTGGTACTGCCGTTGTGTTATGTAAATTATGTCCAATGTTACTCTGCACACCTTGAAATCTTTAGCTAGGAAAGTTGTATCCAGCTCGATTTGCATTTGGGGATAAATGGGGAGCTGGAGAGTTTCCAGATGGCCTAGTGTAATGAAAAGGTACTTGACCTCCTACGTTTCTCTGAGATGCGTTAACATGACCGGATGCTAAAAATATGTGAGGACGTGGAGAGCTCTGCTTCTCTGCTGATTTTTTCATCTCCTCTAGCAATTTTGTTGTAGTGGTGGCCAGTGTTAAAGAACTGAAATGAAAAAGTCCGTCGAAATTTTGATCTACCCTTTGAATGCGTTGCTCCCTTGAGGTAAAAGTATGGGTTATATCTCGTAAGGTTTGCTGTACTTCAATGTTAGACATTAGTTGACATTACTGTCACTGCTCCCTGTATTCGTATTATGGTAGACGGGCGTCGTCATTGGAACATGAGTTCCATAGGTTGTGACATTGTTACTACTGGTCGTTGTGCCTGTGGTAATGGTGTGAGTTTGTGTCTTGGTCAGCGGTGGGAATACCAAATATCTAGTAAAGTAATCTGTTGATTGACGTGATGATATTACTACCGGTCTAGGCGGAATGGTCACGGGTGTAAACGGTATATAAGAACCTTTTGTGACTATTGTTGGTGAGTGTCTGAAACTAGGTGGATTATTAGAAGGAAAGTCTTCACCTAAAACGTTTGGATTTCCAGTTGCCTCATCACTTCGCGAAGACATGGTTCTTGGTTCGGTATAAGTTTTCTTTCCTCTACCCATTAGCGAGTAAGAAAATTAAGTATTTCCCAAATGTTGGATGGGTTTTAATAATTTGTTGTTTATGGCAGGATCGCCAAATTGTAAAGGATTTTGGTAGAATTAACAAATCTTCACAATAATGTAGTTATAATATGACAATAATTATAATGAGAGTAAAATTAATGAAAGTAGTGAGTTAAATTGAATGTTTATTTCAACTGAGTTTCAACAAGAACAAAATTATAATGACCTCGAACCATGGTGCTTCTATCCTATTTATAGTTTTAAGATTATGTATATTTCTCTCAGGAGGAATTACAGTAATTAATCCTAAAATATACATGGACATATTTAGCACAAACGGATCACCTGAACCTGGTATAATAGTATGTATACATATATACGTAATTATTATAAAACCTCGTAACCTCTGTGTATTTTCCCTTACAACGAAGTTCCAGAAAGTCAAATCAGGAAGTATTCGTCCAATGGCTGTCACATTTTGTTGAGAGCAATCAAGCTTCAGCAGTCCAAAAAACATTAGTTATACTCTACAACCATACATCGCATATCACTTTCGATGCCATTAATACATGTATCAAAACCGGAATAACACTTCTTTTGTTGCCGCCACATTGTTCCCACAAAATGCAGCTGCTTGATGTTGCCGTAGTTAAAGGACTACAGTCGAGTCTCCGTACAGCTCAACAGGCACCTATGCGCATTACGGAAAACGTTCTTCTCCAACTTTTTACTCAGGTTAATAATGCGCCTGTTCGTCGAGAGAATGCAATATTAGGATGACGATGCACAGGCATCTTCCCTTTAGACCGAAATATTATTACTCCTGAAGATTTCGTTGCGTCAGAACAATTTGAAAATCCCGTTGTCGAGAACATTTCAGAAGTAGATAATGCACCTACAACATCCGGAATTCACAATCAGCATGCAAACAGTTACGGACATCAGCTCGAAGATGAAGAACAAATTTATGGTTGTGACCAGCAGACTCAGAACGCACCAGTGGAACGTGTATCTACAATATCCATAATTCATCAAGATTCTACAGGCCAAGATACTGGAATTCCCAATGACAGTAATGCCGAGCTCAGAAACGTAAGACCTAATTCAAATGACAGCGATAACCTTGTTGATAAAGTTAATCCGGAAATGGATATAGTAAAACAAGAACGAGAACTGCTGGAAAGGAAAAAAGCATTGCTACTACAAGAAATAGCATTGATAAAATTGGAAGAAAACATTTTGACAAAGGCAAAGTGACTTTTGGAGAATTCTACGAATCAAATATTAGGGACACCGGTGGTAGTTTCTCAGTCACGATTTACTGTATAAAACGACAGCAACAATTACGAAAAACTTGGTTTTTCAGCGACCTACATGGGTCTCAGGTAAACGTCTAAACAATTTAATTCACGTAATAACTGGTAATATCAATTACTTGAACTACTAGGTACTTCGTTTGCTTTTTACAGATTACAACCCATTCACTCTGCCCTATTGCTAACACCTCTGCTGCTGAAACTGCAGGCACAACCTGACGTACAGGAAGCGTTTCTAAGATTTTGACTACACTTGAAATGAGGAATCAGCTGGTAAATGAGAGCAACAGCAAGAATGCACAAACCCTAGAAAGTAATGAAATCATAGGAGTCATGAATTTTGTGCATATAATTGTATGAAGTGTATGCTTTATATCCTTTTCTATTTTGAATTTTTTATTATCACTACCGAAATTGATTTGTTTTAACATATTTGTATTTTTCCGAAGTTTTGTATTAGCAGTGTTTGGTCTTGAGAATTTTATTATTTGAGTTCACTTACATTAATTAAAAACAGTAAAAGTGAAGGGGAATATTTCGAAATAAAGGGACCATCAATTTTAAGGTT